>JASDDO010000029.1:208716210-209307875 GCA_030015575.1 Agapanthus africanus | reverse complement strand
AGAGTGATGTCCTGGTATTTGGATGACATTCACTTAAAAGGAAGAGATCTTGCTATAGTACGATCAGTTATACTGTGGTTGTCACAAGGTAGTTTCTTCACATAGGATATGAATAAAATATCAGGGATTCTGGTGACTAGATCTGTGGTTTTAGATCTAAATTTGAGAAGTGTTCCAATTAGGATACTTGACACTATTCTAAAGTGTTTTAGAATGGACGACTCCTGGCGTGGTGGTGTACTCATAGGTGATGGAGTCACCCTCTCAAAAGAGATGTCTTTTAGACTGATCAGGAGAGGGATTTGCATGATTGACATATCACTTGCTTAGACAATTGAGTAAATCATGAGATTTCAAGTACCACACCAGATATTGATTTTGCACACGCTGCAATAAGTATATATTAATCCAATCCTGGAGTGACATTGGGAAGCAGTTATGAACATAAGTGGATGTTCTTGGTATATGGTAACGGCAGCCTCCTTCGGAAGGTGGTTATCAATTCAGGCTTCCAAGGTGACCTGGATGACAGAGTGACTGTCAGAGTTATAGTTTTCCCTTTTTTGAGGGGCAGTATGTTGGACAAGTGGTCCAAGTAGATACTGTGGAAGGCATGGCGCAGGATACTGATTAAATTCAGTGGATGATACAGTCTAAGAAGTTTGTTGGATTTGGTGTTCATTTGTGAACTGGGTCCCAACAGATATCCAGAAAAATTTTAAGACAGGTATTGCTCATTTCGGGAGATAGTCTTTTTCACGAAGTTGAGATATAGAGAGATAAAGATAGAAACATTGGAGTGGATCCACTCACTGAGGCTATTTCTTGAACACAATAGTTTCATAAACAAGCTTTGTGAGACTGATTAGTAGAAAATTTGAGTGTTCGGTATCACACGGGCTGTGAGTATGTGACATCGCAATTTTTAGCCTTAAGTGCAAGTGGGAGATTGTTGGCTATAGTGCCCTCAAGGCAATTATTGTAATCACAGGCAGTTGATTATGATAATTGAGGGAGGACCTATACGGATAGAACAGTCTTAGTCGAGATGATAATATGCTATTTGGTTTGTATTTATCATCATGTACATGCATTATATGGTATTACAGATCACTATTACATGTTGATAGAGCTCATAAGATTCTTTCTTGACTACCAGCATTATGATGGCGATCATATACGTGAGAGCTGGGTGGTCTATAAGCACATCCTTAAATGACCCTAGTCGAGGGAGTATCGAGACTAAGAATTGATACTCCAGAGTAGACTAGTGTGTACTTATCGAGACCCCGACGATGGGTGGTGGCCGGTCTCACAAGCCATTGGTGTCAGTTAGTCACCTAAGATAGTATACATGTGCTCATTGGGTTATGAGTACACTGGACGGACTCGCCGGGAACATGCTAGTTTTTATTATACCTATTTTCTGATAGCAGTTCCCAGGTGACATGCTACAGGTTAGTCTGTCGACCTAAGATAGTCATTTTTCTCGTGTGAGTTCCCACTGTGCTTTGATTACTACCCTACCACGGCTCAAAGGAGTCGTGCAAACAGGTTTTAGTTGGGTACAGTCCTAAGCCATATGGAGGCAGTGAGCAGATCGTCGGGGATTCGTCTCTCCTGGTATTGGGGGTTGATGTCGCGTAGTGCACGGGTGGCCATAACCAGAAATCCTTGGCCAAGGTAGTCGAGAATTGTTGATTTGGATCAGTAGTTTCTCAGTTGATGCTGGGCTTCATACCGACACGAAATGTTGTGTTATTAGGTGTCTGACTCTATCCACCCCCATAGACTTGATATTTGATACTCTTAGACGAAAAGACCGGACTGTACGAAGATTGTCATGGACAGGCTCAGTAGGGGTTCGAATGAGTTTTTCGTCGGCATTCCTTTCGCTCAATACCTGGGCAGCCGTTACGTACAGCTAGTGCCGTTGACGTACTTGTGGTTAAACCCACTGCCAGCGTATTGACGAGTCTTCAGAGTCCCACACAGAGGGTTTCCCTTCTTCAGGCGAAACGATGTAGAGGCCTCATGCTTTTACGGCAGGGTTCAATCATATACGTGCACTTGTGCACGTATCATGATTCAAACGGATAATACTAGTGGGCTTTGGTTTAAGCCGGATTCTAGTATTATATTGTTGGATTATTTTCGTCTCTTTGTATTCATATTTTTTGGAATACGGATACGAGTATGTATATACAGATGAAGGGTATTCTTGTAATTCATTACAAGATTACTTCTAGAAGATGCCACCTCATTTTTGTTTTAACCATTTTGTTAAATGGTTAAATGAGGTGGAGGATGAGGTGTTCTTGGCTTTAAATGAAGCATGGCTTTGTGGTGACTCATGGTTCACTATTTGGGCATGCTTGATTTATTTGGTGTTGTGAGATATTTTGTGATGCTTGATTCATTGTTTTTAGTTCACAACACTTAGCATTTTCATGGTTGCTTCATGCTTACTACTCTCATCTCCTCAAGCTTCTTCTTCTACCTTCACCCTAAAAGTCTCATGTGTTGAGAAACCTAGGGTGTTTGGAGACAAATTAATCTATTATTAGATTCTACATCCTCTAGGCTATCTAGTTTAGCGAACTAGGTATCCAAGTTACCTCGTCTATGAGGTTGGAGCTCGAACTACAAATTCTCAGGTGGATCATCTTCGATAGAGGGAGATTGGCGATCAAGCTTGATCATGAAGGCCTCTAGGAGCTTAGGAAGATGGTAGAAGACCGAAGGACTTGGATCATTCGGTATAACCATTCTAAACCCCCCTTTAGTTTGCTAGCTTTAGGTTTATGGTAAATCCGGGTTATAGGGTTGTTCTAGCGCTAGTTTTGAAAATTTTTGTACCGCAAACGGTCACAGTAGATGGCCAGGGCACTAGTATAACCCAACAGTTGGCAGCCGTGAACATCTAGCAGCTAATTAATGGCCTGTTAATCTTTGTTTTAAAATACCGATGATCTATTGGCTGGCATTTTCATTGTTGGAGTTGTCAAACAAGATGTAACCCACAAGATACAGCGACAAACAATGACATGAAATTTTAATGGCAACTATACCGAAAATGTCTCGATAGAGTGATTATGGCAACATCGATGAGCATGTTCAAGACAGAAGCAACAACAACGACCATGAAAATGATGCCAGTGGAAATGGAAAAGCTAGGTTACCGAGGTGATGGCTGGATCAAAGGCAACAATGATGGATAACGACGGCAATAGTAAAGGAAACAAAGCGAAAGGGAATATTTTAGAAAGCATTAACAAAAGCATAATGAATCACCATACTTTGTTACAAGAACGGAACAAGCAAAACAGAACGTAGCACATCAAATTGCTGCACTTAGCGTTTTGATACATGGTTCAGAAACCATAAAGACATCAAATACAACTGAAATGCAATCACAAGATTAAATTATAAATGAACAGATAAAAGAACTCCAAGATAAGTAGATTAAGAAGTTCGGTAATTGAACTTCAATGATAACTACTTCAATTTCAGATATGAATTTTATCAAGTCTAGCATGAAAACAACACACTTAACCGAATGATGAATAAAAGGAAAGTAAGTCTTATAAAAAAGTTTTTGGAATCAGAGAGATTTGGTAACATCCAGTTAAAACAAACATGATAAACAAGAAAAAATAACAAACCAAAACTAAAAGTCCATCCGCAAAAAATGAAATTGGGCAGTAATCCAACATCCTCAGGTATAATCTAGATTACTAATAACGGCTGATTTCCCAGACTCTGATTGTTCCATTGGTGTATCCAGTGAACAGGGTGCTTCCATCAAAGCTCCAACCCAAGCTTGTGCAATAAAGCATTTTCTGCAATGAAAATAAATACATAATTAAAACTTTGATAAAAAAATACTAAAGGGGGAACACCATAAAAGAGAATAGTCAATACTCAAATTCTTTTAATTTTAAATTCGAAGATTATGATTTGAGTTCATGTATTTATTTATTTGTTCGGATTTGCAGGGTTCCGACGCTCGATGACATAAATTCTTAAGTCTGCTTCTGTTAACTTCGAAAGGTATCTTTAGAGTCACCAACCGCACTCGCCAAACCATACTTTCATCTCAATTCAAATTTGGGAAATACCTGCCAGTATAGTGCTGGCCGATTAGAAGACAAGAACCGTCATGACTGGAGTGAAGTGAACTGGAAGATACTCCCCGCTCTCACAGTAAAACTTTGAATTACAGGTTCTGTAGAATCTTTAGGCCTACTTCAGTAATTTCAACTTGAATTTACTGAAGTGGACCAGAAGTTTTTGCAGACTCTGTAGTTCAAATTTTTACTGAAAGAGCGAGGAGTATCTGTCGGTTCACTTCACAACTCCTAGTCGCGACGGTTCTTGTCTTGTTACTGGATAGCTTTACATCGGCAACCATTTCCCAAATTGGAATTGACGTGAAAATATGTCTCGGCGAGCGCTGTTGGTGTACTCTAAAGATAGTTTTGCGAAGTTAACTGAAGCAAACTTAAGATTTTTGACATTGGGAGCGGTGGGAGTTAGTGAAGTATACATATACATATAGTTTGGAATTTAAATAAATAAAATAATAAATTTTATGAATATTATAGAAGCATGGAAATTAGTTTTAATGGAATGATATGATTATATACATATAGTTTGGAAATTAATATGAATTATTAATTTGATTTGGACATTTTATAAATTATTATACAATTATTGGTACACAAATTTAATGCTAAACTTGATTAATATTTTACTACTTATGCATTAATCTTATATATGTATCATGACATGCAACACATCATGTTTGCAACACTTGTTATATTTTTTGAACCATGGCTTTATTGCTTTTAAAATAGTTTTGGTTTTATTTAGAAAAGAATAAAGAAAAGATAAAAAATGGTGGGGACATGAGGACATGGTTGAGAGAGGGAGAGAGAGAGAATGAGAAAGTTCTACACACTCCCCTTTGTTGCCTTTATCCTTCATCTTCATTCTCTTCTTCATTCCTCATCTCCGTTTTTTTCTAACTCCTCCTCCACCACCTCACTACCACCATACAATCCCCTCAATTTTTTAATAAAATCCCTTACAACTTTCACAGAAATCATTCCTTACTCCACGACAAACAACATGGTAGGATCAAGTCGAGGCTTTGAGCACTTTGGCCATCCTAGAAGTTTCTTGGGTTGCACTTGGAAGGTATATCCCACACTTCTAGTTAAGTATTCAGTTTTCCTACTCTCCTATAGTGATTTAGAGTTAATCAAGTGGAGGTTAATGATCTTGGAAAATTCTAAGATGAGGTTTAGGAGATATTTTGAATTGTGAAGGTGTATCTGAGGTTTAGTTAGCAACCACAACCCTTCTAGTGTTAGAATTCTGAACCAAACTGAGATTAGAAGTCCCGAACTAGAAAATTAAGTTTTCCGATATCGGGTTTTTGTGATTATGTGATGATAAATTGAGATCTGCTACGATCGGGAGACTCTGAAAAATATTTTGCAGATACAGTGAGATGTGAAGACCGCGAGGAAGCTACCCTAGAAACCCAAGCCCAAGCCTTCAATTTTTGGCCGTTTATTCGATTGGGCCGTGATTTGCGGCTCAATTTTGGAGTTAGGGTCTAAAACTTGGTCTGTAGCTCACTTTTTAGATAACTAGACCTACCCTGTATGCAAAAAGTCTAATTTTACATTAATAAAAATCTAGAGTCGTTTTAATTAATTTCTGGCGATGTTTTGCGACTTTTGAAACTTGATTTTTGGTATTTGAGATTTGACTCGGTCGTTTGACATTTGTACGTCAACGTCGAGAGTTGTTTGGTTATTCTTGCATGCGTAGACCGTAGGTTCTAACCTATGTGCACTTCGCGTGCCGTATCGGTTTTCGTATTTGATTCTTTTTTACGATACGATGTGCGTTGAACTGTAGGCACCTTCGCATGGACTTCGGGACAACAATGTAGATCAAGGCGTTCATCGACTTCGACTAGAGCAAGGATAGTAGGTGAGTAGATGTATATCTACGGGGGAAGTCAGGTGGATGGCGTATAACATCCCCGCAACCGTAGTAATAGGGTACTTGTATATAGTGTTATATATATATATTTCAAGGTTGGGCATGTATATTTAGATAATAGGGTTCTAGGAAACTATAGGTTAGAATAAGCGTACTCGTAGGAAGGTATATCCTTAACCCTATTTCTCTTAGTTTTGAGCCTTTAGGATATATGTTGTCACACGCACGCGCGCGCACACTTGGTATGAGATGTGTGTATATGTATGTATGTATGTGTGTGTGTGTGTGTATGTGTATAAGATGAGGATATGATATATTTGATGGATATGAGTCGATATGATCGGACATGATGTCATGAGTTCATGATATATGATTTGAGACCGACACACCATGTTATGATGTGAGATATTACATGATCATTGGGCGATATACATATAACATGTGATGACATGTGACTAGATGAGATGATAGAATATATATGACCATAGATCCGTACCCTTGAATTATGATATCGTACGATGGATGATACCGTACGAGATATGATATATATGATGATTGACCCGAATTCTTGATTTGAGGATAGTACGATGGATTATACCGTACGAGATGTGATATATATGATGATGGATCCACACTCTTGACTCGAGAATGCCGTACGATGGACTATACCATACGTGATATTATGAGGCTGGATTGCCGACTGATAGATGTATCGACTCAGAAATGTTATAGTTTTATAATCACCTTCGACTCGGATATATTTTAGTCTTCCAATCACTTAAGTAGATATTAGAATATAATTAGAGCCATGCCTATTTTCAAAAGTAATGAATCGGATGCATTTTCAAAAGACAAACCCGAGGGACACTAAGGATTTTTCAAAGGTATATCTTTTTTCGCAAAAACACTGTAGCACCTATTTTTCTATAAACGACGATTCATGCTATTTTAAATATTATAACGTATGGCTCGTATATAGATATATATTTGATATTGTTGCGTTTACTGTTTACTTTTCTGCTATGCTCATATTGTTGGCTATAGTGCCTTCAAGGCAATTATCATAGTCGCAGGCAGGTGATTATGATGATTGAGGGAGGTCCTATACCGGTAGAACAGTCTTACTCGAGATGATAGTATACTATCTGGTTTGTCTTTATCATCATGTACATGCTTCAGATGGTATTATTGATCACTATTACATGTTGATAGAGCCCATAGGATCTTGCTTGACTACCAGCATTATGATGGAGATCATATACGTGGGAGCTGGGTAGTCTATAAGCACATCCTTAAATGTCCCTAGTCATGGGAGTATCGAGACTGGGCATCAGTACTCTGGAGTAGACTAGTGTATACTGATCGAGACCCCGACGAGGGGCGGTGACCAGTCTCACAAGCCATTGGTGTTAGTTTGTTCACCTAAGATAGTATACAGGTGCTCATTGGGTTATGAGTACACAGGACGGACTCGCCGGGAATCTGCTAGTTAGTATTATACCTATTGTCAGATAGCAGTTCCCAGGTGACATGTGTACAGGTTTTTCTGTCGACCTGTGATCATCATTTGTCTCGTGTGAGTTCCCACTGTGCTTTGATTACTAACCTACCACAACTCAAAGGAGTCATGCAAACAGGTTTTAGTTGGGTACAGTCCCGAGCCACATGGAGGCAGTGAGCAGATTGTCAGGGATTCGTCTCTCCCGGTATTGTGGGTTGATGTCGCGTTGTGCACTGGTGGCCATCACTAGAAATCCTCGGCCCGGGGAACGAGAATTATCGATCTAGGATCGATAGTTTTTCAGGTGGTGATGGGTTTCATATCGACACTAAATGCCGCGTTTCTAGGGGTCTGACTTCATCCACCCCCTAGACTCGATATGCGATACTCTTAGACGAACAGACCGGACTGTAGGGATATTTTCACTGTCAAACTCAGTAGGGGTTTGGATGAGTTTGCTCGTCGGCCTTTCTTTCGCTCAATACCTGGGTAGCCGTTACGTACAGCTAGTGCCGCCGACGTGCTTGTGGTTAAAACCACTGCTAGCGTATTGACGATTCTTTAGAGTCCCACACAGAGGGTTTTCACGGTTCAGGCGATATGGTGTAGATGACATATGTTGGTATATACAGGTGTCCGATTAAATATGTGTACAGGCTGCACAGATTTTAATCAGACGGTTGATAATACTAGCGGTTTAGGATTAAGCCGGATTATTAAATCAGGTTTTGATTTAATAATTTATATATGTATATATATATATATATGTATTCTAGTATTATTGTTCACTATTCATTTTCTCTCTTGGCAATTCGTATTTTTGTATGAATATGCGTATATGTATTTCGATATGTATACCGGGTTGCATTCCGTATTTATACAGATTAGCTTCTGGAAGATGTCCACCTCATTATTTGATTTTCTTTTTTAGAAAATCAATTTGGGAAATGTGGTGGAGGGTGAGTTGGGATGAGCATGGGTGATGGCATGTTGAGAAGTATGGCATGGATTTGTTTATTGTGAAAATGAGAAGAGATATTTTGATTGCATGGTTGTAAATTATTGTAGCCATTCTTTACATGCCATCCATTCATTCTTTCTTCACTTGATGATTCTCACACTCTTATGAGACTTAGCCATTTTCTATGGTTGCTCATGCCATTGCTTTCCTCACCTCCTTCTTCATCTTCTATGGTTGCTCTTGGAGCATTTTGATGAGAGAAAAATTATAGTGACACGTTCTTACACCTCCACTCTCCATTGCTAGCAACCTTAGAGCGTCGGTTGCCTTGCTTGGAGAGGATGGAGCTTGCGCCGTTTCCCTCAGGTGGATCATCGTAGATGGAGGAAGACCGGCAACCAAAATCGATCCGCAACCACTAGGAGCTTGGGATGAAGGTTGAAGAATGAAGGACACGGATCAACTCGGTATAACCATTTCTAACTCTTTATATTGCTTGCTAGTATAGGGTTTAGGGTAGATCCGGGCATCGGGTTGAGGTAGTGCCAGTGTAGAAAAATTTTGTTCCACATTTGGCTACAGTTTGATGGCCGGGGCGCTGCCGTAACCTAACAAGGTATCAAAGCTAACCCGTAAACCCCTTACTAGCAGTTTTATGTATCGAAACCGAAACATCTCTGAAACAACACTCCGATGTATTCCAGTTTCTGTCGTTTTTTCAGAGTCTTAAATTTTTTTAAGCAATTGCAGAAGACTACTTGAGTGACTACTAGAACACACCACAAAGACGAACTCAAACTGCCGGATTTGACCCGGTGAGATTGCTTAAAAAACGGGTGTCGCCGGTTTTTTAAATGAATTTGAACTTCATATTTTTGGTGTGTATTGGTCTCTGGAATGTTGGTTTAGTGGTATTGTTTGTTTTTCCCAGTTTGAAAATTATATTATCTTTTGTTAAGGAGAAATTCGGGGTGTTTCGAAGTCGATAATTTAACACTGTTTAAATGTATACAGTACATACATTACTATCTGCGACTGTGAATGTCATTCGAGTGGTACAACTCGTCTAATTGCAATATGTTCTTTTAGACGAGTTTGCGAACATGACATTCACGTTGATGTTCTATGTTGTGCTTTGTTGTGGTTGGATCGTCGTGGTGGATAGCTTGTGTGCAATGTTAGTACAGTTTAGTTTCATTTGTACATTTGATATTGCGAGGTGAGCATCCGACATATGGACTACCGTCTCTGCCAGTTTGTATATTATTTATTTGGGGCACGCCCGGGTTGAGGTCGATGTCACCCTTGTACATATTATTTTCTTTTATGTACTAGGATTACCCCGCGGTGGAGTGCACGAATAACCGGGTTCTAGAGGTCAACGGGTCCGCATCTCATGGCGTTGAGATGGAGGAGACCTTACTCTAGATTTGCCGAGCTATTCTCCGCACTCGTAGGGGGTATAGGTTGACCCACGGAGGAATGCCTAAGTTACCGAATTCCGTGAAGTGCTGGGTGGCCCATTCACGTTGTTGATTGGGGTTGCCTCACTTCTAGGATTGGCGGGTAACTTGCCATACTCATAGGGGTCTAGGTTTTCATTACACAGGCTATCCACACGACAGGGAAACGTTGGGTCTCATTTGCGGCTCATAGGAAACCCGGGGCTCCCAGATTATTCGTTTGTTATGTGATGCTTATCGCTATTATGTGATGTTTCTTATATCATGCCTGGGATGACTATTATATATATTTATATATAACTAGTAGATGTTGTATATGTTTTTCACCCACGCTAGTCCAGTCCCCGCTCTGTCGTTAGTTAAGTAACCAAATGGGCGATGACGAGACCCAGTGGCGAATGTGGATAGCATATACGTACATCATATATTTTCGTTCTTTTCTGGTGTGATTAATTGATGGGACTGCGTTGATTCTAATCAATGCAAGGATAAAACAAACCTATATATGATGTTGTTGGAACCAAGTTTTAAAACTGACATTACTGACGTTCTCTTTTGCTTTGCACAGTGGTATTCGATTGGGAATATCCTGCACCTCATTCGACGAGGCAAGGGCCGAGATCCCTTCATCGGGAGTGACCCCTTGGGCAGAAGTTTGCGTTAACTAATAACTTTATTATAGTCGATTGTTTTGCTTTGCATCGTGGTATTCAGTTTGGGATATCCTGCACCTCAGTCGATGAGGAAAGAGCCGAGATCCCTTCAGCGGGAGTGACCTCTTTAGCAAAAGTTTTCGCCATTATATATTTGTAAAACCACTAGGATTCCTTCAATGATATCAAGTTCATTACGTTAAAGGTTTTTCAGCAAAAACCAGCTGTAGCCCTCCATCATTTCAGATTAATATTTCTTAGTATTCGTGCTACGTATGTCGTGCATAGCCGAGGCGTAGTGTTCGGTAGCTATGTAGTGCTTTTCTGTTGCATGGATATGCGATTGGTTAGGACAGTCGTGCGGTCATTTTGGCTCAGTTAAGGACTTGTGCGGTTGGGTCTAATACAATCAAGATAATGCCAGGTTGAACTTGACTAGGATCCTTTGATATGTTAGCTCAGTCAAGGTCACTTGGGTCCTAAGGGTAAAAATCACATCAGGGGTTTCAAACATACATGAAACTTGACATACTTGCGCATACCTTCTGGAGTGTGGTAACTTGAGTGGATTCCATCAAGTTATCATGCGATGATAGTTGGATCCCGATTCCCACTGATGAGTAGGATTACTCCTCGGGTGATTTTAGATGATCCCGACTAATTCTCCTTTAGGTTTTGGAGGAGATTTCGACGATACAGTGGGAGCCATCCTAATTAGATAAAGTGATTAACCATTCTGATCTAGGTTAGAGTGCACACTTAGTGTTTCTGTTCTTTCTCTCTTTTTGGCAGCGATCATGGCCCGACCCTAGACTAAAACTCATGAACCAAGTTAACCGAACCTTCTTAAAACACTTTGGCTTTTGGAATGTCACGGTGTCGCATATATCATTGCCACTTCTATATCACCTTTACATTTCTCCAGAACACTCCGTATCACTACAAACATCCACTCCTATTGGATAAATCCATCGTATAGTTACATATGAACTCAAAGGAACTTGTTCCATATTTGAAGATGGATTTTGGTTCTGGAGAGATTGAATAGGATTATTCGGTTGTCTTTTCCCTTTACCTTCTCTCAGGTTGTGAGGGCTCCTAGGATTAGGAGAGGGTACACCTATTGCGCTTATTGGATAGTCTTCTTCCAGACCATAGGCAGGTGCCGAATGGTGGGGAAGTAAGTAAACCAATTAGCCTAAGTGTGGTTTACAGAATGTAATAAGTAAAGACATATAGAGAGATTAGAATAAGGGCAAAAGGATATTGCGACTGCTATCATTCACGACAAAAACGCGTATACCCCTGCCACTTCCACATCCACTTTGGTTTTCTCCAGAACACTCCGTATCACTACTGATATCCACTCCAATTGGATATGCCATCATATAATTACATACGAACTCAAAGGAATTCGTTCCAGATTCGAGGATGGTTTCCGGTTTAGGAGAAATAGAATAGGATTATTCATATATCTTTTCCCATTACCTTCTCTCAGGTTGCGAGGGCTCCTAGGATTATGAGGGTACACCTATTTTGCTTATTGGATAGTCTTCTTCCAAACCTTAGGCTGGTGCCGAATGGTAGGGAAGGAAGAAAACCAATTAGCCTAAAGGTGGTGTATAGAAGGCAATAAGTAAAGACATAATAAAGGGATTGAAGTGAGAGCAAGGAGATATATGGTTACTGTCATGAATCTGGATAGTGGAAGAGGCATTACCAGGAATACCCGGATACCCTTTCAAAACATTTTCATGTTTCAGATTTACTGTGCAATGTTAATTGAAAACTATTTTCCTAATTGGATTCTAACTTCAGGGTATGTAATTACAAGATTCGTTTCTCACATCTGTATAGTGTTATAGATGGGGAGTGGGAGTAAGATATTGACAATTGGGTGATTAGATCCTCATTATATCGGAATTCGTTGTAATTGGTGATATTTGAGTAAATCATCTGGTTTTTGCCTGACGGCAAATATTTGGTTTTGAATATCCGTTGTTATGCGCCAATTTCAAACTGATATATCTGTACGTTTATTTTATAAAGTGAGATATAACTTTTGAAATTATGTCTGCGGCATTTACCTATATCAGTTGATGGTTTGGTAAGGTGTATTCAATAGCGGTGTAATTCTTCTTAACCATAGTACAGTTTTCAACCTACGACGCACAAGGTTTGAGTTATTGAACTCAGTGGACTTATACAGAGTATTGTATGTTGTCCAGTGTCCATTAGGACAAAGGGGTTCGTACACGTACTATATTCTGTTTACTCATGACTTCTCCAGTTCTAGACAAGCATTTCGTTGAAATGAAAGGTCCAAATATTGAGAAGTTATAGGTATAAGAATAAACAAGAGAACCATTTGTTGGAAGTATCAGGATTCTTCAAGGTAGTCGAAGATGTAGATACTTGTGTTTGGTATTCCGTTGATAGTAATAGTTTTGAGAACTTACTTCTCTTTCGGGTTGCTTGTGTTAGTGTATATGCCCTAGAGGCCATTACTGTATCATACTAGCTTGTATATTACTTAATGGAAGCTTGGGATATTCACAGTTGTATATACAATCTTGCTCGAAATGGTAGTATGCTACTTGGTTTGTCTCTGCTTTAATATGTGCATGTGTTTCTTTTAGCATATTGCTGGTATACATATTAGTAGAGCCCTTAGGATCTTTGCTTGATTACCAGCGTTGTGATGGCGCTCGCACACGTGGGAGCTGGGTAATCTATAAGCACATCCTTATACAGGTCCCTGGTCGTTGGACTATCGAGACAGGGCATCGATACTCCGGAGTAGACTAGCGTATGCGCTTCTCATCCCAGTGTGGGAGACGGTCTGTCCCACAGCCGTTAGTACGTCGTACTTGGGATAGTGTGCGGGTGCTCGTTAGGTTACGAGTACACTGGACAGGACTCGTCGGGAACTGTTGGTTGGTAATATACCTATCGTCAGTTATCAGTTCCCAGGTGACATGAGTACAGCTTAGTCCGCTGAATTGACACTGTCACTTCGCCTCGAGTGTGTTCCCACTGCACTTTGATTACTACCCTACCACGGCTCAAAGGAGCTGTGCAAACAGGTAGTTTTTGGGTGCAGTCCCGAAGCACTTGGAGGCAGTGACGGTTAGACAGGATTCGTCTCTCCCGGTATTGGGGGTTGACATCGCGCTGTGTCTAGGAGAGCCATTACACGAGTAGTCCCTGGCCAGGGCAAGCGAGATATACTGGTAGGTTTCCAGTGTTATCTCAGGGTGTTCTGGGCTACACTCCGACACGACTTGTACCGCTATTAGGGGACTGACGTTCACCGCCCCCCTAGGCCCGCCATGCGATGTATCAGACGAACAGACCGGACTGTACGGAGACTGTCACATACAGGCTCAGTAGGAGTGCAGATGGGGTTCACCTCGTCAGTCTTCTTATCGACATCTACCTGGGGACCGTTACGTACAGCTAGTGCCGCTTGCGGTCTGTGGTTAAACCCACTGCCAGCGTAGTGTCGAGTCTTTAGAGTCCCACACAGAGAGCTATTCGCCTTTAGGCAAAACGAGTAGAGGTCGCATGGTTTTGCGACAGGGTTCGTTCGCATCCGCGCACTTGTGCACGTTTGCTGTCCGGACAGTTTATACTAGCGGGCTTTGGTTTAAGCCGGATCCTAGTATATGTTTTGAGATTGGTTTTTCTCATTGTGTTCGTGTTCCTCGGATCACGAATGCGGGTGCGTATGCACAGTTGCTTGAGATTGGGGGAGAGGACCTTGTTTAGGGTTAATGGCCTTTGTCATTTTATTAACCCTATTGATTTTGTGTGGATTATTGTTAATTGATAATTAGCTTAATTATTGTGCATGGTTGTTGTTGACAATTTGACTTCATTGACTTGTTGACCATGTTGACAACTTGACCATAATCATTTCATTTGGAAGATGCTCTTTGATCTTTGCAAAAATGAAATGATAATGGTCAATTCATGATTTATCATGACAATTTTCAAGCTAATTATCTAATTAGAATTATCCTCACATATTAGTGAGAATGGCTCACTATTTTTCTCATTCTATCATATCTTTTCTCTCTCTTGCTCATCCTCTCCCTCAAGCTCTCTCCCTCTCATGTGTTGAGAAACAAATAGCTTGAGAAAAACCCTCTCTTGATCTTCTCTACTCACTTCTAGGGTTCAAGTCTTAGCATTTCTTGCACTCTAGTTACTCCTAGCTTGGAGTTGAAGCTAAAGGTGGTGGCTTTCGGGTGGATCCTTCTTTGACGGGAGAAGACAAGCAAGGTGATCCTTTTCTACCATACCTAGGAGCAAGAAGAGAAGGACTAAAGACCAAAGGTATAACCTTTCTACAACTTTGTTAGTTGTTAGTTTACTTTAGCTAGTTTTAGTTTAGCAAAGATCCTCACAAGCATAGTCCATGTTGCCTAAGTCATTAAAAATCCGATTTTTATTATGTTTTCCGCCTCCCGTAAGCACCGGGATGGGCAACACGGACTTACAGCTTGTAACGCCTTAGATTTCGATTAGTGTTAGTTTAGACGTTAATACCGGTTTACTGTAAAAAGTTTACCAATTTAGGTTCCTCATATTTTATAACATTTAATTAATAATTTATTATTATTTGTTATGGCATGCACACACATGTGCATGTTTATGTAAGGGTGTGTTTGTGTAATCTTGTTCTTAGCAACCATGACAACATAACCCTTAACCTAATCCTTTGCATTAATCTAATCCCTTGCTTTAACTTAACCCTAATCCTAGATATTTTGTGTGAGAAGAGAGATATTTCTTTTGGAAGTGAGGAGGTGGCATGGTGGTGGGTGAATGCATTAATGGTGGTTTAATGCAAAGGTTACACTCACCTCACTCTCACCCTACACTCACCTCCCTCTCTCATTATCCTCACACTCTCTCTTTTTCTCTATCTCTTTTTATTTTCTCATTCCTCTCTCATCTCAACTTAACACTTCATCATTCCTTCACAAATCCATCTCAAATCTTCATCCAAACTCACAAAAATCACATCTTTTGCCTTGAATTGCCTCTTGGATGCCTTGGAGCTTGGAAAGCTAGGATCTTTGAGTTCTTTTGGATAGGTAATGATCTCTTTCTGTTAATTAAGTGTTTATTGTGTAGCGTAGCTTATTAGTTTCAGTTTAGATCGCGTATAGTTTCGATTTGGCTAAATATCGTATTTTTAGTGTTGTATTGAGGTCTGGGATGATCTGCTATCAAAGCAGGTAATTGTTGTAAAAGTTCCCATCACAGTGACCTAGTGTAGTGACCTAGTGTTAGTTGTATGTACGCCCTAGAGGCCAGTATTGTACAGATGATGTATATTATATTGGATGCTTGGACATATATAGAGATGACTTTCTTGCTCGATATGATAGTATGCTATCTGGTTGCTCTTTATCTTAACATGTACACTAGTCTTTTTAAACTGTCTTATAGTTACATGTTGGTAAAGCCCTTAGGATGTGTACTTGACTACCTGGACTATGATGCAGATCATACTAGTGAGGACATGGTAGTCCATAGGTACATCCTTCAAGGTCCCTAGTCGTGGGTGTATCGAGACGGGGCATCGATATACCAGTGTAGACTAGCGTATACGCTTCTCGACCCATGAGATGGGCGATGGATGTTCCCATATCCATTGATGTTTGACTTCAGAGATGGTATACGGATGCTCAGTGGAGACTGGGTACACTGGACGGACTCGCCGAGAACTCCCAGATGGTATTATACCTCACGTCAGATGGCAGTTCTCAGGTGACACTTGTGCAGGTTAGTCTGTAGACCCGAGATCGTCATAGAGTCTTATGTGATTCCCACTGTGCTTTGATCTACACCTTACCATGTCCATGAAGGCATGTAAAACGGTGGTTTTTGGGTACAGTCCCGAGTCACATGGAGGCAATGAGCGATAGGAGGGGTTTCGTCTCTCCCGGTATTGGGGGTTGATGTTGCGCTGTGCTCGATTGGCCGTAACAGGGAAGTCCCTGGCCAGGGCTGATCAGAGATTTGCTGGTAAGTGTTACCAGTAGTTTCTCGACCCGTTATGAGCCTCGCATCGGCACGACTTATCGGTTATTGGGGTCTGACGTTTACCACCCCTAGACTTGATATGCGACATATCGGATGAACTGACCGGACTGTACAGTAAGTGTTACTGGTTGGATTCACAGGAGTGTGAGCGGGCTTGCTCGTTGATCTTCTGATCGCTCAATACCCGGGTGGCCGTTAAGTTTAGCGGACCGCTTACGGCTTGTGGGTGTTTGATATGATCATCACCTGCTGCCGGTGTATTGGCGAGTCTTTAGAGTCCTACACAGAGGTTTACTGGCTCAAGCAAAACGAAATAGAAGCGCATATGAGATATGTGCGGGACCGAGAATATTACCAGTATAAGATACTGGATTCGATTCTTGCGATTTGTAACATTGATCGGTTATATGCGATATAGCCGGGTTATCGGATCAAGTGTTGATTCGATAATTTGTTATTATTAATATTAGTCGATTATATGCGATATGACCGGATCATTAAATCAAGTGTCGATTTAATGATTTAATGTATAATTATATATTTGATATATTACTTTACATTAACTAGTATTGGTTCACTTAAGATGGATTTTCTCACTTGATGTGCACATTGTATATATGATATAGATTTGTGCACTAGTTTGTATCATGTTTGATGATACATGCAAACTTGGGTGTATGTTTGATTTGAACCATGTTTAGGTTAATGGTTATGGTTTTAAATTATTCACTTATTCATTTTATTTATTTTCTTTATTTCTTTTGGCTAAAATGAAATGGTTGCTAATTTTGTCTTTTGTGGAAGCTTCATGAAGCTTTGAATTAGTAACCATTTTGTTTTATATTTAAACCTAACCATTAGCTAAACTAGGGTTTGCTCTCTACAAGAGTTAAATCTAACCCAAGGTTGCATTATGATAAGATTAATTGATTTTATTATTCATTGATCATTCTCATGATATTATTTTTCCTTCTTCATCTTCATCAAGAAGAAGAAACCTTACTACCTCCAATGGTGAAATGATCAAAAGAGTGAGAAATCCAAATCTAAAGTCAACCCACTTCCTATTTCTTCATCCTCTACTACTTGCTATGTAGTAGAGTGTGTTGTCTTCATAAGTTTCTTGACTTGGCGAAGGCGGAGCTCGAGTTTGAGTTGCCTCGACGTAGATCATCTTCGGCATCGAATTCAACGACCTAGCCCGATCATTTCTCCGACGAAACCATCGCCGGAGTCCGGAATCTGATGATCGCAGCGAAGAGACATCGTCATGGAGCGATGGAGGTGGACTACCGGATCTACAAAGGTTGTATTTTCGTTCACTCTTAGTTAAGTTGTTAACTAGTTTCTTGTTATCGCCTATACCTCTAGTAACGATCTAGTTTATGGTTCTTCGGAACACATAAATTTTGAATTGGACATGTTTGATCTGTTGTGAGACCTCATGGGTGTGCCTAGGAACCCTACAGTGGTATCAGAGCCTAGATAGAGCCTTAGGCGATGGGTAGACGAAGTTAGAGATCCGATCGAACCCCGAAACCCCAATCAAATCGCTCTCTGTACATTTTTCAAAACTGTTGAATTTTGTGAATTAAAAATATGCAGAAAAATAAGCAGGCTTTTTTATGAATTACTGTGAAGCACGTGCGCCTGATTCCACCAAAGCGCGGCGGAACCGCGGCACAAGCATGGCTTGTGCGGCGGTTCTGCGGCCATTTTGTCTCTTCTGCACTTGAAATTTGCACAGTAATTCCTAATTTTTAGTACTGTATTTTCTGGGAATTTTTAATTCCTAGTCAAGAGTTGAGTTTTCTGGGTTGTATTGGGAATTCGTAGATTCGATCGGATTGTCAAACTTTGTCTATGTGTTTTTCCGGATATTTTTGAATATGTTAAAAGGTTCGACCGGATATAAATACCCAATTTTTCTCCTGTTGGGAAATTTCCAGGTGTTGGATCTTTCCGTAGTTTAATGACGTTCTAAGTAGTGCAAGTAACGCGATGGTCCCTCTAGAAGACAACAAACCTTAACTCGATTATGTGACCGTCTTGAACTGCCCTTTGAACCTTAGGGTTTGGGACAGTACGGCGTACCACATGTGAGGCGTTGGCTTGACCCTTCTACAGCTGGACCGTTGGTACTGAGGCATGAAGTGAATGTCTTTGAACTTATTTCATGTGTTGAATGGTTTCGGGAAAATTTGGGTGTTCGAATGTTCGATCGGAAAGTTTAATATTTTCTATTTATCCGAAATGGGATACAATAGTTGGAATTCACAAACAGTTATGAGTTAACGGAATGAATGTTATAAATCTAGCGGTTTAGTCTCACTTGATATTGAAAAAAGTTTTCGATAATGAGACTAAAATGCGGGGTTTATAATAGTTAGGCATGTGATGTCTAAGTATTTCATTAGATTAGGCATGCGATGTCTAATGAGGTTGCGGATTCCAACTGTTGTAGTTTTACACTTTCTTTTCTGTGACCGTAAGTGTAGTATGTAGTGGTATTGCCGATTGTCGTTGCTATACGTCGACGACAATCGGTGTATGCATACTTACTTAAGTTTATGACATGTGATGTTATGTGTTGCTGGATATGTTATATTGGATCGTCGTGTTCGAATAGCCGGGTTTTTTTTTATGTGAGATGAGTGTTTTTCATTTTCATTCATGTAAAAACTTGTATGTAATATTCTTTTATTGGGGCACTTCCAGGTTGCGGAAGATGTCACCGTTGATGTATATTATTTAATTTTCCGCAATAGGATAGACCCAAGGAGGGGAGCACAAGTAACCGGGTTCTAAGGTCCAGTGGGAGACCATCTCGAGGAGTCGAGTCCGGGTCTCCTAACCCTAGAATTGGTAGGGTTGCTTGCCGCTCTCGTAGGGGTCTAGGGGTGTGGGATTGGCTATTCATCACGACCGTGGAATCCTTGTTTTATACTGGCTCGTATTAAAAACA
The DNA here is from genome assembly GCA_030015575.1 of Agapanthus africanus. NCBI lineage: Eukaryota > Viridiplantae > Streptophyta > Magnoliopsida > Asparagales > Amaryllidaceae > Agapanthus > Agapanthus africanus. Next base: position 209,288,251 of record JASDDO010000029.1, on the reverse strand, counting down.
TGGACGTCCTAGTATATCCAATATTTCATATGATATTTTCTGCTGCGATATCTGTGATGTGATCATTTGATATGTTCTGATGGGTACAGTATATAGTATATATGATATATTATATAGAAGTTGCTTATGTTTTGCACCCGCACTAGCCCTGCCCTGCTCTGTCGTTAGTTACCTAACCTAATGGTGCACGAGGGGACATCGAGGCGAATGCGGATGGCATAAGTGTACGTCGTATTTATCTGTGATGTTTAGGTGACTTAAATGATGGGACTTCATTAATGTGATTAATGAAAGTAAAGAAACCTAAAAGATGTTGTAGAATCAAATTTTAAATAAAAATGGTAGCTACAGTTTTGCTTTGCATAGCGGTATATATGATATACCCTACACCTTATTCGATGAGGAAAGGGCCGAGATCCGTTCACCGGGAGTGACCCCTTTAGCAATAACTGACAGATGCTACACACTCGGTTTGACTTTTGATTGCTTCTATAGTTTTTGCTTTGCACAGTGATATATATGATATATCCCGCACCTCATTCGACGAGGAAAGGGCCGACGATCCCTTCACCGGGAGTGGCCCCTTTAGCAAAACTAGAAAAGCCTCAAAATCACTCCATTTCAAAACTTCATTTGATTCTACAACGATATCAAGTTCATTACGCAATAGGTTTTTCAGAAAAACCTGTCGTAGCCCTCCGCCATTTCAGATAAGTTGCATATAGTATTCGTGCTACATTTGTTGGCTTTCGTCAAGGTGTAGTGTGCGGTAGCTATGTGCTGCTTATCTGCTGCATATGATGCGACTGGATTAGGGTAGTCGTACGGCTTTGTTGGCTTTCGTCAAGGGTCGTGCGGGTGGGTTTAATTCAGTCAAGAAATGTACGGGTTGAACTTGACTAGTGGGCTGTGGTTTGTTGGCTTTCGTCAAGGTCATAGCACGCTAGGGGCAAAAGCATTATCGGGAATTTCAAGTGTTGAAATTTGCAATGAGATTGCATACCTTCTATGAGATAGTTGGATCCCGATACCCACTGCGAGTAAGAGTTACTCCTGGGAGAGTTTTACACATTACAATGAGCCGATCAAGTAGGTGTCTAGAAAGGTGTCAACGGGGTTACGCCTCTGGGAAAACGAGGTTTACTTTAATTAGGTCCGTGCGAAAGCACGGGGAACCTCCCTCAAAGTACCGACACTGGCCTGGCTGAAAGATCGACGAAGTTGTAGGGTATAATTAATCCCAGCTAGTCTTTCCTTTTAGGGTTTTAAGGAAGATTTGATAAAAACCAGTTGGAGCCATCCTGATTAGATAAGATAATAACCAATCTGATCTTGTAAGAGCATACGCTAAAAGTGTTTTCTTCTCTCTCTCTCCAGGTAGCGACCATGTCATGCCCTAATCAAGATAATAATATGGATGTATTGACTGAACCCGCATGTTATACTGTGCTGGGGAACGTTGGTTCCGTTCTTTCTTATAAGAGTTAGAGGAATGAACAGGACATAGGGGAATACCAGGATTCTCATACCACCCGAATGAAGAAAGTACATGATGATGCATTTTCTTCGGGGTTGTTCGTTACAGAGAACTGTTTCTCCATTTGCCCTACGTCCTGGGTATTAGATACCGGGTCAGGATCCCATATATGTAATCAGTTACATGGGCTTAGGAAAGGTAGAGAACTTGGAGAAGGTGATAAAGACATAAGAGTTGGAAATGGTGCAATTGTTGCAGCTAAGACTTTCGGGGAATATCACCTTGCATTACCAACTGGTAATACATTGGTTCTGAACGAATGCTATTACATGCCGAACCTGATATGCAACATTATATCGGTTTCTTTATTGAGTAAAAAGGGATATAATTTTGTGTTACAGGATAATGTTATGAACATTTTCCGTAACCAAAAGTTGGTTGGATCAGGTACGTTGTGCAATGGCATTTATGTTCTAAATCAATCAACAGTTCTAAGTATAACAAACACACATAAAAGGAAGAGTTCTGAACTGAATGAATCCTTCTTGTAGCATTGAAGACTGGGTCACATCAATGCGACACGACTAGCTGAGTTGCATAAGGATGGATATTTGAAACCATTCGAATTTTCATCTTATGACACTTGCCAGTCATGTCTCAAAGGCAAAATGACCAAAACTCCGTTTACGGGACATGGACAAAGAGTTACCGAACTCTTGGGACTAATACATAGTGATGTATGTGGTCCCATGTCTACACATGCCAGGGATGGTTCTTCGTACTTCATTACATTCACTGACGATCTCTCAAGATACGGACATGTGTACTTGATAAGACACAAGTCTGAAGCTTTTGAGAAATTTAGAGAATATAAACAAGAAGTCGAGAACCAAACCGGAAAAAGTATTAAAATCCTTCGATCTGATCGAGGAGGTGAATACTTGAGCAGTGAATTCCTGGACTTCCTAAAAGAGAATGGGATTCTCACTTAGCTGACTCCTCCATATACACCACAACACAACGGTGTATCAGAACGGAGAAACCGCACCCTATTAGATATGGTGCGCTCTATGATGAGCACAGCTGAGTTACCTATTTCCTTCTGGGGGTATGCGCTTGAAACAGCCATACATCTATTAAATATGGTCCCCACCAAATCTGTGCCTACCACTCCATATGAGATATGGAAAGGTAAGAGACCATGTCTTAACTATGTTAAGATATGGGGTTGTCCAGCCTATGTCAAATGACAAAATCCGGACAAACTCGAGGCACGGTCTGTTCTATGCAAATTTATAGGATATCCCAAGAATTCACAAGGGTATATCTTCTACCACCCTGAGGAACAAAAAGTGTTTGTTTCTCGGCATGCCGCCTTTTTAGAAAAGGAATTTCTTGAAAAAGAGATTAGTGGTCATGAGGTAGAACTGGAAGAGGTTCCAGCTACAGAAGCTACAACAGAAGATCTGGTAGAACCAGAGGATTTAATAGTTCCCAATGAACCCCAGCCACTCCACCGATCTAGTAGGGTTCCTCGCCCACCTGAGAGATACTACGGTTTTCTCATGGATGGTGGGAGAGAGGATTGCATCATGGAGGATGATGATCCAACTAGCTTCGAGCAGGCCATCACGAGTAGGGACTCAGTGAAATGGCTGGATGCTATGCGGTCCGAGATGGAATCCATGTACACCAACAAAGTATGGACTTTGGAAGTTGCTCCTGAAGGGGTAAAACCCATTGGGAGCAAGTGGATCTTCAAGAAAAAACTTGGTGTAGATGGGAAAGTAGAGACTTTCAAAGCTAGACTTGTTGCAAAGGGTTTTCGTCAAAGACCAGGTGTGGACTATGACGAAACCTTTTCTCCAGTGGCTATGCTTAAATCCATCCGGATCATGCTTGCCATCACTGCATATCATGACTGCGAAATCTGGCAAATGGATGTTAAGACCGCCTTTCTAAACAGTGATTTAGAAGAGTGCGTGTACATGACTCAGCCAGAGGGCTTCGTAGAAAGTGGGAGCAGCGGGAAGGTGTGCAAGCTGCTTAAATCCATTTATGGATTAAAGCAAGCATCGCGGAGTTGGAACATCTTCTTTGACGTCGTTATCAAAGAGTTTGATTTCGTCAAAAACCCAGATGAACCTTGTATTTACAAGCAGGTGGCAGAGAGTAAGGTTGTCTTCCTCGTATTGTACGTTGACGACATACTCTTGATAGGAAATGATATTCCTATGCTGTAATCAGTCAAGCTCTTCTTATCACAAAGATTCTCAATGAAAGATCTTGGTGATGCCTCCTGCATATTGGGAATCAGGATCTATAGAGATAGATCCAAACGGATATTGGGATTGTCCCAATCCAGGTACACTGACACCATACTAAAGAGGTTTAGTATGGAAGAATCCAAGCGTGGGAACTTACCCACGATCTCTGGAGTCACTCTCTCCAAAGAGATGTCTCCCAAGACTAATTTGGAGAGAGCTCGCATGCAAGGGATACCCTATGCTTCGGCTGTAGGCTCTATCATGTACGCGATGCTATGTACCAGACCCGATGTTGCATACTCACTAAGTGTAGTGAGCAGTTATCAAGCTGATCCTGGAGAGAGTCACTGGACAGCTGTGAAGAGCATTCTCAAGTACTTGCGAAGGACTAAAGAGATGCTCTTGGTGTATGGTAACGGAGAACTCCAAGTGGAGTCCTTTACCGATTCAAGCTTCCAGAGTAATAAGGACGACTCTAAGTCGCAGTCGGGATTTGTCTTTACCCTTTACGGAGGGGCGGATAGCTGGAAGAGTTCCAAGCAGGAAACCGTGGCAGACTCGACGATGGAGGCTGAATACATTGCTGCCAACGATGCTGCCAAAGAGGCTGTCTGGATCAAGAAGTTCATTACTGAACTTGGTGTGGTTCTATCCATTGAGCGTCCAATACCTTTGTACTGCGATAACAATGGAGCGGTGGCTTTGGCCAAGGAACCCAGGTCCCATCAGCGATCCAGGCATATTCTGAGGCGGTATCACCTGATCCGGGAGATTGTTGATTACTGGGAGATCGAGGTCAGGAGGGTTGACACGAAGAACAACACGGCGGATCCACTCACGAAGGCCATTCCCCAGATACAGTTTGAGAGACTCTTCGGGATGCTCGGTATGCGATACTACAGCAGCTGGCCCTAGTGCAAGTGGGAGATTGTTAGTTGTATGTATGCCCTAGAGGCCAGTATTGTACAGATGATGTATATTATATTGGATGCTTGGACATATATAGAGATGACTTTCTTGCTCGATATGATAGTATGCTATCTGGTTGCTCTTTATCTTAACATGTACACTAGTCTTTTTAAACTGTCTTATAGTTACATGTTGGTAAAGCCCTTAGGATGTGTACTTGACTACCTGGACAATGATGCAGATCATAGTAGTGGGGACATGGTAGTCCATAGGTACATCCTTCAAGGTCCCAAGTCGTGGGTGTATCGAGACGGGGCATCGATATACCAGTGTAGACTAGTGTATACGCTTCTCGACCCATGAGATGGGCGATGGATGATCCTATATCTATTGATGTTTGACTTCAGAGATGGTATACGGGTGCTCAGTGGAGACTGGGTACACTGGACGGACTCGCCGAGAACTCCCAGATGGTATTATACCTCACGTCTGATGGCAGTTCTCAGGTGACACTTGTGCAGGTTAGTCTGTAGACCCGAGATCGTCATAGAGTCTTGTGTGATTCCCACTGTGCTTTGATCTCCACCTTACCATGTCCATGAGGGCGTGCAAAACGGTGGTTTTTGGGTACAGTCCCGAGTCACATGGAGGCAATGAGCGATAGGTGGGGTTTCGTCTCTCCCGGTATTGGGGGTTGATGTTGCGCTGCGTAACAGGGAAGTCCCTGGCCAGGGCTGATCAGAGATTTGCTGGTAAGTGTTACCAGTAGTTTCTCGACCCGTTGTGAGCCTCGCATCGGCACGACTTATCGGTTATTGCGGTCTGACGTTTACCACCCCTAGACTTGTTATGCGACATATCGGATGAACTGACCGGACTGTACGGTAAGTGTTACTGGTTGGATTCACAGGAGTGTGGGCAGGCTTGCTCGTTGATCTTCTGATCGCTCAATACCCGGGTGGCCGTTACGTTTAGCGGACCACTTGCGGCTTGTGGGTGTTTGATATGATCATTACCTGCTGCCGGCGTATTGGCGAGTCTTTAGAGTCCTACACAGAGCTTTCCTGGCTTAAGCAAAACGAAATAGAAGCGCATATGAGATATGTGCGGGACCGAGAATAATACCAGTATAAGATACTGGATTCGATTCTTGCGATTTGTAACATTGATCGGTTATATGCGATATAGCCGGGTTATCGGATCATGTGTTGATTCGATAATTTGTTACTATTAATATTAGTCGGTTATATGCGATATGACCGGATCATTAAATCAAGTGTCGATTTAATGATTTAATGTATAATTATATATTTGATATATTACTTTACATTAACTAGTATTGGTTCACTTAAGATGGATTTTCTCACTTGATGTGCACATTGTATATATGATATAGTTTTGTGCACTAGTTTGTATCATGTTTGATGATACATGCAAATTTGGGTGTATGTTTGATTTGAACCATGTTTAGGTTAATGGTTATGGTTTTAAATTATTCACTTATTCATTTTATTTATTTTCTTTATTTCTTTTGGCTAAAATGAAATGGTTGCTAATTTTATCTTTTGTGGAAGCTTCATGAAGCTTTGAATTAGTAACCATTTTGTTTTATATTTAAACCTAACCATTAGCTAAACTAGGGTTTGCTCTCTACAAGAGTTAAATCTAACCCAAGGTTGCATTATGATAAGATCAATTGATTTTATTATTCATTGATCATTCTCATGATATTATTTTTCCTTCTTCATCTTCATCAAGAAGAAGAAACCTTGCTACCTCCAATGGTGAAATGATCAAAAGAGTGAGAAATCCAAATCTAAAGTCAACCCACTTCCTATTTCTTCATCCTCTACTACTTGCTATGTAGTAGAGTGTGTTGTCTTCACAAGTTTCTTGACTTGGCGAAGGCGGAGCTCGAGTTTGAGTTGCCTCGACGTAGATCATCTTCGGCATCGAAGTCAACGACCTAGCCCGATCATTTCTCCGACGAAACCATCGCCGGAGTCCGGGATCCAATGATCGCAGCGATGAGACATCGTCACGGAGCTATGGAGGTGGACTACCGGATCTACAAAGGTTGTATTTTCGTTCACTCTTAGTTAAGTTGTTAACTAGTGGCTTGTTATCGCCTATACCTCTAGTAACGATCTAGTTTAGGGTTCTTCGGCACACATAAATTTTTAATTGGACATGTTTGATCTGTTGTGAGACCTCATGGGTGTGCCTAGGAACCCTACACCTAGAACCTACCCTTAAATTACGAGCCCATTCCCTCTTGTTACGGCCGCAGATTTAATGGTTCTGGCCGCAATTTGCGGCCAGAGTGGGGACTGAGGTGGTGAGTTTTGGTGTAGGGGTCTCTGGGGTTGTTTGCGGTCTCATAGTACTTGCAATTTTTACAGATTGTTGGTATAGAAAAATCTGGGACCACTTTGCGTATTTCTTGTATTTCGTTTCACGCCTTACGTTATCCGATACGGTTCGTATTCTGTGTTGTTGTTGCTCCGAGTTGGTTTCGTAGTGTCGCTATGCACGTTAGCTACAATACGAACACTTGAGAGTTTGTTTTGTGTTGTCGCGTCGGTCGAATCTAGTTTGTACGTGTTTTGGGTCTATTGCTAATATATATTGTTATATTGTTTTATGTTTTTGGTTCACAGGCGGGGACTTCGGACGCTGTGAAGAAGGGAAAACAAGTGGTAGGCTTTACTTAGGGAGGAGCGTTGGTGAGTAGATTTAACATCTACAGGGTAATCGCCCGCATGGCGTTATGCGTCTGGGCTAGGAATTTTATGATATTGTCGCATATTCTATTGCGCATATAGAGTTGCGCCTACACCTTATTGCTTAGTTACTTGTTGTGCTTGGACTAGTACCCTTAGGACACTGCACTATTATTGACGGCTCATGTTGCATGAGCACTGATTGTATACCACACACACAATCAATAATTGCCATGACACGCACAACACACATACATATATAATATTGTTTGGTTAGGGACAATGAGACATTGATTCATATTTCTTGTTGCATATGGCATATAGCATACCTTTATATCTACATGCTTACATATATACCGTGACATGCTTACATGCTATTTACCTGTATACCTATATGGTATTGTACCATTAGTGATAGGTATATTTCACACATAATGACATAGCTACGTGTATACTTTGCATACATACTTCACTTATACCTGGAGGGTATATTACATCATTACTGATAGGTAGATACATATACCTTGCTATACCTACTTGTTTATATATATATCTGGCTATAGCTACATGTTCACATTTATTTGATTTTATATAGACTTGGAGAAATTAGGAACCGCATGATATTTATATTAACTTGGTGCGGTTAAATAGCGGCTTTTCCTTTATATGCTCGCATTTCAGTTTTATGTTGCGTACATTATATTCATGGATTTTCGCATTGAGATATGTATTTTTCTTGATATTTTCTGGATTTGAGGATCGTGGTAGTTTCATGAAATTATGCATTATTTGAAAAACCCGATTTCTCTTGATATGATATTTCAGCATCCACCATGAGATTTATCGGTTCTGATATATATATATACGCCACGTGAGGAAAGGAGGGGGCCATGTGCTGGTACATGGTGGCGCCCCGAGGTACCCCGGTGCAAGATTTCATGGAGCAGACAATGAGTTAGTAGGGGAACCATACCTACCGGTGACAGTACCTATGACTCGGCGGTTATCGTGGGGATACCGATGGGAGTCATGTATGTATGGATACGTCGAAGGATGAGGGTCGAAGCTGGTTACTCTGGTTTTCGGAATAGCAAATGATACGTACCAATCAGGGGCCAGTCCTGGTGACAGTACCTGATAGATGAGTATTTTTGTGTCGATGCTTGACACATTGGTTTCATGATATTTTTACTCCTAAGAATATATAACGGTGGAATAGGACGCTGTTATATATGCATATATATATATATATATATATATATATTTATATATTAGTAGAATGGGACGCTAATATATATGTATACATATCAATTCATATACTTCATCATAATTATTCATGCAAATATACATAGGATATTTGAAATTCACTTGATATTGGATTTAGGATATTTGAGATTCACTTGATATTGGATACAGGATATATGAGATTTACTTGATTTTGTACATACCGGATATATGGGATTTACTTGATTTGTACATTCAGGATTTGTGAGACTTACATGATATGAGATCCAATTTGGGGGCTGATTTGAGGAAATTGAGATTTGGATTGTCTTGATGGATTTTGGTCCTACCACGAGGTCAGGATTCCGTGGAAATGACATGTTTCATCCCATACTCCACATTTATTGTTTATGCACTGCTTCATGTATTAGTAGTACCTGATAAAGTACCTTCCATGATTGTTGCATTTATATCTCTTATTTTATATGCATTGCTTCATGTATAAGTTGTATCTGCTAGAGTACCTTTCATGACTGTTGCATATATACATTGTCATATCATTTCTTCATGTATTAGTAGTACCTGATAGAGTACCTTACATGACTGTTGCATACATATTGCCATTTATTGTTCATGTATTAATAGTACCTGATAGAGTACATTACATGACTGTTGCATATACATATTGTATATTGTCATATTATTGCTTCATGTATTAGTTGTACCTGCTAGTGTACCTTTCATGACTGTTGCATGCATATGACCATTTATTGCTATTAGCTTACATATATTAGATTCGTGATGTACGTGCATACTTGCGATTACCGGCATATGTTATTTACTATCCACGAGTTGGCAACTCACCCCCGTTGTGCCATAGTTTTTTGCAGGTTGTTCCCCAGAGTAGTCGAGGCAGGCTATTCATCTATCTTATCATCTTTTGCTGCGGATACCGCTTCGGCTCATAGTGTGCAGTTTTTCTTAGGTGGGTTTTGCGGTTATCCAATGTTGTTTATTGTATATTCGTTGTATCCATGTACTCTCCATCTACTACTTTCATGTATGACTTAGAAACTTAATGTGAGGACGATATTGTATATTATTTTGTGACTTGGAGGTCTTTTATGCAGTTTTATTTATATCGTCTTTTTTTTCTTCGCTACTGCGTCGTATATCTGTTGTGGTGGTTGTTTTCCTCCTTTGGGCGTGTTTTTGCTCCAGTTTGGGGATTCTTTACTTATATTTATGTTGTACTCATTTTGGGGCTGGCATTTACAAAGGAGGTGCTGCCAAATTTTTAAAGGAAATAAAGTTGGACTTTTAAAGAATTTGGGTTGACATTTCAAAGGTATTAACAATGTTCTTATTTCTTACTACTTTTGATAGTTTAGATTGCTGGGTTTTTGGCTTACTTAAATTGTGTTACGCCTGTAGACGTTGCGTAGTTTAAGGGCCATCATGTGCCAATTTCGGTTCGTGACAAAGTTGGTATCAGAGCGCTAGGTTTTACCTTTCGGAGTGTAGGATGACCTTGGTATGATGGAGTAGGTAGCTTAAGCAGAGTAATGTAGTGTGTGTTTGTCCGCGGCATACTCACGTCGCGGTACTCCGCCTAATGTGACCTAAGTACAAATTGCTTGAAATTCCTTCCTTGATGATACATATCCTTGTGATTCGATTCACATGTTCTTATCGAATCTTAATTCCATTTATAGCCTTTGACGCCGATGACTATGGGGACTCAGAGTGATGCAGCGAGGGCCGAGGTCAGAGTTGACTCGGGTGGGACGAGGACTGACCAGGATGGCATGCTCGTTGCACTGGAGCAGATGGATCCGCCTTCGACAGATCGTATCGCTAGGCTTCTGGCAGAGAGGCAGGATTTGCGCCAGACGATTAGGTCCTTGGTTGAGGCCGGGCGAGCGCAGCGATAGAAGGTTGTCACCCCTGTTACCCAGTTGTTCCTTACGATCAGCACACAGCATAGTGTTACTTACACAGCACCAGTGGATGCAGCCCTAGTTGACGAGGCATGTCTTCCAAAGACTTTGGGAATTCGAGGACCGTGGAGGACTTGTTCCGGTGTACCATCCCAGAGACAGAGGTTTAGTCGTCGAGACAGATTTCGGACATGTCACGGGAGTAATGGAGGCTTTGGACGAGGACAGTCATTCAGCTCTCCTCCCCAGGAGGGTCGGCAGCCATCGCGTGAATATTTCTGGTGCAGGAGCCTTCATCACCTCATCAGGAATTGTTCCTTAGCACCGCGTTAGGATCGTATTCAGAGAGGTCATAGACATGGAGGGTTCGCTCAGAGGGGACAGATTGGTAGAGGAGGAGTTCAGCCAGTTGCGGGTAGGGGGCAGACACGAGAGTTTGTTTCTACTCATCGGGACGCACGGGCGTCCAATGCAGAGTTTTCAGGTATTCTTAATTCGTATGTTCTTTTGATGCACTTATTTTTTTTACACACTTTGTGCCGTGGTTAGGCCGAGAGTCGTGTTAGCTAGATCAGCCTTTTGTTGTGTTAACTTCTGTCAGCGATTCTTTTATTGCGCGACATGCATTTCAGTCGTGTGCCAATCGGATAGGAGATAGAGATTCATCCGTCATTATGATCCTTCTTGAGATATTGGATTTGACGTTCTCCTGGGCACAGACTGGTTAGATATGTGCTAGGCGTCTGTAGACTGCCGCGAGAAAACAGTCAGGTTTTGTTTTCCTAGCGAGTCAGTTCTTGTTGTGCAGGGGGACAGTGGTGCCGCCTCTCACAGCTTAAATTCAGCCTTTTTTCGCTAGTCGACTTTTGAGGAGAGGATGTCGAGGATTCTTGGCGTTCATTCATGATACCGGAGCCATAGTGGGTTGTTGGACCGGGTTCCTTTCGTGCGAGAGTTTTCCGACGTTGTTCCAGATGAGCCGGCAGAGCTTAGGGAGCTTAAGGATCAGCTGCTGAGTTTCTAGTGGGGGGTCTTGTGCGTCTGAGTGTTTCGCTTTTGGGAGCTCCTATTCTATTCGTCAGGAGAACGACGGCAGTTGAGATTGTGTATTGATTGATCGTCAATTGAACCGGCTTACGGTGCGGATAGGTATCCTTTACCTTGCATTGACGATTTCTTCGATTAGCTCCGGAGTGCAAGACTTTTTCTAAGTTTGCTTGGAATCTGGTCATCATTGGTTGCGGGTTCGGAGTGATGACATTCCAAAGACAGCTTTTGTACGTGCTATGGGCAGAATGTGTTTTGGTGGTGTCGTTGGACTTACCAATGCCCTAGCAGCATTCGTGGATATAGTGAACCGGATTTCTTCAGGCCGTTCCTCGACCAGTTTATTGTTGTGTCATTGATGATATTCTGGTCTATTTCAATGTGTCGTGAGGAACTTGAGCAACACTTGAGGATTTGCTTTGCAGACATTGGGAGAGCCCCAGCGGTTTGCTAAATTCTCGGAGTGTTCCTTCAGGCTTGATTATGTTGACTCCTAGGCCTTGTAGTTACGGGAGACGGTTTCGTATGGTCCCGAGGAAGATCGAGGCCGTACAGCTTTGGCCCAGACTTGTGTACAGGACGGAGGTCCGCAGATTTTTGGGCTTAGCAGGTTTTTACCGCCGTTTCACGCAGGATTGCTTGTGTATCGCTGTACCGTTGACTGGACTGACCGGAAAGGAGGTTCCTTTTTCTTGGACTGAGGCATGCGTGCGGAGTTTTTGGCAGTTGAAGACTCGGTTGACAACTGCACCAGTTCTTTCTTTGTTTTCTGGTTCGGGCGACTTTGTTGCGAATGGGGCTCGATTGTGTACTGATGTGACACTATAGAGTTATCGCTTTTGCTTCCCGACAGTTGGAGGAAGTACGAGCAGGATATCCCACTCATGATCTGGAGATGGTCGCGGTGGTCGTGCATTGGTGATTTGGAGAAACTACTTGTTCGGAGAATTGTGTCAGATTTTCACGGACCACCAGAGCTTAATGTGCATCTTCTTGTAGCGGGTTTTGATTGTTAAGACAGCGCCGTTGGATGGATCTTGTGAAGGATTTTGTTTATGATATCATTGTTTCCCGTGGCAAGGCGATTGTGGTAGCTGATGCTGGAGTCGTAGGCCCGAGGTTAGCTTTTCCCAGTTGTGCACAATTCTGAGACGGTCTTCTGCAGATTTACAGTTCTTGTGCGGTCATTGAGTATAGCTTAAGTTCGCCTCTACTGAGGGGACAACTTGCTCATGTTTGCGCCCGTCCACTTTTCCTTAATCGTTTTCGTAAGGCACTGCCCGCCGATGCTCGTTCGTCAAAGATTCTTGAGCATACTCGGTTGGGTAAAGATTCGGAGTCCTTGATTTGTGACTAGGGTGTGCTACGTTTAGGGACGCGGTTGTGTGTACCTGATACTATTGGGTAGAAACGCGAAATCCTAGAGCAGGCACATCAGTCAGCTTTCGGTATTCATTCAAGTTCCACCAATCGGTGACTTGACTTGTAAGATAGTTACGGGTGGGCAGGGATGAAGAGTGAAGTTTCGGATTTCGTTTCGAGGTGTCTGTTTTGTTGTGAGCTAAGGTTGACCTTTTGAGACCGGCTGGAGCGTTGCAATCTTTAACCGTTCCGGAGTGGGAATGGGAGCAGATCTCCATGAATTTCGTTATGGTGTCTACCCAGGTTTAGTCAGGGTGTGACTCCCTTTGGGTGTTTGTTGTCCGGTTTAGCTCAGTTGCTCTGTTGTTCTTCGGTAAGTTTGTGCATATGCATGGAGTTCCTTCATGCGTTGTATCCAATAGAGGCACCCTATTCGCTTGCCGTCTTGGGCAGAAGTTTCAGGAAGCCTTGGGTATTGGTTGAGCTTTAGCTCCACTTTTCCATCCGCAGGATGATGGTTTTAGTGAGAGCGATCTATACAGACTCTGGAGGATTTGCTTGTGCATACGTACTAATTGTTTTTGGCAGTTGGGATATCGCTTGCCATTGTTAGGGTTCTCCATCGATAGCTGTTATCAGGAGACACTCCAATTGGCGATCTTTAGGTTTTGGTTGGTAGGTGGTGTCGATCGCCAGTCTGTTTTTCTGACTCTGCAAGAGTAGGATTTTTGGACCCCAGCTAATCTAGAGACTTCAGAGATGATCCAGTTGATTCAGGTCAGGATGAGAGTAGCCTAGTGCAGACAGAGGTCTTATGCCGACCGTAGTGGTTGCAGACTTGAGTTCGCAGTGGGAGATCATGTATTCCAACGGATTTTCCGATGAATGACGTGTTGTGTTTTGGGAAGCTTAGTCCCAGGATTGTAGGTCCTTTTGAGATCTTCAAGCGAGTTTGTTCCGTTGCCTATAATTTGGCACTTCCGCCCAGATTATTGAGTATTCACCCCGTATTCCTTATGTCGATACTTTGCAAATACCTTCATGACCTTTCTCACATGATTCGGCACCAGACCATTTAGCTTGGACGTGATCTTTTCGTTCACCGGCAGCCAATTGTTTTAGTGGTTCGGCTGGTGGAGGAACTTCGGTCAAAGGGACTTTCTATCTGTGGAGAGTTTTCTTGGGCGTAGCCGTATAGTGAGGTGATCACCAGGAAGGCTGCGAGCAAGATTTGGGTGTTTGTACTCATCTCCTTGAAGGTACACTAAGTGAGAATTTTAAATTCGGGGATAAATTTTTATAAGGGGGAGATTGTAATGCCTTAGATTTCGATTAGTGTTAGTTTAGACGTTCACGCGGGTTTACTGTAAAAAGTTTACCAATTTGGGCTCCTCACATTTTATAACATTTAATTAATAATTTATTATTATTTGTTATGCCATGCACACACATGTGCATGTTTATGTGAGGGTGTGTTTGTGTAATCTTGTTCTTAGCAACCATGACAACTTAACCCTTAACCTAATCCTTTGCATTAATCTAATCCCTTGCTTTAACTTAACCCTAATCCTAGATATTTTGTGTGAGAAGAGAGATATTTCTTTTGGAAGTGAGGAGGCGGCATGGTGGTGTGTGAATGCATTAATGGTGGTTTAATGCATAGGTTACACTCACCTCACTCTCACCCTACACTCACCTCCTTCTCTCATTATCCTCACACTCTCTCTTTTTCTCTATCTCTTTTTATTTTCTCATTCCTCTCTCATCTCAACTGAACACTTCATCATTCCTTCACAAATCCATCTCAAATCTTCATCCAAACTCACAAAAATCACATCTTTTGCCATGAATTGCCTCTTGGATGCCTTGGAGCTTGGAAAGCTAGGATCTTTAAGTTCTTTTGGATAGGTAATGATCTCTTTCTGTTAATTAAGTGTTTATTGTGTAGCGTAGCTTATTAGTTTCAGGTTAGATCGCGTATAGTTTCGTTTCGGGTAAATATCGTATTTTAAGTGTCGTTTTGGGGTCTGGGATAATCTGCTATCAAAGCAGGTAATTGTTGTAAAAGTTCCCATTACAGTGACCTAGAACCTACCCTCAAAATACGAGCCCATTCCCTCTTGTTACGGCCGCAGATTTAATGGTTCTGGCCGCAATTTACGGCCAGAGTGGGGACTGAAGTGCTGAGTTTTGGTGTAGGGGTCTCTGGGGTTGTATGTGGTCTCATGGTACTTGTAACTTTTACAGATTGTTGGTATAGCAAAATCTGGGACCACTATGCGTATTTCTTGTGTTTCGTTTCACGCGTTACGTTATCCGATACGGTTCGTGTTCTGTGTTGCTGTTGCTCTGAGTTGGTTTCGTAGTGTCGCTATGCACGTTAGCTACAATACGAACACTTGAGAGTTTGTTTTGTGTTGTCGCGTCGGTCAAATGTAGTTTGTACGTGTTTTGGGTCTATTGCTAATATATACTGCTATATTGTTTTATGTTTTTGGTTCGCAGGCGGGGAATTCGGACGCTGCGAAGAAGGGGAAACAGGTCGTAGGCTTTACTTAGCGAGGAGCGTTGGTGAGTAGATTTAACATCTACAAGGGAATCGCCCGCATGGCGTTATTCGTCTGGGTTAGGAATTTTATGATATTGACGCATATTCTATTGCGCATATAGAGTTGAGCCTACACCATTTGCTTAGTTACTTATTGTGCTTGGACTAGTACCCTAAGAACACTGCATTATTATTGACAGCTCATGTTGCACGAGCACTGATTGTATGCACACACACCGTCAATAATTGCCATGACACGTACAACACACATACATATATAATATTGTTTGGTTACGGACATTGAGACATTGATTCATATTTCTTGTTGCATATGACATATAGCATACCTGTATACCTACATGCTTACACATATGCCTTGACATGCTTACATGCTAGTTAACTGTATACCTATATGGTATTGTACCATTAGTGATAGGTATATTTCATACATAATGACATAGCTACGCGTATACCTTGCATACATACTTCACTTATACCTGGAGGGTATATTACATCATTACTGATAGGTAGATACATATACCTTGCTATACCTACTTGTTTATATATATATCTGGCTATAGCTACATATTCACTTTTATTTGATGTTATATAGACTTGGAGAAATTAGGAACCGCATGATATTTATATTAACTTGGTGCGGTTAAATAGCGGCTTTTCCTTTATATGCTCGCATTTCAGTTTTATGTTGCGTACATTATATTCATGGATTTTCGCATTGAGATATGGATTTTTCTTGATATTTTCTGGATTTGAGGATCGTGGTAGTTTCATGAAATTATGCATTATTTGAAAAACCCGATTTCTCTTGATATGATATTTCAGTATCCACCATGAGATTTATCGGTTCTGATATAAATATATACCCAACGCGAGGAAAGGAGGGGGCCGTGTGCGGGTACATGGTGGGGCCCGGAGGTACCCTGGGGAAGGATTTCGTGGTGCAGACGATGAGTTAGTAGGGGAACCGTACCTACCGGTGACAGTACCTATGACTCGTTGGTTATCGTGGGGATACCGACGGGAGTCATGTACGTATGGATATGTCGATGGACGACGGTCGAAACTGGTTACTCGGGTTTTTGGAATAGCGTATGATATGTACCTATCAGGGGCCAGTCGTGGTGACAGCACCTGATAGATCAGTATTTTTGTGTCGATGCTTGACACATTGGTTTCATCATATTTTTACCCCTAAGTATATATAACAGTGAAATGAGACGCTGTTATATATATATATATATATATATATATATTAGTGGAATGGGACGCTAATATATATGTATACATATCAATTCATATACTTCATTATAATTATTCATGCAAATATACTTAGGATATTTGAGATTCACTTGATATTGGATTCAGGATATTTGAGATTCACTTGATATTGGATACATGATATATGAGATTTACTTGATTTTGTACATACCGGATATATGAGATTTACTTGATATTGTACATTCAGGATTTGTGAGACTAACATGATATGAGAGCCAATTTGGGGGCCGATTTGAGGAAATTGGGATTTGGATTGTCTTAATGGATTTTGGTCCTACCACGAGGTCAGGATTCCGTGGAAATGACATGTTTCATCCCATACCCCACATTTATTGTTTATGCACTGCTTCATGTCTTAGTAGTACCTGATAGAGTACCTTCCAGGATTGTTTCATTTACATACTCTTATTTTATATGCATAGCTTCATGTATTAGTTGTATCTGCTAGATTACCTTTCATGACTGTTGCATATATACATTGTCATGTCATTGCTTCATATATTAGTAGTACCTCATAGAGCACCTTACATGACTGTTGCATACATATTGCCATTTATTGTTCATGTATTAATAGTACCTGATAGATTACATTTGTAATATTTCAGAAAAATAAAATATTATTTTTGAGAATTTTTAGAATTAAATAATAAATATATTGAATATTTTAATAAGGCGGTATAATTAAATACCGATAAATTTGGGAAAAATTTGGAAAATTATAGAAATTACTAAAATGAAGGTTCTTTATTGGATTTAAGCAAATTATTAAATGTTATGATTTATTACACACTATTTTAGTGCTAATCGCAATTAAAAATTGCTAATCGCGCATTAAACTTGTTTTGTGCAAAACATGCACCATGTCATTTTAACACTTGTTACAATTTTATCATGGCTTTTTCTCATTTTCATGCATGGTTTGTGTTTAAATGAGAAGAGAAAAGAAAACAAAGAAAAGAATTGAAAAGAAAAAGAAAATGAATAAAGAAATGAAGCATGGGCAAGTGAGAGAGTGTGAGGGGTCAAGAGTGGACCATACGCATTTGTTCCCCTCATTTTCTTCATCTCTTTCTCTGTCCCTTTCACCCATGGCTGCTGCCCTCTCCCTCCACCACCTCCTACACCTCACTTCAGCCCCAAATCAACATAAAAACACATGCTCCTCTTCACAAAATTTGTGCACAAGCTCACAAGCTAAACTTTGGACCAAGAAAGTTTGCATTTTGGTGCTCTAGGGATTCATGAGTGCCAAATGAGGTAATTTCTGAACCATTAGTATAGTATTTGGCTTACTTTAGCTTCCTTGCATGTTTAGAGGTGATTAGGCGATGTTTAGTGAGTTTTGGAAATTCCTAGAATAGGATTAGGGTTTGAATTGATTCAAAAAGCGTAATTGAGGTTAGTAAAGGCTATACAACCCTTGTTGTGATGTTATTGTGGACTAAACCTGAGACTAAAACCCCAAATACGAACTTTGAAATTCCGCAGATAGGGAAATTTTGGAAATTGTGATGGTTTTTGGTAATCTGCTAACACCCTGGTGACCTGAAAATTATTTAGCAAAGACAGTGATACATGCAGGCAGCCAGGAGACTACCCTTAAAACCCAAGCTGCTAATTCCCCTACTTGGCCGTAGTTTTATTCTTCCTGGCCTTAATTTGCGGCCAGGCTATAGAGGAATCCTTTCATGTTAGTTTTAGGGCTTTATCTCCTGTAAACTAGACCCTATATATGTGCAACTTTGGCTAATTTGACTTACGGTAAAATCTGAGATCATTTTCAGGAGTTGCTATTTTGATTCAGGGTTTCGTTTCTCGTATTTTGAATTCTGGATTTTTAGTATTTTGTTTTACCTCGATCACTTGACGTTTGTACGACGATATCGAGGGTTGTTTGGTGGTTTTGAAAGCATGGTCCATAGGTTCTAACCTATAGGCCTTTAGCGGGTCGTTTTGATTTTGACTTGGATTTTAATACGCAGCGCGATTGTGTTATATGTGTAGGTACCCCCACAATGATTCGAGATGATAAAGAAGATGATGGCGACATGGACATCGGCAAGCAAGATCAGGTGAGTAGATTATATCTACGGGGGAAGTCGGGTGGATGGCGTATAGCACCCCCGCAGTTCGTAGCGTAGTGTATGGTATATATATTATATGGTTATATTTATATGGCGTTGTGAGGTTATGATTATCTAGATAGACTTTGGGAGTCATGGATAACTTTAGTGTAATTGGACGATGGTGTCTCTAGTTAGTTAGTCGTGAGTCCTAGAATAAGGTGTACACCCACACGCACACACAAGCTTACTTTGTTTTACTTGTGCATATATGGGGATATGTATATATATATACACACATAGGTATGGGACTATGTATACATATACGTACACTTATACGTAGATGATGAGGATTGTACATGGTATTTGGAGATGAGTCGATGAGATTAGGCATGGTGCCATGAGATCGGTGATATGATGTGGTTCGTATTAGGAGATACGACAAGGGATTTTAGCGGGCTTTTTGACGTGTGTTTTACAAATGCATTTATATATATATCGATGATATAAGTTTGTACTAGACTTAGATCAGTACCCCAGTTCATGAGATATGATGATAAGGATACCAGATAAATGATGAGATAAATGTGATATTTGACCCGTACCCAGATTTGGGATGCCGCACGACGGATTTACGTACGAGCTATACATTGATGATTGATCCACACTCTTGACTCGAGGATGTCATGTTTTTTATTGTATCGTATGTGATACTATTGAGGTGAGATCACCGACTATTCTATATGTATATCTATCGATTCAGATTTAGGTGGTTTCCATACCCTTTCAGTTAGACTGTTCGTTTAGTCCTGTAGTACTTATAGATGTTAGACTAGACTCGAGTCATACCTATTTCAAAACTAACAAATCATGAGTATTTTAAAGACAGACCAAGGGATTCTACGGATATTTTCAAAAGACGCATCTTTTCTTAAAAACACCGGAGCCCTTATTTTTCTAAACACCACGATTCGTCTTATTTCAAATGGAAAAACTGTATGACATATATATTTTGATGTAGATTCTTCACTGTTGTGTTTATTATTCTTTTTTCCGCATATTCTTGCTATCCGCATCGCATTGCATGCTTAAATGTGTTTATTTTTATATTAAACCCATGCTATCAGGACACCAGCACCATTATCGATGATGCGTATGTTCCACGTACACCTGCTTGCCGACTCACACACTTCATCATCGATAATTGCCATGTCACTACACAGTAGGATTGTTGCATCAGGATATGACTCCTTGCATGACATACTTGCATAAATACATATTATATAGATGATTTTGGCTTAATTTTGGAGATTTGGGAACCGCAAGATATATTTTAAAACTGGATTCATTTTTAAAAAGAGCTGTTTTCCCTCGATATGTGCATATTATTGTTCCATGTTGCATGATATACGGATATGCTTACATTTCTGTTATATGTCGCATACATCATTCTTTATGATTATACGAATTGAGATATGTTGTTTCCATGATATTTCTGGACTTGAGAACCGTGGGTATTTCAAAGGAAAGTATGTACTGTTTTAAAAACCCGGTTTCTTTTGATATGATATTTCAGTGCGTCCACCATGAGTTTTATCGATTTTGATATATATATATATACCCCATGCGAGACGGAGTCGTGGGCCGTATGCGGGTACATGGTGGGGCCCGGTATGGTACCCCGGGGCAAGAAAGGGATGCCGTATATACAGACGGTGAGCCTGGTAGAGGGACTACTACCTACCGGTGATTGTGTTTAGGCTCGGCGGATATCCGGAGGATACCAACCGGAGTTGAGAGATGATACGGGCCGATCCGGACTGACGGAGCCCTATATATGAGGATTTACGTGCCGATACTGGGCATAGGTTTCATGATGTTTTTGAGTGTCGATGTTAGACACTCAGGTTCCATGATTTTGATGTGTCGCGAGGGACACACATTGATTTATATCCTCATACTTTCATGCATATGTTTTATGATATTTACATGCATGATGTTATATGTCATTGGTTGACCCATGGACGAGATCCACATGCATACAGACATTGATTACATAGTTGGATGATATCCACATACTTAGATTTCATGATATAGTTGACACTGATTTCATGTTGATTACATTGATCATACCTCATATTTATGATATGTTGCTACCCGAGGCACTGACACGAGCACTTGGTATTACACTTGGTATAGATGTTTACCCTTGCCACCTTATCATGCTTCATACTTTATCATATTGAGGATATATACTACTGATCGTACTGACCTAGGATTGAGTCATACATACGATTTCTGCTCTGTGGTGTTTTCTACTCATGAGTTGGCAACTCACCCCTGTTGTGCCACAGTTTCTTGCAGGTTTTGCCGTACAGGTTTCATTGCGGCTTTCTGGCATACTGCTTCCTTTCTGGGTGATTGCTTTGGTAGGTGGGTTCACTCGCATCGTGACCACCAATGTACTTATTTA
This sequence comes from Agapanthus africanus, assembly GCA_030015575.1. Classification (NCBI taxonomy): domain Eukaryota; kingdom Viridiplantae; phylum Streptophyta; class Magnoliopsida; order Asparagales; family Amaryllidaceae; genus Agapanthus; species Agapanthus africanus. The sequence continues at coordinate 209,266,919 of JASDDO010000029.1, read as the reverse complement.
TTTTCAGTTGTATCTAGTAAAATTCTATCAACCAGACTTGTATATTATTTCGGACTTAGAAAACCAGTTGTTTATTCTTTCGACCTTAGAGTCGCGCGTTATATTATTATGGTTTTCTTGATGTTTTAAGTTTCCTTTTGAGTTCTGATCCTTGCCTTTCGGCGTTGTATATTATATTGCTTGCGTGGTTGTGACCGTCGATTGACGAAGAGCTAGCTCCCGCTTGGGAATGCCTTTTATCATTGATGTATATATTATTCATGTTGTACCCCGTTCGGGGCCAGTTTTTATAAAGGAAACCCTGCCGAAATTTTCAGAAAAGACTCAGGATTTTAAAAACGCATAATTCGGCTGATGCTATTAAAACCACTTGTTTTAAAACATGTTTTCTTCACATCTTTCTTTAAAATGGTTTTAGATTTCTGGGCTTTTGGCTTACTTAAATTAGATGGGGTCCTATAGATTTCATATGATTCAAGGGCCAGTCACGTGCCATTTCGGGTCGTGACAAAATTGGTATCAGAGCACTAGGTTATCCTTGGTTCGAGTCTAAGTTTGACTATGCGGAGCCTAGAGCGTTTGTATATATTCGGAATTTAGGCTTGACCGTATGGAACTTAGACTTAGTCGAGGGGGTATTAGACCCGAACTTTTGTCGCATGGGTTGACCTTGGTTGATGGAGTAGGTGACTTAAGGAGAGTAACGTACCGTGAGTATGTTCCGCGGCATACTTACGATATGCTACTCCGCTTAAGAAGCCTTAGGATGTACATTTCCTTGTACGACATTATATTCATTCCTGATCTATCCTCATCGATATCGGTTTATGGTTTTACTGCCACGATTACACGGCAGAGAGAGCTACCGCTATATTTGCGTCAGCATGAGCTCGTCGCGGACGAGGACTGACCGGGGCGTGATTCCAGGGACATACGATTGCATAGAGGTGTCGTTTTATTGTGTTTTCGCGTTATGAGCGTTTGATGGATCGCTTACATGAGATTACTCGGACGTGCATATCAGCACCTGAGGATTGAGCTACTGATAGAGGCCAGCCAGATTTTGGTGACCATTGATGTATCGCTTGTTCATGATGATTGAAGCACTGTTAAGCGTGCAGACGAATGAGCCAGTTGTTGTTGCGAACGACGAGATATCGCCCCAGATGTTGGAGCTATTGCAGTACGAGTTGTACTTAGAGATATGATAGAAGGACGCTAGTCATCCGAGGATGAATGACTAGGACACGTGGTTCGTTCGCTTACCCCGATGCAAGGTCATCAGATAGATTGATTCCAGCTAAAGACGACTTCACGCAGGTACGTTGCGAGTCGATAGAGGCGATCGAATGTCAGAAACCCATATTCCAAGTTTAAAGTATTCGGAAAGACATGCAAGCAATTCTATGGACCCTCTAGAAGAATGAAACCCTAACTCGACATAATGACCATGTGAAAGCCTTTGAACCTTAGGGTTTGCGGCAGTTCCGCGGTGCCACTAGTGAGGCTTGGGTTTGCCCTTCTACGGCTGGTCGACCAGTGCTGTGGCATGTACTCGATACTATTAAACTGTACCTAAGATGTTGAGCTCTTGGGGGATTATAAGGTTTTGACGAATAAATCGAATGGTTCGACTTCATTCGGACGCTATGTGAGGGGATGCATTTCTTGGGATACTTTAGATACGAGTATAGCCGTTGGAGCACGGTCCATGCACCCATGATGAGACGAGTCCATGTAGGGTTCCTAGGCACTCTTGTGAAGGTTGATAAAGCATCAAACATGCCCGAATAAAATTTTAGATGTGCTGAACAACCCAAAGCCGGGATCTTTGCTAGATTATTAGGGTTTAACATGCAAGATAACATCTTTAAACCTAAGTGTGAGGGATTACAACTTTGTAGTCCGTTCCTTCGCTTCACAAGCTCCGAGTAGAAGTCCCTTCACCGCGATCCATGATCTCCCGGACTCAAGAGAGGCTCCACGACTCGAACGATCCCTGATAGCTTGTCTTATTCCGTTTCTCCGATGATCTACGTCGAAGTTGCAATAGCTCAAGCTTTCTCTCACTCTAATGAGGTGAACACCCTAATCTAATGGGCTAGATTAGATGAGGATGATGGAGTAGTATTTATGCTTTCTTTTTATATCATTTTCTCACAATAACTCATCACAAAAGAAAACTTAAGTGAACTCTCTCTCAAACTCAAGAGAGAAGAAGATGAAGAATGAAAAGAATAATCCTTTTGTGATTAATAGTAGATTAGAGTATATGATTGATTATGGAACCATGGTCAAGGATGAGAGGCTAAAACTTTGTAGAGAATAAACTAGAGTAAAGGTTTGGTTAGGTTAAGGATAAGGATCAACCATAATATCTTAACCAAGACAAAAGAGAATCCTTCTAGAATGAACAAGAAGGAGCTAACCCTAATCAAACCCTAATCCCTTTTTATCATCCTTAAACATGTTTCGTAATAAATCATATCATGTCACAATAATATATATCACATATATATTATATATTTGCAACAAAAGAAAATAATACAATTAACATATATCGCATATATATCGATGTATTAATCCGGTGAGAAAATGAAATAATAAAGCGAGCCAATATTAGATAATGTAATATAATATATCATATATATCATTATACATTAAATCATCGAATCAACACTTGATCCGACGATCCGGCTATATCGAATATAACCGACTAATATATCATGTACCGATTCATCGAATCAACACTTGATTCGATGTCCCGGCTCATAACAAAATATCACGAGAATATAATACAGTATCTCATATCGCATTATCCTCGGTCCTGCACATATCACATATGTGCCTCTACTCCATTTTGCCTGAGCCAAGAAACCTCTGTGTAGGACTCTAAAGAATCGTCAATACGCCGGTAGCAGGTGATGATCATATCAAACACCCACAAGCTGCAAGCGGTCAGCTAAACGTAATAGCCACCCAGGTATTGAGCGATCAGAAAATCAACAAGCTAGCCTGTCCGTTCTCCTGTGAATCCAATCAGTAACACTCCCGTACAGCCCGGTCTGTTCGTCTGATATGTCGCATATCAAGTCTAGGCGTGGTATACGTCAGACTCCAGTAACCGATAAGTCGTGTCGATGTGAGGCTCATAACAGTTCGAGAAACTACTAGTAACACTTACCAGTATATCTCAATATCAGCCCTGGCCAGGGACTTCCAGTTATAGCCAATCGAACACAGCACAACATCAACTCCCTATACCGGGAGAGACGAATCCCCTCCTATCGCTCATTGCCTCCATGTGATTCGGGACTGTACCCAAAAGCCACCGTTTTGCACGCCCTCTTGGATGTGGTAAGGTGGAAATCAAAGCACAGTGGGAATCACACAAGACTCTATGACGATCTCGGGTCTACAGATTACCCTGTACCAGTGTCACCGAAGAACTGCCATCTGATGTGTGGTATATCACCATCTGGGAGTTCTCGGCGAGTCCGTCCAGTGTACCCAGTCTCCACTGAGCACCCGTACACCATCTCTGATGTCAAACACCGATGGATATGGGATCATCCATTGCCCATTATATGGGTCAAGATGCGTATACGCTAGTCTACTCTGGTGTATCGATGCCCTGTCTCGATATACCCTCGACTAGGAACAGTTATAGGATGTACTCATCTACTACTATGGTCCCACTAGTATGATCTCATCATAGTCCCAGTAGTCGAGTACAGATCCTAAGGGCTTTATTAACATGTGAGAGTAAGACAGTAAACCGATACAAGTTAACATGTTAAGATAAAGTGAAACCAAATAGCATACTATCATGACGAGCAAGAAAGTCCTCTCTGTATATATCCAAGCATCGATCATAATATACATCATATGTACAACAATGGCCTCTAGGGCATATATATAACTAACAGTCCAAAGCAGTCGACATTAGAGAAAAGTGGAGTAAGAGGTTCGTACAAGATCTTGATGAGCTGACGTTCCACTCCGCCGACATCAAAGATGTGATACACATACTGAGGCTTTATATATGGATATATCTTCCAGAAGGTGTCGCGATGAGTATGCAGCCATTCCGGATCCAGAAATATATATAGTAAAGGGTGATAACTTCCGGACAGTTCGGCAGAAACGAGATTTGGAAGGGACCTCGACAGGACCTTTCAGGAATGAATTACGAGAAGACTTGGACCCAGGAGCGGTCATATTGTGCACACCCAGCAGGCCAGAGTTCATCACCGTCGACGAGACATATTATGAGTGACCATGAGAGTTGGCCAGAGATTCTTAGACGATGTGCTTGAGCGGGACTATTCCGCCATACTTGATTTCGGTATTTTGGGCGATCTATTCGCATGATTGAGTTTTGATGACCGAGTTTCATGATATTTATTTTCGTGCATCATGGTTGCACCTACTGGGTATTTATATTTTGTGCGTAGTTATTGCACTTGAGATGTGCTTTATACACCGTTGTGTTGATTTATGATTTGTACACAGTTATTGCACTTGATATAGTTTTGTGTCTTAGCTGCACATGCTTATGATTTCATGAATTTCATATAGTTGGGTTGATTTTGTGCATATGGTATGCACCCGATTTGATTTTTGTACTTGGTATAGTTCACATATGCTTGCAGTGCAGTGATACGTATTTTGTGCACTACAGTTGCACAGGACTTCGATTTGATGTTATTTGAGGTATTGATTTTGACTTCATGCCTAGGGCATGCATATGATTTGACTTATGCTTATGGCATAGTTTTCATGCACTTTTAGTGTTTTGATTAGATTTTATGCACGCTGATGCACATGGTTATGAGATTTGATACCACGGTATACCTGATTTGGATTGAAATGTGTTGTATACCGTCGATTTCGATTGTGATACTCGATATTTGTTTTGTGCACCTTGCGCACCTGATTGGATTCTTGCACATATTTTACGCGCTTGATTTGGATCTTGCTCATGTTCGGCGCTTGATATTGGATTTCGTGATTTCGAGCATGTTGGAAGCACAGGATTTAGATTTTTATTTGGTGCATATCTAATGCACCTGATATTGCCGTCCAGCACACCATTGCCTCTGACAGGTGTTTCGTGCTCACCCGTTGCACTTAGATGTTGTTTCTGTGCACATGTATGACACATTCATGGATTTTGATTTCCGTGCGCACCAGACGCACGCAGCATTCATATGCACATTTTGGGATTGATTTTTGGAGCAGTACGTTTTTATGATATTTACTACTTGATATAGCAGCTGAGCAGGACTAGTCATAGGACAGTACCTGGATATATTTTGCATGCACTGATAGATATCGAAGGGATTTCTAAAGAAAGAGCTATAGTCTCAGTATTTACCTACGTGTCGGAGATGGCATAAAACGTTTAAAAACAAGGAAACCCTTCTAAATTATTTTCAAAAACGGCAGGACGTACATATTAAACAAAGGATAAGTATATATATAGTTATTTTCTTACAATAGACGTCCGCCACTTTGCCGCGATACGCGCATCGCACAGCAATATGAATGGTTTGGCATGCATTTCCTTTAGATGTTTACATGTATAGTTTTGATGTATATCATATTGGTTTTCATGTTGGATTTGACATTTGTGTCTTCACCATGACTCCGATGATTGCGGGATGCTTGACGGAGGATTTGGAGTTATCTGCTCATTGTTCATGCGCATGCATTGCGCTATAATGCGTTTTATGTATTGATGATTTCGGAACCCCGACGACTTGGACTTTTTACTGAAATGTTTTAGTATTTGAGGGGTTTAAATTTAAATTCGGGGACCGAATTTCTGTAAGGGAGAAAGATTGTAACATTTCAAAAAAATAATTTTATAATTAAATAATAAATATATTGAATATTTTAATAAGGCGGTATAATTAAATACCGATAAATTTGGGAAAAATTTGGAAGATTATAGAAATTACTAAAATGAAAGTGCTTTATAGGATTTAAGCAAATTATGAAATGTTATGATTTATTACACACTATTTTAGTGCTAATCGCGATTAAAAATCGTTAATCGCGCATTAAACTTGTTTTGTGCAAAACATGCACCATGTCATTTTAACACTTGTTACATTTTTATCATGGCTTTTTCTCATTTTCATGCATGGTTTGTGTTTAAATGAGAAGAGAAAAGAAAACAAAGAAAAGAATTGAAAAGAAAAAGAAAATGAATAAAGAAATGAAGCATGGGCAAGTGAGAGAGTGTGAGGGGTCAAGAGTGGACCATACCCATTTGTTCCCCTCATTTTCTTCATCTCTTTCTCTATCCCTTTCACCCATGGCTGTTGCCCTCTCCCTCCACCACCTCCTACACCTCACTTCACCCCCAAATCAACATAAAAACACATGCCCCTCTCCACAAAATTTGTGCACAAGCTCACAAGCTACACTTTGGACCAAGAAAGTTTGCATTTTGGTGCTCTAGGGGATTCATGAGTGCCAAATGAGCTAATTTCTGAACCATTAGTGTAGTATTTGGTTTACTTTAGCTTCCATGCATGTTTAAAGGTGATTAGGCGATGTTTAGTGAGTTTTGGGAATTCCTAGAACAGGATTAGGGTTTGAATTGATTCCAAAAGCGTAATTGAGGTTACTAGAGGCTATACAACCCATGTTGTGATGTTATTATGGACTAAACCTGAGAGTAAAATCCCAAATACGAACTTTGAAATTCCGCAGATACGGAAATTGTGATGGTTATTGGTAATCTGCTAACACCCGGGTGACCTGAAAATTATTTAGCAAAGACAGTGATACATGCAGGCACCCAGGAGACTACCCTTAAAACCCTAGCCCCTAATTCCCCTACTTGGCCACAGTTTTATTCTTCTTGGCCGCAATTTGGAGCCAGGCTATAGAGGAATCCCTTCGTGTTGGTTCTAGGGCTTTATCTCCTGTAAACTAGACCCTTTATATGTGCAACTTTGGCTAATTAGAATTAGGGTAAATTTTGGGATCATTTTCAGGAGTTGCTATTTTGATTCGGGGTTTCGTTTCTCGTATTTTGAATTCTGGATTTTTAGTATTGTGTTTTACCTCGATCACTTGACGTTTGTATGACGATATCGAGGGTTGTTTGTGTAAGTGCACGGCGGCGCCCCGGCCGTCAATCCGACGCCGGAATGCGGAAATGAAACTTTTCTAAAAACTAGAAACCGGCACCACCGCACACTAAAATCCCGGATCGGGCCATTAACCTACGCCTAGCAAACTAGAGAATGGGTAGAAAGCTATATCGAGCGATCTGTAGGGTTCCTAGGCACACTAATGAGGTCTCACAACAGATCAAACATGCCCAATTCAAATTTTTTCATGTGCCTACAAACCCTAATACGGATCGTTAACTAGATGATAAGGTGATGCAAGCAAGTAAACGACTTTATTGCTAAAGGAAAGTGACTACAACCTTTGTAGATCCGGTCCTCCACTTCCTTGGCTCAGTGACGACGTCCCTCCACTGTACCAATCGGAATCCGAACTCTGGCGATGGTTTCGTCGGAGAAATGATCGGGCTAGGTCGTTGACTTCGATGCCGAAGATGATCTACGTCGAGGCAACTCAAGATCAAGCTCCAACTTCACCAAGTCATGAAACTTGTGAAGAAAACACCCTATACTACTTGGCAAGTGGTAGAGGATGAAGAAATAGGAAGTGGGTTCACTTTAGAATTGAATTTCTCACTCTTTTTCTCATTTCACCATTGATGGTAGCAAGCTTTTCTTCATCTTGAAGAAGGAGGAGAAGAAGAAAAGAATATGATAAGTATATTTAAAATAGAAAATAAAAAGATACTTATCATATTAGCAACCATGGTTTAGTGTAGAGAATTAACTAGGGTTTAGTTGAATGGTTAGGGTTAGGAGATGAAGACAAGAATGGTCACTTAGTCAAAGATGCATGAAGCATCAAGAAAGTTCCAAAAGCAACCATTTTGTTTTCCTTTTCTTTTAACCAAAATAAATAGATAAATAAATAAGTGAAAAGAAACCCTAACCATTCACTAAACATGATTTAAGTCTTACACAAACCCAAGTTTGCATGTATCATCAAACATGATATAAACAAGTGCACAAAAGTATATCACATATACAACTTGTGTATTTCAAGTGAGAAAATCCATTTAAAGTGAACAAATATTAGTTAATGCAAAGTAATATATCAAATATATAATTATACATTAAATCATTAAATCAACACTTGATTTAACGATCCGGTCATATCGCATATGACCGACTAATATCCAATATATCGGCTTATCGAATCAATCCTCGATTCGATAACTAGGTTATATCGCATACAACCAATCGATACATTCATCGCGAGAATATAATACGGTATCACATACACGCATTATTCTCGGTCCCGCACATATCTCATATGCGCTCCTATTTTGTTTCGCTTGAGCCAGGAAACCTCTGTGTAGGACTCTAAAGACTCGTCAATACGCCGGCAGCAGATGATGATCATATCAAACACCCACAAGCCGCAAGCAGTCTGCTAAACGTAACGGCCACCCGGGTATTGAGCGATCAGAAGATCGACGAGCAAGCCCGCTCACACTCCTGTGAATCCAACCAGTAACACTTACCGTACAGTCCGGTCTGTTCGTCTGATATGTCGCATATCTCGCCTAGGGGTGGTAAACGTCAGACCCCAATAGCTTGATAAGTCATGCTGACGTGAGGTCCATAACATGTGTGAAACTACTGATAACACTTACCAGTAGATCACTGCAACTCTGGCCAGGGATTTCCTGTTATGGCCAGTCGAGCATAGCACAACATCAACCCCTAATACCGGGAGAGACGAATCCCCTCCTATCGCTCATTGCCTCCATGTGAATCGGGACTGTACCGAAAAACCACCTGTTTGCACAACTCAGTAGAGCCGTGGTAGGGTGGAAATCAAAGCACAGTGGGAGACACACAAGAATCTATGACGATCTCGGGTCAACAGACTAAGCTGTACCAGTGTCACCAGAGAACTGCCATCTGACGTGAGGTATAATACCATCTGGGAGTTCTCGGCGAGTCCGTTCAGTGTACCCAGTCTCCACTGAGCACCCGCATACCATCTCTGATGTCAAACACCAATGGATATGGGATCATCCATCGCCCATCACATGGGTTGAGAAGATATACGCTAGTCTACTCTGGAATATCGATGCCCCGTCTCGATATTCCCACGACTAGGAACATTGAAGGATGTACTCATGGACTACCCAGGCCCCACTAGTATGATCTGCACCATAGTCCTGGAAGTCGAGTACTCATCCTATGGGCTTTATCAACATGTAATAGAGAGACAGAAAATATACATGTTAAGATAATGGGTAACCAGATAGTGTACTATCATGTCGAGCAAGAAAGTCCTACCTACATATGTCCCAGCATCCACTACAATATATATCCAATGTACAGTAATGGCCTCTAGGGCATACATATAACTAATAATCTCCCACTTGCACTAGGGCCATCTGTAGCAGTGGTTGCAGTATCACATACTCAACCATCCCATATAAGTCTCTCTCTGGGAAAAAGCCTTTGTGAGTGGATCCGCCGTGTTGTCCTCTGAGTCTACTCTCCTAACCTCGATCACCCTGGAGATCATCTATCTCCATGATCAGGTGATGCTGCCTTAGAATATGTCTGGGTCACTGATGGGACCAGGGTTCCTGGGCCAAAGCCACACTTCCATTGTCATACAATGGTACGAACCTAGTTCTTCTTATGAACCAATATACACCCAAACTGCCTCTTTGGTAGTATCTTTAATAGCGATGTTACCAGCCTTTATCATCTAGTTTGCCACGGTATCTAGCTTGGAACTCTTCCAACATACCGTCCCTTTACTGAGGGTAAAGACAATGCCTGCGACTGACATTCAGTCGTCCTTATCACCCTGGAACTTTTCCAGTGGTTCTCCCCAGGATCGATTGATACCATCTCACTACATCTAGTGAGAATCCTAACATCCATTTAGATCTATCTCATAGATCCAAAACCCAGGATTTAGTAGGTATCACTTTGATCCTATGTGGAGAATCATTGTGATAAGCAGAGATTGATCGAGCGTAGCACAGGAAACTCCTTCCCTATCAAGTGTATGTCATCTACGTACTCTACGAGGATCACTACCATACTCCTTACTACCCTCTTTGTATATACAAGGTTCATCTACCATTTTGATGAAGTCAAACACTTTGACTATCACATCAAAACAGACGTTCCAACTCCGCGATGCCTGCTTTATCACATAAAACATCTTGCACACGTTTCCGCTGCTCCCACTGTCTACGAAGCCCTCTGATTGTGTACTTACAGACTCTCTTTTCTGAAACATCATTTTAGAAAAGCAGTCATGACACCCAACCGCCAGATATCGTAGTCATGGTATGTAACCATGGCAAGTAGGATCCGGATGGACTTAAGCATAGCCACTGGAAAAGGTATCATCATTATCCACGCCTGGTCGATGACGAAAACTTTTAACAAGTCTAGTTTTGAATGTCTCAACTTCTCCATCTACACCAAGTAATCTTCTCAAGATATACTTGCTCCTGATGGAGATTTAACCCTTCAGATATAGCAGCCAAAGTCCATACTTTGTTGGTGTAGATGGATTCCATCTCAGATCGCTAAGCATCCAGCCTTTCTTATAGAGTCTTTACTCTCGATGGCCTGCTCGAAACTAGTTGGGTCATCATCTCATGATGCATTCCTCGCTCCCACTGTCATCGAGAAACCGAAGTATCTCTCAAGCGGATGAGGAACCCTGCTAGTTTGGTGGAGAGGCTAAGGTTCGTCGGGGACTATTGAATCCTTTGGTTCTGTCAAATCATCAGCTGCAGTTTTGTATAGCTGGAACCTTTCCAGTTCTACAGAACTAACCTTGCCTCGATCTTGTCTGGATTTTTCTTTAGACATAGGCCGGACAATCCTAAATCTTAACTTACATAAGAGATAGACTCTTCCCATACCATATCTTATATGGAGTGGTAGGCAATGATCTGATTCGAACCTAATTCAATAGGTATGCAGCTTCTCAAGTGCACAACCCCAAAAGGAAATAAGTAACTCAGTAGTACTCATCATAGAGTATACCATATCTAATACGGTGCGATTGCTCTGCCCTGATACACCGTTGTGCTGTGGTGTATTTAGATGAGTAATACTGAGAGAGAATCTCATTTTCTTTTAGAATAGTCTAGGAATGTCATGCACAAGTATTCTCCTCTCTGATCTTATCATAGGACATAATACTTATACCCGTATTTTGGTTCTCTGCTTCTAACTTATATTCTGTGAATATCTCAAAAGGTTCGGACTTATGTTTCAACAGGAACATATGACTGGATCTTGAGAGATTATCAGAGAATGTAGTGAAGTACAAAGAACCGGCCTTGGCATGTGTAGACAGGGGACCTTACATACATCATCATGTATCGGTCCCAAGAGTTTACTAACTCTTTCTCTATTTCCAATAAACAGAGCTATGGTCATCTTATCTTTGTGACATGACTGGCAAGTTTCACAAGAAGTAAATTCAAACAGATTTAAATATGCATCTAAAATGTAACTTCAGCCAGTCGGGTCGCATTGATATGACCTAGTCTACAATGCCTCAAGAAGGATTCGTTCATATCTGAACTCTTTCTCTTGTGTGTGTTCTGTATACTAGGAACTGTAGTTTGATTTAGAACGTCAATACTTTTAGATAACGTGCCTGAACCGATCAACTTTTGATATAGGAAACGTTCAAAACATTATCCAACAACACAAAATTTTACCATTTCTTTACTTATAAAGAGACTGATATGATTTTGTATATCAGATTCGATATCTAATAGCATTTGTTCCGAATCAATGTATTTGTAATACATGGTGACAGTGACCAACAGACCTGGCTGCAACACTTGCACCGTTTTCTGTCTCATGAAACTTATCAGCTGTTCTCAGTTTTCTACCTTTCTGTAGCCCTATATAACAAATTACATATCTGGGATCCTGATCCGGTATCAAATACCCAGGATGCAGAGGATACTGAGAAACAGTTCTGTATAATGAACACACCCGAAGGAGATGCATCATATGCACTTTCTTCATTTGGACGGCACAGGAATTCTGGTATTCCCCCATTTCCTGCTCTGTCTTATAACAATTATAAGTTGGAGCGGGACCAACGTTCCCCAGCTCAGTAAAACAAGCGGGTTCGGTCAATACATCCATATTATTATCTTGATTAAGGCGTGATATGGTCGCTACCTGGAGAAAGAGAGAAGAAAACACTCTGCGTGCGCTCTTGCAAGATTAGATTGGTTATTTATTTTATCTAATCAGGATGGCTCCCACTGTTTTTATCAAATCTTCCTTCAAACCCTAAAAGGAACGTCTAGCCGGGATTAATAACACTCTACAAGTTCGCCAATCTTTCAGCCAGGCAAGTGTCGGTACTTTGAGGGAGGTTCCCCGTGCTTTCGCACGGACCTAATTACAGTAAACCTCCTTTTCCCAGAGGCATAACCCCGTTAACACCTTTCTAGATACCTACTTGATCGGCTAATTGTAAAGTGCAAAACTCTCCCAGGAGTAACATTTACTCGCAGTGGGTATCGGGATCCAACTATCATATAGAAGGTATGCAATCTCATTGCAAATTTCAACACTTGAAACTCTCGATAATGGTTTTTACCCCTAGCACCTATGACCTTAACTATGGTCAACAAATCATAAGTACTAGTCAAGTTCTACCCGTCATTTCATGATTAATTAGACCCACCCACATGACCCTTAACTAAGGTCAACAAAGTCACGCGACTGTCCTAACTAATCGCATCATAAGCGGTGTAGGAAGACATCACTTAGCTACGGTACACTGTGCCTTAACTAAGGTCAACAAACACAGCACGAATACTAAGTACTCTACTTTCTAAAGTGACGGAGGGTTGCGAATGGTTTTTGTGAAAACCTTTAACGCTTTGAACTTGATCTCATTGCGGAATCTAATGGTTTTTAAATGGAGTGTTTTTGAGGCTTTTCTAGTTTTGCTAAAGGGGTCACTCCCGGTGAAGGGGTCGTCGGCCCTTTTCTCGTCGAATGAGGTGCGGGATATATCATATATATCACTGTGCAAAGCAGAAGCTATAGAAGCAATCAAAAGACTAACCGAGGGTTGTAGCATCTGCCAGTTATTGCTAAAGGAGTCACTCCCGGTGAAGGGATCTCGGTCCTTTCCTCATCGAATAAGGTGCGGGATATATCATATATACCGCTGTGCAACGCAAGAACTGTTGCTACCTGTTTTATTTTTAAAATTTGATTCCACAACATCTTTTAGGTTTATTTTCTTTCATTAGTCTCAATAATGAATGTCCCATCATTTAATTCCACCTAAACATCACAGATAAATATAACGTACGCTTATGCCATCCGCATTCGCCTCGATGTCCCGTCTGCACCGTTAGGTTAGGTAACTAACGCCAGAGCGAGGCAGGGCTAGCGCAGGTGTAAAACATAAGCAATGTCTATATAATAAATCATATATACTATATACTATATCTATCTGAACAAATCACATGATCACATCACAGATAACGCAGCAGAAAATATCATATGAAATATTGGATATACTAGGACGTCCGTGTTTTTAATACGAGCCAGTATAAAACAAGGATTCCACGGTCGCGATGAATAGCCAATCCCACACCCTTGACCCCTAAGAGAGAGGCAAGCAACCCTACCAATTCTAGGGTTAGGAGACCCGGACTCGACTCCTCGAGATGGTCTCCCACCGGACCTAGAACCAGGTTACTTGTGCTCCCCTCCTTGGGTCTATCCTAATGCGGAAAAGTAAATAATATACAAATGGTGACATCATCCGCAACCTGAAAGTGCCCCAATAAAAGAATATTACATACAAGTTCTTTTTACATGAATGAAAATGAAAAACACTCATCTCACATAAAAAAAACCCGGCTATTCAAACACAACGATCCAATATAACATATCCAGCAACACATAACATCACATGTCATCAACGTAAGTAAGTATGCATACACTGATTGTCGTCGACGTATAGCTACGACAATCGGCAATACCACTACATACTACACTTACGGTCACAGAAAAGAAAGTATAAAACTACAACAGTTGGAATCCGCAATCTCTTTAGACATCGCATGCCTAATCAAATGAATTCCTTAGACATCGCATGCCTAACAATAATAAACCACGCATTTTAGTCTCATTATCGAAAACTCTTTTCAATATCAAGTCGGGCAATTCAACAAGATTCCCGACATCCTGATCGAATGCTCGTCACTAACTTTAATAGGCAGCCGCACCCCCGACGCCGTCGACGAAGTGCACCAAGGCGGAACACCACTGCCGCGAGCACCCGAACGGATGCTTTCGGCGACGGGGTTCTCCTACAGTCACTTGGTCGGGGCTATGGGGCGAGGCTGTCTATTAAGTTTACCCGGCGAGTATCCGCGTACACTACGTGATTGCGACAGACTTTTGATCACATCAAAATTCCGTGGCAACCGATCAAGTGAGACTAAACCGCTAGATTTATAACATTCATTCAGTTATCTCATAACTACTTGTGAATTCCAATTATTGTATCACATTCCGGATAAATAGAAAATGTTAAACTTTCCGATCGAACATACAAACACCCAAGCTTTCCCGAAACAGCTCAACACATGAAACAAGTTTAAAGACATTCACTTCATGCCTCAGTACCAACGGTCCAGCCGTAGAAGGGTCAAGCCAACGCCTCACATGTGGCACGCCGTACTGCCCCAAACCCTAAGGTTCAAAGGGCAGTTCAAGACGGTCACATAATCGAGTTAAGTTTTGTTGTCTTCTAGAGGGACCATCGCGTTACTTGCACTACTTGGAACGTCATTAAACTACGGAAAAATCCAATAATTGGAAATTTTCCGGCACGGGAAAAAGTCGGTATTTATATTTGGTCGAACTTTCTAACATATTCTAAATTATCCGGAAAAACACAGACAAAGTTTGACAATCCGATCGAATCCTTGAACTCCCAATACAACCCAGAAATCTCAACTCTAGAGTGAAAATTAAAAATTCCCATAAAACTCAGGCCCAACTTTTAAACATTACTGTGCAAAATATGACAAATGAAACCACAGAACGGCCGCGGAACCGCCGCACGAGCCATGCTCGTGCCGCGGTACCGCGGCTCTTTTATTGAATTAGTCACTCGAATTTTCACAGTAACTCTTAGAAAAGCCTGCTGAATTTTCTGCATATTTTTAATTCTCAAAAATCCAAAATTCAAGAAAATGTCCATAGAGGGATTTTGCATTAGGGTTTCGGTTCGATCGGACTTCTAACTCCGTCTACTCATCGCCTAAGGCTCTAGCTAGGCTCTGATACCACTGTAGGGTTTCTAGGCACACTAATGAGGTCTCACAACAGATCAAACATGCCCAATTCAAATTTTTTCATGTGCCTACAAACCCTAATACGGATCGTTAACTAGATGATAAGGTGATGCAAGCAAGTAAACGACTTTATTGCTAAAGGAAAGTGACTACAACCTTTGTAGATCCGGTCCTCCACTTCCTTGGCTCCGTGATGACATCCCTCCGCTGTACCAATCGGAATCCGGACTCTGGCGATGGTTTCGTCGGAGAAATGATCGGGCTAGGTCGTCGACTTCGATGCCGAAGATGATCTACGTCGAGGGAACTCAAGATCAAGCTCCAACTTCACCAAGTCATGAAACTTGTGAATAAAACACCCTATACTACTTGGCAAGTGGTAGAGGATGAAGAAATAGGAAGTGGGTTCACTTTAGAATTGGATTTCTCACTCTTTTTCTCATTTCACCATTGATGGTAGCAAGCTTTTCTTCATCTTGAAGAAGGAGAAGAAGAAGAAAAGAATATGATAAGTATATTTAAAATAGAAAATAAAATGATACTTATCATATTAGAAACCATGGTTTAGTGTAGAGAATTAACTAGGCTTTAGTTGAATGGTTAGGGTTAGGAGTTGAAGACAAGAATGGTCACTTAGTCAAAGATGCATGAAGCATCAAGAAAGTTCCAAAAGCAACCATTTTGTTTTCCTTATCTTTTAACCAAAATAAATAGATAAATAAATAAGTGAAAAGAAACCCTAACCATTCACTAAACAAGGTTTAAGTCTTACACAAACCCAAGTTTGCATGTATCATCAAACATGATATAAACAAGTGCACAAAAGTATATCACATATACAACTTGTGTATTTCAAGTGAGAAAATCCATTTAAAGTGAACAAATATTAGTTAATGCAAAGTAATATATCAAATATATAATTATACATTAAATCATTAAATCAACACTTGATTTAACGATCCGGTCATATCGCATATGACCGACTAATATCCAATGTATCGGCTTATTGAATCAATTCTCGATTCGATAACTAGGTTATATCGCATACAACCAATCGATACATTCATCGCGAGAATAGAATATGGTATCACAAACACGCATTATTCTCGGTCCCGCACATATCTCATATGCGCTCCTATTTCGTTTCGCTTGAGCCAGGAATCCTCTGTGTAGGACTCTAAAGACTCGTCAATACGCCGGCAGCAGATGATGATCATATCAAACACCCACAAGCCGCAAGCGGTCTGCTAAACGTAACGGCCACCCGGGTATTGAGCGATCAGAAGATCGACGAGAAAGCCCGCTCACACTCCTGTGAATCCAACCAGTAACACTTACCGTACAGTCCGGTCTGTTCGTCTGATATGTCGCATATCTCGCCTAGGGGTGGTAAACGTCAGACCCCAATACCTTGATAAGTCATGCTGAAGTGAGGTCCATAACATGTGTGAAACTACTGATAACACTTACCATTAGATCACTGCAACCCTGGCCAGGGATTTCCTGTTATGGCCAGTCGAGCATAGCACAACATCAACCCCCAATATCGGGAGAGACGAATCCCCTCCTATCGCTCATTGCCTCCATGTGAATCGGGACTGTACCCAAAAATCACCTGTTTGCACGACTCAGTAGAGCCGTGGTAGGGTGGAAATCAAAGCACAGTGGGAGACACACAAGACTCTATGACGATCTCGGGTCTACAGACTAAGCTGTACCAGTGTCACCAGAGAACTGCCATCTGACGTGAGGTATAATACCATCTGGGAGTTCTCGGCGAGTCCGTTCAGTGTACCCAGTCTCCACTGAGCACCCGCATACTATCTTTGATGTCAAACACCAATGGATATAGGATCATCTATCGCCCATCACATGGGTCGAGAAGATATACGCTAGTCTACTCTGGAATATCGATGCCCCGTCTCGATATTCCTACGACTAGGAACATTGAAGGATGTACTCATGGACTACCCAAGCCCCACTAGTATGATCTGCATCACAGTCCTGGAAGTCGAGTACTCATTCTAAGGGCATTATCAACATGTAACAGAGAGACAGAAAATATACATGTTAAGATAAAGAGTAACCAGATAGCGTACTATCATGTCGAGCAAGAAAGTCCTACCTACATATGTCCCGGCATCCACCACAATATACATCCAATGTACAGTAATGGCCTCTAGGGCATACATATAACTAACACGATCCGTGTCCTTCGGTCTTCGGCCTCCATCCCGATCTCCTCGCGGAATCTCCGATCTTCATCTCCTCGTCAGAACGGGCACCACATCGTCGGGTTCTTTTACGGGCTCCCACCTCTCGACCGAGGCAACTCGGGCATGAAGCTGGCGAGTCGACGTACCCAAGGAGGCTGTAGATGAAGTGTAGAAACCATTGTCTCAATGGGGTAGTGAAGTTGCCTTTTATGTGGAGGTGGAGAAATCAACAAAGAAAAGGAGCTATGGAATTTTGGTGGTTATAAAAATGAGAGTGATAAATTTCCCTACCAAATAAAACCTCCTCTCACCCTTGAAAATGGCCGGCCCCTTATCATGGTGGAGGAAAAAGAAAAGCCACCATAATGCAAGAGAAGAAGTGAATGATAATGAGAAGAATAATAGTCACACCAAGGTCTAATCCAATCCTTTCACAAGCCATCTCATAAATGCAAAGGAAGATACTCAAAAAGAATCTCATGATGGTAGATCCATCATGAAGCCTTAATTATACAAAGGACCCCCTCCACAAAGGTAATTTGCACAACTGCAAATAACCCCCTCCAACGGAAAGTCCGGCCGCGAAGGAACAAAGGAAAACTGGCCGGAACAGAATGCAAACTGGCAACTTCAGAAAACTGATCAAGTAATAAATTACAGGAAAACCCCGCGACTGTATATACATAGCCGCATTTGTATTCCCACTGAATACAAATGCAAATAGACAAAATCTACATTATACAATACTAGGATCCGGCTTAAACCAAAGCCCGCTAGTATTTTCCATCCAATCATGATCCGTGCAATACCGCACGTATTTGATCGAAGCCTGCCATATCTCCATTCGGCCTCTACAACGTTTCGCCCGAAACTTGAGAAAACGGTCTCTGGGGGACTCTAAAGACTCGTCAATATTTTGGCTGTGGATTTAACCAATAGCACGTCAGAGGTATTAGCCATACGTGACGGGCTACCATGTATTGACCAAAAGGGACGTCGATGAGCGAACTCATCCTGACACCCTACCGAGCCTTTCAGTGACAATATCCGTACAGTCCGGTCCGTTCGTCTATGAGCATCGCATGGCGGGCCTAGGGGGTTGGTAAAAGTCAGACCCCCAAAAGCGGTACAAGTCGTGTCGGAGTGTAGTCCAAAACACCCTGAGATACTACTGGAATACCTACCAGTAAATCTCCTGCCTTGGCCAAGGACTTTCATGTACTGGCTCTCCTAGACACAGCGCGACCTCACCGCCAATACCGGGAGAGACGAACCCCTGCAGATCTACTCACTGCCTCCATGTGGCTCGGGACTGTACCCAACTAAAACCTGTTTGCACGATTCCTTTGAGTCATGGTAGGGTAGTAATCAAAGCACTGTGGGAACTCACACGAGACAAATGATGATCTCAGGTCGATGAACTAACCTGTACACATGTCACTAGGGAACTGCTATCTGACGTCAGATATAATACCAACTAGCATGTTCCCGGAGAGTCCTGTCCGGTGTACTCATAACCTAATGAGCACCTGTATACATCTTAGGTGAACCAACTGACACCAGTGTCTTGTGAGACCGGCCACCGCCCCTCGTCGGGGTCGCGACTGTATACACTAGTCTACTCTGGAGTATCGATGCCCTGTCTCGAAACTCCCACGACTAGGGACCATTTAAGGATGTGCTTATAGACCCCAGCTCCCACGTATATGATCGCCATCATACTGCTGGCAGTCAAGCAAGAATCCTAGGGGCTCTATCAACGTGCAATAGTGACCTGTAAGGTCACCTAAAGCAGTACACGATGATAAAGATAAACCAGATAGCATAATAGCATCTTGAGTAAGACTGTCCTACCGGGATAGGTCCTCTCTCAATCATTGCAATCACGTGCCTGTGATCCAATAATTGACTCTGAGGGTACTATCTCCAACAATCTCCCACTTGCATTCAAGGCTAATTATTGCGATGTCGCATACTCACAGCTCGTGTGATACCGAACATCCAACTCCTCTACTAGTCAGTCTCACAATGCTCGTTTGCGAAACTATTGCGTTCGAGGAATAGCCTCAGTTAGTGGATCCGCTGTGATGTTTCTTTCTATGTCTCTCTTTATCTAAAGTTCGCGGAGAAAGCCATCTCCCGAAATGAGCAATACCTGTCTTAGAATATGTCTGGATGTCTGATGGGACCTAGCTCATAAATGAACTCAAAATCCAAACTTCTTAGACTGTATCGTCAACTGAACTTAATCAGTATCCTGCGCCATCCTTCTCTCAGTATCCTCCTGGTGCACCTGTCCAAAATACTACCCCTCGTCAGAGGGAAAACTATAACTCTGATAGTCACTCTGCCGTCCAGGTCACCTTGGAAGCCTGGAATGATAACTGTCTCCTGAAGGAGGATGCAGTTATCATATCCCTAGAACATTCACTTATGTTCTAAAACTGCTTCCGAATGTTTCTCCAGGATTGGATCAATATCATCTTATTGCACCTAGTGCAAAAACAACATCTGGTGTGGCACTTGGCATCTCATGATTGACTCAATTGCCTAAGAAAGTGATCTGCCAATCATGCACCTCCCTCTCCCCTTTAGTCTGTAAGAAACCTTTAGAGAGGGTGACTCCATCGTATGCAGGTACACTACCATGACAGGAGTCGTCCATTCTAAATACTCTTAGAATGCTGTCAAGTATCCTGATTGGGACACTTCCCAAATCTAGATATAAAACTATAGATCTAGTAATCAGAATGTGTAATATTATATCCATGTCCCATGTGGAGAAACCACTATATGACAACCAAAGTATAACCGATCGTAGTATAGGAATTTCACTTCCTACTCTGTGTATGTCATCCAAATACCAGGACATCACACCCTACTACCTTCTTAACAGATCCATCCCCGTTCTGACGAAGTCAAACCTATGACTGTCACATCAGAAATAGATGATCTATCTCCGCTATATCTGCTTTAGTCTATAAATAGACTTAAGCCATTTATCCACCGTGCTTCCGCTGCTCCCACTGACTACGACAACCCTCTGGCAGAGTCATATACACGTACACTTCTAAAGCTAGTTCAGAACGACGCTATACTCATCCTCGTGCCGGGTCTCATAGTCTGGAACAACAGTAATGGCAAGTCTGGGTAAACAAGAACCTCCCTGCCACCTTCCTTGAGGCTACCGGAGTACCCCTCGGGTGCCTGAGGTTACCCACCTTATCTGCGGAGTGGCCAATGGAATGTCAAACCAAATTGAATCTTTAGGTTCTTATCAAATTTTCAGTAATCGTCTGCGGTTCTGGAATCACTTCCAGTTCTACCATACTCTCACTACTGTTTTCTGAAAAAATCCATTTTTGTTAAAACTGTGGTGAGTCAAGAACAATATTACTATTGATCTTCCAGATGGTAGAAAGTCAACCCTCGTCATAGCCCGGGTCAACCCACAAACAGCCATTACAGAAACGTGCCTTGAGTTATCCAGAGTCTGGTTTTAAGCATAAGCCGGACAACTTCCCGTACCTTAACATCGTTAAGATAGGAACTGTTCTATATCCAATACAGAAACAGAGGCACTGATTTAATGGAACCAGATCCAAATCATGCAGCTGTCTCCAGTGCATGTCAACGAAATGGAAGGAGGCCGATCAACGTTACTCAACTTAGGAATGCTTCCAATTATGAGTAACCTAAAAGAGAAGCAAGTTCTCTTAATCATTACTATCGACTGAATACCACGCACAAGTATCTACATCTTCGATCACCTTGAAGAATCCCGATACTTGCAACCCCTGGTTCTCTACTTTACTCTTATACCTATAACTTCTCAAAACTCAAACTTTGTGTTCCTACGAAACACATGTCTAAGAACCAGAGAAGTCACATGTAAACAGAATATAGTATGAGTACCATCCTCTATGTACTGGACAGCATACAATACTCTGTATAAGTCCTTTGAGTTGAATAACTCATTCTCTGTGCCTCGTAGGTTGAAAATTGTACTTATGGTTAATAAGAATTACACCGCTGTTTAATGCTCCTTACCCAACCATCCACTGATATAGGTAAATGTCATCGACATAATTTCAAAAAGGTATATCTCACTCTATGAAAATAAACGTACAGATATATCAATTTGAAATTGGTGCATTATAACGGATATTCAAAACCAAATATTTGCCGTCCGGCAAACAACCCAGGTGACTTCCTCAAATATCACCAATTACAACGAATTCCGATATAATGAGGATGATCACCTAATTCCCAATAACTTACTCCCACTCATCATCTGTAAAACCATACAGATGTGATAATCATACTTGGTAAATACATACCCTGGTGCAAGGGCTAATTTGGGAAATCAGTTTTCTTTTAACAGTCCACGGTGAAACTGAAACATTGAAATGTTTCGATGGGGTATCCCGGTATTCCTAGTAATGCCTCTTCCATTATCCAGATTCACAACTGTAACCGTATAATTCTTTGCCATCTCTCCAAATCCCTTTATATGTCTTTAGTCATTACCTTCTGTACACCCCTTTAGGCTAAATGGTTTTCTTCCTTCCCTAACGTTCGGCACCAGCCTATGGTTTGGAAGAAGACTATCCAACAAGCATAATGGGTGTACTGTCCTAAACCTAGGAGCACTCGCAATGCGAGAGGAGGTGAAGATAAAAGACAACCGAATAAACCTTATTCCTATTTCTCCTGAACCAGAATCCATCCCCGAACTGGAACAAGTTCCTTTCGAGTTCGTATATAACCATACGATGGAGTATCCAATGAACCGTGGATCTTCGTAGTGATACGGAATGTCCTGGAGAAATATAAAGGTGATTTAGGATTGGCGAAGAAATACTTGGTTTGGTCGTGAATAGCAGTCGCAATTTACTTTGCCCTTTTACTAATCCCTTGATATGTCTTTACTTAATACCTTCTGTACACCATCGTTATGCTAATTGGTTTTCTTCATTCCCCCCGTTCAGCACCAGCCTAAGGTTTGGAAGAAGACTATCCAATTTGCGTAATAGGTGTACTATCTCCTAAACCAAGGAGTACTCGCAACCTAAGAGAAGGTAAAAGGAAAAAACAACTGAATAATCCTATTCGTTTTCTCCAGAACCGGAAACCATCCTCGAATAAATTCCTTCGAGTTCATATATAACCATACGATGGTTTTGTCCAATGGAAGTGGACGTTCGTAGTAATACGGGGTGTTCAGGAGAAAAGGGTAAAAGTAGGAGTAGCAAAGAGGTTTGCAACTCTGACAATCCAAAAGCCAGTGTTTAAGAAGGTTCGGTTAATTTTGGTCACTGAGTCATAGTCTTAGGGTCGGGTCATGGTCGTTGCCAAAGAGAGAGAGAAAAGAAACACTCAGCGTGCACTCTAACCTAGATCAGAATGGTTATCACTTTATCTAATCAGGAAATCTCCCACTGTACCGTCAAATTCTCCTCCAAACCTGAAAGAAGAATTAGTCGGGATCACCCGAGGAGTAAACTAACTCATCAGTGGGAATCGGGATCCAACTATCATCGCATGATAACGTGATGGAATCCACTCACGTTATCACACTCCAGAAGGTATGTGCATATCTGGCAAGTTTCAGTTTCTTTTGAAACTCCCGATGTGGATTTTTGCCCCATGCTCTTATGACCTTGACTTTGGCCAACAAATCATAAGTCACATGTCAAGTTCTACCCGTCATTCTCTAGGTTAATTTGAACCCACCCGTACAAGCCCTTGACTTTGGCCAACAAGGCTATACGACTGTCCCAAACCAACGCATCTATCTATGCAGCATATGAATACCCAATAGCTACCAATCACTGTGCCTTGACTTGGGCCAACAAACACAGCTTGAATACTTATTGACTATCCATATGAAACGACGGAGGGCTACGAATGGTTTCTGGCGAAAACCTTTAACGTAATGAACTTGATATCGTTGAAGGAATCGGATAGCTTTTTAAAAATATAGTGACGAAAACCTTTGCTAAAGAGGTCACTCCCGGTGAAGGGATCTCGGCTCTTTCCCCGTAGAATGAGGTGCGGGATATTCCAACTGAATACCACGATGCAAAGCAAAAGTAAACGACTATAGTGAAGTTATTGCCCTGACGCAAACTTCTATCCAAGGGTTCACTCCCGGTGAAGGGATCTCGGCCTTTGCCTCGTCGACTGAGGAGCTGGATATTCATAACCGAATACCACTGTGCAAAACAAAAGAGAACGCCCTTGCAATAACAGCTTTTTGAAAAGTGTTCCAACAACATCAGAATAGGTTTGTTTAGCTTGCATTGATCCGAATCAACACAGTCCCATCAATTGTTCACACCAATAAAGAACGAAAATACGATATACGTATATGCCACCTGCATTCGCCACTGGGTCCCGTCATCACCCGTTAGGTTACTTAACTAACGACAGAGCTGGGACTGGACTAGCGCGGGTGCAAAACATATACAACATCTACTAGTATATATATCAATATATAATATTCGCTCAAGGCGTGATAAAATGTAACATCACAGAAATGTAATAAGCATCACAGAACAATACAGATATCTGGGATCCCCGGGTTTCATAGAGCCGCTACTAAAACCCACGTTCCCCTGGTCGTGTGGATAGCCTGCGCAATGAAATCCTAGACCCCTACGGGCGCGGTAAGTTACCCGCCAAAACCTGAAGCGAGGCAGCGCCCTTCAGCAACGTGAATGAACCACCCAGCACTTCACGGAATCCGGTAACCGTGGCACCCTTCCTCGGTCATCCTGTACCCCCTACGAGTGTGGCGAATAGCCCGCCAATTCTAGAGTAAAGCCCCCTCCGTCTTAAAGCTATGAGATGCGGGCCCGTTGCCCTCTAGGACCCGGCTATCCGTGCACCCCACCGCTGGGTAATCTTAGTACAGAAAGTAAAATATACATACAACGGGTACATCGACCTCAACCTGGTCGTGCCCCAAAAGAATAATATACAAACAGGCAGTGACGGCAGTCCACATGTCGGACGCTCGCCCCGCAATATCAAATGTACATATAAAACAAAACTGTACTACCATTGCATCCAGGCTATCCCCCACGACCAATTCGCAACATCACAACACAATACAGAACATCAACGTGAATGTCACGTTCGAAAATCCGTCTAAAAGGGCTATAGCAGATAGACTGGATTTACCGATCGAATGACATTCACGGTCGCAGATATAATGTAAATACTGCGAACTATCATGTTTAAAATTCTCGATCGATCAAATTTACCGAAGTGGGCCCCAAGCACTACTGTAGCACTCACAGAAAATCTGGGCCCAAACTGAATATCCCAAAACCCTTATTTATAACCCAGAAGCCTACTGTGAAAATTTGGTACGGTGTTGACTTTTCTCCACCGCGGAACCGCGGCCAAACCAGGTGTTTGGCCGCGTTTCCGCGGTCGTAATAAAACATCACCTTACCAAATTTTTGTAGAATGCTTACAATTCCCTTCACATGTTTCTGCAATGTACTGAAAAAAAAGTTTCGAGCCAAAACAAAATCGACAGAAACCTGATGCACTAGAAAATACGGTTATTGGGATTTTTGTTCGATCGAGTTCTAAACATACTAGAGCAGGCTAGACTTGTTTAATGGCGTGGCTCTGATACCACTGTAAGTGCACGGCGGCGCCCCGGCCGTCAATCCGACGCCGGGATGCGGAAACAAAACTTTTCTAAAAACTAGAAACCGGCACCACCGCACAATAAAATCCAGGATCGGGCCATTAACCTATGCCTAGCAAACTAGAGAATGGGTAGAAAGCTATACAGAGCGATCCGTGTCCTTCGGTCTTCGGCTTCCATCCCGATCTCCTCGCGGAATCTCCCGTCTTTATCTCCTCATCAGAACGGGCATCACATCGCCGGGTTCTTTTACGGGCTCCCACCTCTCGATCGAGGCAACTCGGGCATGAATCTGGCGACTCGACGTGCCCAAGTATGCTGTAGATGAAGTGTAGAAACAATTGTCTCAATGGGGTAGTGAAGTTGCCTTTTATGTGGAGGTGGAGAAATCAACAAAGGAAAGGAGCTATGGAATTTTGGTGGCTATAAAAATGAGAGTGATAAATTTCCCCACCAAATAAAACCTCCTCTCACCCTTGAAAATGGCCGGCCCCTTATCATGGTGGAGGAAAAAGAAAAGCCACCATAATGCAAGAGAAGAAGTGAATGATAATGAGAAGAATAATAGTCACACCAAGGTCTAATCCAATCCTTTCACAAGCCATCTCATAAATGCAAAGGAAGAGACTCAAAAAGAATCTCATGATGGTAGAACCATCATGAAGCCTCAAATATACAAAGGACCCCCTCCACAAAGGTAATTTGCACAACTGCAAATAACCCCCTCCAACGGAAAGTCCGGCCGCGAAGGAACAAAGGAAAACTGGCCGGAACGGAATGCAAACTGGCGACTTCAGAAAACTGATTCCGTAATAAATTACAGGAAAACCCCACGACTGTATATACATACCCGCATTTGTATTCCTACTGAATACAAATGCAAAGAGACAAAATCTACACTGTACAATATTAGGATCCGGCTTAAACCAAAGCCCGCTAGTATTTTCCGTCCGATCATGATCCGTGCAATACCGCGCGTATCTGATCGAACCCTACCATATCTCCATACGGCCTCTACAGCGTTTCGCCCGAAACTTGAGATAACGGTCTGTGGGGGACTCTAAAGACTCGTCAATACTTTGGCTGTGGATTTAACCACTAGCACGTCAGAGATATTAGCCATACGTGACGGGCTACCAGGTATTGACCAAAAGGGACGTCGATGAGCGAACTCATCCTGACACCCTACCAAGCCTTTTAGTGACAATATCCGTACAGTCCGGTACGTTCGTCTATGAGCATCGCATGGCGGGCCTAGGGGGTTGGTAAAAGTCAGACCCCCAAAAGCGGTACAAGTCGTGTCGGAGTGTAGCCCAGAACACCCTGAGATACTACTGGAATACCTACCATTAAATGTCCTGCCTTGGCCAAAGACTTTCATGTACTGGCTCTCCTAAATACAGTGCGACCTCACCCCCAATACCGGGAGAGACGAACCCCTGCAGATCCGCTCAATGCCTCCATGTGGCTCGGGACTGTACCCAACTAAAACCTGTTTGCACGACTCCTTTGAGCCGTGGTAGGGTAGTAATCAAAGCACAGTGGGAACTCACACGAGACAAATGATGATCTCAGATCGATGAACTAACCTGTACAGATGTCACCAGGGAACTGCTATCTGACGTCAATTATAATACCAACCAGTATGTTCCCGGCGAGTCCTGTCCGGTGTACTCATAACCTAATGAGCACCTGTATACATCATAGGTGAACCAACTGATACCAGTGGCTTGTGAGACTGGCCACCGCCCCTCGTCGGGGTCTCGACTGTATACACTAGTCTACTCTGGAGTATCGATGCCCTGTCTCGAAACTCCCACGACTAGGGACTATTTAAGGATGTGCTTATTGTTAGTTATATGTATGCCCTAGAGGCCATTACAGTACATTGGATGTATATTGTAGTGGATGCTGGGACATATATAGGTAGGACTTTCTTGCTCGACATGATAGTACGCTATCTGGTTGCTCTTTATCTTAACATGTATACTTTCTGTCTCTCTGATTACATGTTGATAAAGCCCTTAGGATGTGTACTCGACTTCCAGGGCTATGATGTAGATCATACTAGTGGGGCCTGGGTAGTCCATGAGTACATCCTTCAATGTTCCTAGTCGTGGGAATATCGAGACGGGGCATCGATATTCTAGAGTTGACTAGCGTATATCTTCTCGACCCATGTGATGGGTGATAGATGATCCCATATCCATTGGTGTTTGACATCAGAGATGGTATGCGGGTGCTCAGTGGAGACTGGGTACACTGAACGGACTCGCCGAGAACTCCCAGATGGTATTATACGTCACGTCAGATGGCAGTTCTCTGGTGACACTGGTACAGCTTAGTCTGTTGACCCGAGATCGTCATAGATTCTTGTGTGTCTCCCACTGTGCTTTGATTTCCACCCTACCACGGCTCTACTGAGTCGTGCAAACAGGTGGTTTTTGGGTACAGTCCCGATTCACAAGGAGGCAATGAGCGATAGGAGGGGATTCGCCTCTCCCGGTATTGAGGGTTGATGTTGCGCTATGGTCGACTGGCCATAACAGGAAATCCCTGGCCAGGGTTGCAGTGATATACTGGTAAGAGTTATCAGAAGTTTCACGATTGTTATGGACTTTACGTCTGCATGACTTATCAAGCTACTGGGGTCTGACGTTTACCACCCCTAGGCGAGATATGCGACATATCAGACGAACAGACCGGACTGTACGGTAAGTGTTACTGGTTGGATTCACAGGAGTGTGAGCGGGCTTGCTCGTCGATCTTCTGATCGCTCAATACCCGGGTGGCCGTTATGTTTAGGAGACCGCTTGCAGCTTGTGGGTGTTTGATATGATCATTATCTGCTGCCGGCGTATTGACGAGTCTTTAGAGTCCTACACAGAGGTTTCCTGGCTCAAGCGAAACGAAATAGGAGTGCATATGAGATATGTGCGGGACCGAGAATAATGCTTGTATGTGATACCGTATTCTATTCTCGCGATGAATGTATCGATTGGTTGTATGCGATATAACCTAGTTATCGAATCAAAGATTGATTCGATAAGCCGATACATTGGATACTAGTCGGTTAGATGCGATATGACCGGATCGTTAAATCAAGTATTGATTTAATGATTTAATGCATAATTATATATTTGATATATTACTTTGCATTAACTAGTATTGGTTCACTTTAAAAGGATTTTCTCACTTGATGTGCACATTGTATATGTGATATATTTTTGTACACTTGATTGTATCATGTTTGATAATACATGAATGTTTGTGTGTATGATTAAACCATGGATATGTAATGGTTAGGGTTTTCATTTTCTTATCTATTTATTTATTTATTTATTATGGAAAAGATAAAGAGAAAATGGTGGCTTTCTTTGTTTGTTGTTGAAGCTTCATGAAGCTTTGACTAAGTGACCATTTTGTCTCATGCTTAACCCTAACCATTCCATCTAACCATAGTTCATTCTCTACACTTGACCATGGTTGATATATGATAAGTATTCATTTTATTTTCTTTTTGAAAAATACTTATCATATATTCTTTCTTCTTCTTCTTCTTCTTCAACATGAAGAAACCATGCCACCATCAATGGCAACTTGAGAAAAAGATTGAGAAATCAAATTCTAAAGTGAACCCACTTCCTATTTCTTCATCCTCTATCTCTTGCCAAGTAGTATAGGGTGTTTTCTTCACAAGTTTCATGACTTGGTGAAGTGGGAGCTTGATCTTGTGATGCCTCGACGTAGATCATCTTCGGCATCGAAGTCGACGACCTAGCCCGCCAATTTCTCCGATGAAGACGATGCTAGAGTCATGGATTCGATTTGGACAGCGGGGGACGTCATCATGGAGCCTAGGAGGTGAAGGACCGGATCTACAAAGCTTGTAGCTTCTTTCATTTAAGTTAAAGTTGTTTACTTCCATCGCATCGTCTATAAATCTAGTTAACGATCGTATTAGGGTTTGTAGGCACATGAAATTTTTGAATTGGGCATGTTTGATCACTTGTGAGACCTCATTAGTATGCCTAGGAACCCTACAGTGGTATCAGAGCCTAGCTAGAGCCTTAGGCGATGCGTAGACGGAGTTAGAAGTCCGATCGAACCGAAACCCTAACACAAATTTGCTCTCTGGACTTTTTTCAAAAACTGGGTTTTTTCCATATTAAAAATATGCAGAAAAATCAGCAGGAGTTTTTAAGAGTTACTGTGAAATTCGATCTCCCAATTCCGTTAAACCGCCGCGGTTCCGCGGCACGAGCATGGCTCGTGCGGCGGTTCCGCGGCCGTACGGCCTCATTGTACAAAGAATTTTACACAGTAATTCTTATTTTGCAGTGCTGGTTTTCCTGGGAATTTTTAATATTTATTCAAGAGTTGAATTTTTTGGGTTGTATTGGGGACTCGGTGTTTCGATCGGATTGTCTAATTTTTTCTATGTTTTTTTTCCGGGTAATTCTAGAATATGTTAAAAAGTTCGGCCGGATATAAATACCCACTTTTTTCTCAGCCGGGAAATTTCCTGTTGTTGGACTTTTCCGTAGTTTAACGACGTTCTAAGTAGTGCAAGTAACGCGATGGTCCCTCTAGAAGACAACAAACCTTAACTCGATTATGTGATCGTCTTGAACTGCCCTTTGAACCCTAGGGTTTGGGGCAGTACGGCGTGCCACATATGAGGCGTTGGCTTGACCCTTCTACGGCTGGACCGTTGGTACTGAGGCACGAAGTGAATATTTTTAAATTTATTTCATGTGTTGAGCTGTATCGGGAAAACTTGGGTGTTCGAATGTTCGATCGGAAAGTTTAACATTTTCTATTTATCCGGAATGTGATACAATAATTGGAATTCACAAGTAGTTATGAGATAACTGAATGAATGTTATAAATCTAGCGGTTTATTCTCACTTGGTCGGTTGCCATGGAATTGGATGATGGTGTCGCTAGTTAGTTAGTCGCGAGCCCTAGAATAAGGTTTACACCCACACGCACACACATGCTTACTTTGTTTTACTTGTGCGTATATGGTGATATGTATATATGTATACACACATAGGTATAGGATAATGTATACATATACGTACACTTATACGTGGATGATGAGGAAATTGCGATCACCGTCATTCACGACAAAGACTGTGTATACCCCTGCCACTCCTACATCCCCTTTGCTTTTCTCTAGAACACTCCGTATCACTACGGATATCCATTTCCATTAGATATGCCATCGTATAGTTACATACGAACTCGAAGGAATTCGTTCCAGATTCGGGGATGGTTTCCGGTTCAAGAGAATTTGGATAGGATTATTCAGATGTCTTTTCTCTTTACCTTCTATCAGGTTGCGAGGGCTCCTAGGATTAGGAGAGTACACCTATTACGCTTATTGGATAGTCTTCTTCAAAACCTTAGGCTGGTGCCGAAGGGTAGGGAATGAAGAAAACCAATTAGCGTAAAGGAGGTGTACAAAAGGTAATAAGTAAAGACATGATAAAGGGATTGGAGTGAGGGCAGGTAAGTATATGGTTACTGTCATGATTCAGGATAATGGAAGAGGCATTACTAGGAATACCAGTTAACCCTTTTTGAAACATTTTCATGTTTCAGTTTCATTATGCAATGTTAATTGAAAACTGTTTTCCCAATTGGAATCTAACTCCAGGGTATGTATTTACCAGATCGGTTTCTCACATCTGTATGTTATTATAGATGGTGAGTGGGAATAAGATATTGGGAATTGGGTGATTAGATCCTCTTTATATCGGAATTCGTTGTAATTAGTGATATTTGAAGAAATCATCTGGATTTTGCCGGATGGCAAATATTTGGTTTTGAATATCCGTTGTTATGCACCAATTTCAAACTGATATATCTGTACATTTATTTTATAAAGTGAGATATAACTTTTTGATATTATGTTTATGAAATTTACCTATATCAGCTAGAGATTAGGTAAGGTGCATTCAACAGCGGTGTAATTCTTCTTAACCATAGTACAGTTTTTCAACTTACGACGCACAGGGTTTGAGTTATTGAACTCAGGGAACTTATACAAAGTATTGTATATTGTCCAGTATCCATTAGGACAATGGGGTTAGTACTCGCACTGCATTCTGTTTACTCATAACTTCTCTGATTCTATACATGTATTTCGTTGAAGTGCAAGGTTCAGATTTTGAGAAGTTATAGGTATAAGAATAAAGTAGAGAACCATTTGTTGGAAGTATCAGGATTCTTCGAGGAAGTCGAAGATGTAGATACTTGTGTTTGGTATTCCATTGATAATAATGGTTTTGAGAACTTGCTTTTCTTTCGGGTTACTCATATATGGATGCACTCCTAGATGAGTATTGTCGTTTGACCTTTTTCCATTTAGTTGATATGCACTGGAGACAGCTGCATGATTTTGAATCTGGTTCCAATTAAATTAGTGCTTTTGTTTCTATATTAGATATATATAGAATCAATTTATATCTTAACGATGTTAAGGTATAGGGAGTTGTCTGGCTGATGCTTAAAACCAGAATCCGGATAAACTCGAGGCACGTTTCAGTAACGGCTGTTTGTGGGTTATCCCGGGCTTTGACGAGGGTTAACTTTCTACCATCAGGAAGATCAATATTTATATTGTTCTTGACTAGCAACAATTTTGGGAAAATGGATTTTTCAGAAAAACAAGAGTGGGAGTATGGTAGAACTGGAAGTGATTCCAGAACCACAAACGATCACTGATGATTTAATAGAACCTAAGGATTCAATTAGATTCGACGTTCCATTAGCCACTGCGCAGATTTGGTGGGTAACCTCAGGCACCCGAGAGGTACTTCGGTCTTCTCAGAGACGGTGATAGGGAGGTTCTTGTTTACCCAGACTTGCCATTGCTGCTGTTCTAGACTATAAGACCCGGCAGGAGGATAAATATAGCGTCGTTCTAAACTTGCTTTAGAAGTGTACGTGTATATGACTCTGCCAGAGGGTTGTTGTAGTCAGTGGGAGCAGCAGAAGTATAGTGGGCAAGTAGCTTATGTCTATTTATAGATTAAAGCAGGTATAGCGGAAATAGATCATCTAATTTTGATGTGATTGTCATAGGCTTTGACCTCATCAGAATAGGAGATGGATCCGGTAAGAAGATAGTAGAGAGTGATGTCCAGGTATTGGGATGACATGCACTTGATAGGAAGAGATATTCCTATACTACGATCGGTTATACTATGGTTTGTAGGGTTCCTAGGCACACACTAGAGGTCTCACAAGGCATCGAACATGCCAAATTAAAATTTTAACGGTGCCGAGAAACCCGACTACGGATCGTTGGCTAGAATTCTCGGCGAAAACATAAACTAGTTAACACTTAACTAATGGGATATCGGAAATACAACCTTTGTAGATCCGGTGCTCCACCTCCATAGCTCCACAACGAAGTCGTCTCCGCTGTCCAAAAGGAATCCGGGCTCTAGAGTCGGTTTCGTCGGAGAAAAAGCGAGCTAGGTCGTCGATGTCCATGCCGAAGATGATCTACATCGAGGCATCGCTAAATCAAGCTCCACCTTCACCAAGCCCTAAAAACTTGTGAAGGAAACACACTCTACTACTTGGCAAGAGGTAGAGGATGAAGAAATAGGAAGTGGGTAGACTTTAGAATTGGATTTCTCACTCATATGCTCAATATGCCATTGATGAAGACAAGCTTCTTCATGAAGAAGATCAATATTATGATAAGAATAAAAGAATAAATAAAAATCCATTCTTATCATAATTCTCACCATTGTTAGGTTTAGAGAATTAACTTGAGTTAATTGAATTGGTTAGGGTTAAGCATGAGACAAAATGGTGACTAAGTCAAAAGTTCATGAAGCTTCATGAAAGAAAACAAAAGAAGCCACCATTCTATTTTATGCAATTTATTTCTTTTCCAAAAAGAAATAAACAAATGAATAAAATGAATAATCAAATAGAAAACCCTAACCATTCCATTAACCAAGGTTTAATTCTATACACTTAACAAAAAGGGCGTGCACCATCAAACATGATACAAGCAAGTGCACAAATCATATCGCATATGAAATGTGCACACCCGAGTGAGAAAATCCATCTAAAGTGAACCGATACTAGTTAATGCAAAGTAATATATCAAATATATAATTATGCATTAAATCATTAAATCCACACTTGATTCAATGATCCGGTCATGTCACACATAACCGACTGGTATCATCAGTAACAACTTATCGAATCAACACTTGATCCGATAACTCGGCTATACCACATATAACCGATCAATGTCACATCGCGAGAATCAAATACAGTATCACATACTGGTATCATTCTCGGTCCCGCACATATCTCATATGCGCTCCTATTTCGTTTCGCTTGAGCTAGGAAACCTCTGTGTAGGACTCTAAAGACTCGTCAATACGCCGGCAGCAGATGATGATCATATCAAACACCCACAAGCCGCAAGCGGTCTGCTAAACGTAACGGCCACCAGGGTATTGAGCGATCTGAAGATCGACGAGCAAGCCCGCTCACACTCCAGTGAATCCGACCAGTAACACTACCGTACAGTCCGGTCTGATCGTCTGATATGTCGCATATCCCGCCTAGGGGTGGTAAACATCAGACCCCAATAGCTCGATAAGTCGTGTCGATATGAGGTCTATAACAATTCGAGAAACTACTGGTAACACTTACCAGTAAATCTCAGTAACCCTGGCCAGGGATTTCCTGTTATAGCCAATCGAACACAGCGCAACATCAACCCCCTATACCGGGAGAGACGAATCCCCTCCTATCGCTCATTGCCTCCATGTGACTCGGGACTGTACCCAAAAACCACCGTTTTGCATGCCCTCTTGGACGTGGTAAGATGGAAATCAAAGCACAGTGGGAACCACACAAGACTCTATGACGATCTCGGGTCAACAGACTACTCTGTACCAGTGTCACCAGAGAACTGCCATCTGACGTGAGGTATAATACCATCTGGGAGTTCTCGGCGAGTCCGTCCAGTGTACCCAGTCTCTACTGAGCACCCGTATATCATCTCTGATGTCAAACACCGATGGATATGGGATCATCCATTGCCCATCTGTATGGTTCGAGAAGGTATACGCTAGTCTACTCTGGTATATCGATGCCCCGTCTCGATACACCCATGACTAGGGACTTTGAAGGATGTACTTATGGACTACCATGTCCCCACTAGTATGATCCGCATCATAATCCAGGTAGTCAAGTACAGATCCTAAGGGCTTTACCAACATGTAACAGAGAGACAATCAGCATACACGTTAAGGTAAAGGGTAACCAGATAGCATACTATCATGTCGAGCAAGAAAGTCCTCCCTATATATGTCCCAGCATCCACTACAATAAACATCCTATGTACAGTAATGGCCTCTAGGGCATACATATAACTAACAATCTCCCACTTGCACTAGGGCCATCTGTAGCAGTGGTCGTAGTATCTCATACTCAACCATCCCATAAAAGTCTCTCTCTGGGAACAGGCCTTTGTGAGTGGATCCGCTGTGTTGTCCTCTGAGCCTACTCTCCTAACCTCGATCTCCCTGGAGATCAACTATCTCCATGATCAAGTGATACTGCCATAGAATATGTCTGGATCACTGATGGGACCGGCGTTCCTTGGCATAAGCCACAACTCCATTGTCACACAATGGGAGGAACATAGTTCATCTCATGAACCAATATACACCCAAACAGCCTCTTTGGTAGCATCTTAAGTAGCGATGTATCGAGCCTTTATCGTCTAGTATGTCACGGTATTCAGCTTGGAACTCTTCCAACATACCGTCCCTTCACTGAGGGTAAAGACAATGCCTGTGACTGACATTCAGTCGTCTTTATCACCCTGAAACCTTTCCAGTGATTCTCCCCAGGATCGATTGATACCATCTCACTACAACTAGTGAGATTCCTAACATCCATTTAGATCTATCTCATAGATTCAAAATCCAGGATTTAGTAGGTATCACTTTGATCCTTATGTGGAGAATTCATGTGATAAACGGAGATTGATCGAGCGTAGCATAAGAAACTCCTTTCTTATCAAGAGTATGTCATCCATGTACTCTACGAGGATCACCACCATACTCCCTACTACCTTTTTGTTTATACAAGGTTCATCTACCATTTTGATGATGTCAAACTCTTTGACTAATCCATCAAAACAGACGTTCCAACTCCGCGATGCCTGCTTTATCCTATAAAGCATCTTGCACACGTTTCCGCTGCTCCCACTGTCTACGAAGCCCTCTGGCTGTGTACTTATAGACGCTCTCTTCCAAATCATTATTTAGAAAAGCAGTCAAGACACCC
This sequence comes from Agapanthus africanus, assembly GCA_030015575.1. NCBI lineage: Eukaryota > Viridiplantae > Streptophyta > Magnoliopsida > Asparagales > Amaryllidaceae > Agapanthus > Agapanthus africanus. The sequence continues at coordinate 209,231,224 of JASDDO010000029.1, read as the reverse complement.
AACCACCAGAGATCGTAGTCATGGTATGCAGCCGTGGTAAGTAGGATCTGGATGGACTTAAGCATAGCTACTTGAAAAGGTTTCATCATTATCCACACCTGGTCGATGACGAAAACCTTTAACAAGTCTAGCTTTGAAAGTCTCAACCTTTCCATGTACACCAAGTAATCTTCTCAAGATATACTTGCTCCTGATGGGGATTTAACCCTTCAGATATAGCAACTAAAGTCCATACTTTGTCGGTGTATAAGGATTCTATCTCAGATCACTAAGCATTCATCCATTCTTATAGAGTCTTACTCCTGATGGCCAGCTCGAAACTAGTTGGGTCATTATCTCATGATGCAATCCTCGCTCCCACTCTCATAGAGAAACCGAAGTATCTCTCAGGTGGGTGAGGAACCCTACTAGATCGGCGGAGAGGCTGAGGTTCGTTGGTATCTACTGAATCCTTTGGTTGTACCAAATCATCTGCTGTAGCTCGTAAAGCTGGAACTATTCCAGTTCTACATAACAGACCTTGCCTCGAACTTGTCCGGATTATGGTTTTAGACATAGGTCAGACAACCCCAAATCTTAACCAACTTAAGATATGGGCTCTTCCCTTTCCATATCACATATGAAATGGTAGGCAACTGATTTGATTCGAACCTATTCAATAGGTATGCAGCTTCTCAAGCGCATAACTCCTAAAAAGGAAACGGGTAACTCAGTATTACTCATCATAGAGCACACCACATCATATAGGGTGCGATTGCTCCGCCCCGATATACCATCGTGCTATGGTGTATACGGAGGAGTAATGCTGAGAGAGAATCTCATTCTCCTTTAGAATAGTCCAGGAATTCCGTGCATAAGTATTCTCCTCCTTGATCTCATCAAAGGACATAGTACTTATACCCGTATTCTGGTTCTCTACTTCTCGCTTATATTCTATGAATATCTCAAAAGGTTCGGACTTGTGTTTCAACAGGAACATATGTCTAAATCTTTAGAGATTATCAGAGAATGTAATGAAGTATTAAGAACCGGTCTTGGCATGTGTAGACAGGGGACCTACATACATCAACATGTATCATCCCAAGAGTTCACTAACTCTTTTTCTGTTTCCAGTAAACGGAGCTGTGGTCATCTTATCTTTGTGACATGACTGGCGAGCTTTACAAGATGTAAATTCAAACTGATTTAAATATGCATCTAAATGTAACTCAGCCAGTCGGGTCGCATTGATATGACCTAGTCTACAATACCTCAAGAAGGATTCGTTCATTTCTGAACTCTTCCTCTTGTGTGTGTTCTGTATATGAAGAACTGTAGTTTGATTTAGAACATTAATGCTTTTAGATAACGTGCCTGAACCGATCAACTTTTGATATAGGAAATGTTCAAAACATTATCCAACAATACAAAATTTTACCGTTTCTTTACTAATAAAGAGACAAATATGATTTTGTATATCAGGTTCGGTATCTAATAACATTCGTTCAGAATCAATGTATTGTAATACAAGGTGACAGTGACCAACAGACTTGGCTGCAACTCTTGCCCCGTTTTCTGCCTCATGAAACTTATCACCGGTTCTCAGTTCTCTACATATCTGTAGCCCTATGTAACAGATTACATATCAGGGATCCTGATTTGGTATCACATACCCAGGACGTAAAGGATACTGAGAAACAGTTCTGTATAATGAATACTCCCGAAGATGATGCATCATCATGCACTCTCTTCGTTTGGGCGGCATGGGAAATCTGGTATTCCCCAATTTCCTGCTCTGTCTTATAACAATTATAAGTTGGAGCGGGACCAACGTTCCCTAGCTCAGTATAACAAGCGGGTTCGGTCAATATTCCGTATTATTATCTTGATTAAGGCGTGATATGGTCGCTACCTGGAGAGAGAGAAGAAAACACTCAGCGTGCGCTCTTGCAAGAATAGATTGGTTATTATTTTATCTAATCAGGATGGCTCCCACTGCTTTTTATCAAATCTTCCTTCAAACCCTAAAAGGAAAGACTAGCCGGGATTAATTACACACTACAAGTTCGCCAATCTTTCAGCCAGGCCAGTGTCGGTACTTTGAGGGAGGTCCCCCGTGCTTTCGCACGAACCTAATTAATGTAAACCTCGTTTTCCCAGAGGCGTAACCCCGTTGACACCTTTCTAGACACCTACTTGATCGGCTAATTGTAATGTATAAAACTCTCCCAGGAGTAACACTTACTCGCAGCGGGTATCGGGATCCAACTATCTCATAGAAGGTATGCAATCTCATTGCAAATTTCAACACTTGAAATTCCCGATAATATTTTGCCCCTAGCACCCTATGACCTTGACGGAGGTCAACAAACCATAGGCTACTAGTCAAGTTCAACCCGTCATTTCTTGATCGAATTAAACCCACCCGCACGACCCTTGACGGAGGTCAACAAGGCCGCACGACTACCCTAACCCAATCTGCATCATATGCATAAGCAGATAAATACTGGTTAGCTACCGCACACTGCGCCTTGACGGAGGTCAACAAACGCAGCACGAATACTAAACAGGATTTATCTGAAATGACGGAGGGCTACGACAGGTTTTTTGAAATGGAGTGCTTTTGAGGCTTTTCTAGTTTTGCAAAAGGAGTCACTCCCGGTGAAGGGATCGTCGGTCCTTTCCTCGTCGAATGAGGTGCGGGATATATCATATATATCACTGTGCAAAGCAAAAACACTTAAAAGCAATCAAAAAGACAAACCGAGTGTGTAGCATCTGCCAGTTATTGCTAAAGGAGTCACTCCCGGTGAAGGGATCTCGGTCCTTTCCTCATCGAATAAGGTGCAGGATATATCACATATACCGCTGTGCAAAGCAAGAACTGTAGCTACCTGTTTTATATTTGAAATTCGATTCTACAACATCTTAGGTTTCTTTTATTTCATTAATCACATTAATGAAGTCCTATCATTTAAGTACCTAAACATTACAGATAAATACGACGTACACTTATGCCATCCGCATTCGCCTCGATGTCCCCTCGTGCACCGTTAGGTTAGGTAACTAACGGCAGAGCGGGGCAGGGCTAGCGCGGGTGTAAAACATAAGTAACGTCTATATAATATATCATATATACTATATATAGTATCTATCAAAGAACATCACATGATCACATCACAGATATCGCAGCAGAAGAATCATATGAAATATTGGATATACTAGGACGTCCGTGTTTTCAATACGAGCCAGTATAAAACACGGATTCCACGGTCGTGAAGAATAGCCAAACCCACACCCCTAGACCCCTACGAGAGCGGCAAGCAACCCTACCAATTCTAGAGTTAGGAGACCCGGACTCGACTCCTCGAGTTGGTCTCCCTCTGGACTCCAGAACCCGGTTACTTGTGCTCCCCTCCTTGGGTCTATCCTAGTGCAGAAAAGTAAATAATATACAAACGGTGACTACTTCCGCAACCTTGAAGTGCCCCAATAAAAGAATATTACATACAAGTTTTTACATGAATGAAAATGAAAAACACTCATCTCACATAAAAAAACCCCGGCTATTCAAACACGACGATCCAATATAACATATCCAGCAACACATAACATCACATGTCATCAACGTAAGTAAATATGCGCATCCCAATTGTCGTTGACATATAGCAATGAAACCGGCGATATCACATATTACACTTACGGTCACAGAAAAGAAAGTGTAAAACTACAACAGTTGGAATCCGCAACCTCCTCAGACATCGCATGCCTGAACGAATGAATTCTTTAGACATCGCATGCCTAACAATTATAAACCCCGCATTTTAGTCTCATTATCGAAAACACTTTTCAATATCAAGTCGGGTAATTCAACAAGATTCCCGACATCCTGATCGAATGCTCGTCGCAAACTTCAGTAGACGGCTGCACCCCCGATACCGTCGACGAAGTGCACCAAGGCGGAACACCGCTACCGCGAGCACCCGAACGGATGCTTTCAGCGACGGGGTTCTCCTATAGTCACTTGGTCGGGGCTATGGAGTGAGGCTGTCTATTAAGTTTACCCGGTGAGTATCCGCGTACACTACGTGATTGCGACGGACTTTTGATCACATCAAAATTCCGTGGCAACCGATCAAGTGAGACTAAACTGCTACGTTTATAACATTCATTTAGTTATCTCATAACTACTTGTGAATTCCAATTATTGTATCCCATTCCGGATAAATAGAAAATGTCAAACTTTCCGATCGAACAATCGAACACCCAAGTTTTCCCGATACAGATCAACACATGAAATAAGTCTAACAACATTCAGTTCGTGCCTCAGTAGCAACGGTCCAGCCGTAGAAGGGTCAAGCCAATGCCTCACAAGTGGCACGCCGTACTGCCCCAAACCCGAAGGTTCAAAGGGCAGTTCAAGACGGTCACATAATCGAGTTAAGGTTTGTTGTCTTCTAGAGGGTCCATCGCGTTACTTGCACTACTTAGAACGTCATTAAATTTCGGAAAAATCCAACACTTGGAAATTTCCCGACAGGGGAAAAATTGGGTATTTATATCCGGTCGAACTTTTTAACATATTCTAAAAATTTATCCGGAAAGCCACATAGACAAAATGTGATACTCCGATCGAAACACCGAATCCCCCAAAACAAGCCCAGAAAATGCAACTCTGGAATAAATTTTAAATATTCCCAGAAAACTCAGCATAAAATAATAGGAATTATTGTGCAGAAAAGGTATGATGACGTCACTATGGTACCGCGGAACCACCGCATAAGCAGTGCTCATGCCGCGGTTCCGCCGCCGTTCAAATGAATTATTCGCCTGAGTTTGCACCGTAATTCTTAGTTTTATTTTATGTATTTTCTAGAAATTTTTAATTCACAAAATTCCGCATTTTAGAAAAAAATCCAGAGAGCAATTTTTGGGTCGGGTTTCGGTTCGATCGGACTTCAGATTCCGTCTGGACTTCGCCTAAGGCTCTAGCTAGGCTCTGATACCACTGTAGGGTTCCTAGGCACACACTAGAGGTCTCACAAGGCATCGAACATGCCAAATTAAAATTTTAACGGTGCCGAGAAACCCGACTACGGATCGTTGGCTAGAATTCTAGGCGAAAACATAAACTAGTTAACACTTAACTAATGGGATATCGGAAATACAACCTTTGTAGATCCGGTGCTCCACCTCCATAGCTCCGCAACGAAGTCGTCTCCGCTGTCTAAAAGGAATCCGGGCTCTAGAGTCGGCTTCGTCGGAGAAAAAGCGAGCTAGGTCGTCGATGTCCATGCCGAAGATGATCTACGTCGAGGCATCGCTAAATCAAGCTCCACCTTCACCAAGCCCTAAAAACTTATGAAGGAAACACACTCTACTACTTCGCAAGAGGTAGAGGATGAAGAAATAGGAAGTGGGTAAACTTTAGTATTGGATTTCTCACTCATATGCTCAATATGCCATTGATGAAGACAAGCTTCTTCATGAAGAAGAAGAAGAGCAAGAAGAAGGTCAATATTATGATAAGAATAAAAGAATAAATAAAAATCCATTCTTATCATAATTCTCACCATGGTTAGGTGTAGAGAATTAACTTGAGTTAATTGAATTGGTTAGGGTTAAGCATGAGACAAAATGGTGACTAAGTCAAAAGTTCATGAAGCTTCATGAAAGAAAACAAAAGAAGCCACCATTCTATTTTATGCAATTTATTTCTTTTCCAAAAAGAAATAAAAAAATGAATAAAATGAATAATCAAATAGAAAACCCTAACCATTCCATTAACCAAAGTTTAATTCTATACACTTAACAAAAAGGGCGTGCACCATCAAACATGATACAAGCAAGTGCACAAATCATATCGTATATGAAATGTGCACACCCGAGTGAGAAAATCCATCTAAAGTGAACCGATACTAGTTAATGCAAAGTAATATATCAAATATATAATTATGCATTAAATCATTAAATCCACACTTGATTCAATGATCCGGTCATGTCACACATAACCGACTGGTATCATCAGTAACAACTTATCGAATCAACACTTGATCCGATAACTCGGCTATACCACATATAACCGATCAATGTCACATCGCGAGAATCAAATACAGTATCACATACTGGTATCATTCTCGGTCCCGCACATATCTCATATGCGCTCCTATTTCGTTTCGCTTGAGCTAGGAAACCTCTGTGTAGGACTCTAAAGACTCGTCAATACGCCGGCAGCAGATGATGATCATATCAAACACCCACAAGCCGCAAGCGGTCTGCTAAACGTAACGGCCACCCGGGTATTGAGAGATCTGAAGATCGACGAGCAAGCCCGCTCACACTCCAGTGAATCCGACCAGTAACACTACCGTACAGTCCGGTCTGATCGTCTGATATGTCGCATATCCCGCCTAGGGGTGGTAAACGTCAGACCCCAATAGCTCGATAAGTCGTGTCGATATGAGGTCTATAACAATTCGAGAAACTACTGGTAACACTTACCAGTAAATCTCAGCAACCCTGGCCAGGGATTTCCTGTTATAGCCAATCGAACACAGCGCAACATCAACCCCCTATACCGGGAGAGACGAATCCCCTCCTATCGCTAATTGCCTCCATGTGACTCGGGACTGTACCCAAAAACCACCGTTTTGCACGCCCTCTTGGACGTGGTAAGATGGAAATCAAAGCACAGTGGGAACCACACAAGACTCTATGACGATCTCGGGTCAACAGACTACTCTGTACCAGTGTCACCAGAGAACTGCCATCTGACGTGAGGTATAATACCATCTGGGAGTTCTCGGCGAGTCCGTCCAGTGTACCCTGTCTCTACTGAGCACCCGTATATCATCTCTGATGTCAAACACCGATGGATATAGGATCATCCATCGCCCATCTGTATGGGTCGAGAAGGTATACGCTAGTCTACTCTGGTATATCGATGCCCCGTCTCGATACACCCACGACTAGGGACTTTGAAGGATGTACTTATGGACTACCATGTCCCCACTAGTATGATCCGCATCATAATCCAGGTTGTCAAGTACAGATCCTAAGGGCTTTACCAACATGTAACAGAGAGACAATCAGCATACACGTTAAGGTAAAGGGTAACCAGATAGCATACGATCATGTCGAGCAAGAAAGTCCTCCCTATATATGTCCCAGCATCCACTACAATATACATCCTATGTACAGTAATGGCCTCTAGGGCATACATATAACTAACATGGTTGTCACAAAGTTGTTTCTCCAAACAGGATATGGATGTAATATCTGGGTTTCTGGTTGCTAGATCTATGGTTTTAGATCTAGATTTGCAAAGTATCCTAATCTGGGTATTTTGACATTAAATGGACGACTCCTGGCATGGTGGTCTACCTGCAGGTGATGGGGTCAACTGTTGGAGATAGTGCCCTCAGAGTCAATTATTGGATCACAGACACGTGATTGCAATGATTGAGGAGGACTTATGCCGGTAGGACAGTCTTACTCGAGATGACAGTATGCTATCCGGTTTATCTTTATCATCGTGTACTGCTTTAGGTGACCTTACGAGTCGCTATTACACGTTGATAGAGCCCCTAGGATTCTTTCTTGACTACCAGCAGTATGAGGGCGATCATATACGTGGGAGCTGGGGTCTATAAGCACATCCTTAAAAGGTCCCTAGTCGTGGGAGTTTCGAGACAGGGCATCGATTCTCCAGAGTAGACTAGTGTATACAGTCGAGACCCCGACGAGGGGCGATGGCCGGTCTCACAAGCCACTGGTGTCAGTTGGTTCACCTAAGATGTATACAGGTGCTCATTGGGTTATGAGTACACCGGAAAGGACTCGCCGGGAACCTGCTAGTTGGGATTATACCTCATGTCAGATAGCAGTTCCCTGGTGACATGTGTACAGGTTAGTTCATCGACCTGAGATCGTCATTTGTCTCGTGTGAGTTCCCACTGTGCTTTGATTACTACCCTACCACGGCTCAAAGGAGTCGTGCAAACAGGTTTTAGTTGGGTACAGTCCCGATCCACATGGAGGCAGTGAGCGGATCTGCAGGGGTTCGTCTCTCCCGGTATTGGGGGTGAGGTCGCGCTGTGTCTAGGAGAGCCATAACATGAAAAGTCCTTGGCCAAGGTAGGAGATTTGCTGGTAGGTATTCCAGTACGATCTTAGGGTGTTCTGGGCTACACTCCGACACAACTTGTACCGCTATTGGGGGTCTGACTTTTACCAACCCCCTAGGCCCACCATGCGACACTCATAGACGAACGGGCCGGACTGTACGGATATTGTCACTGTCAGGCTCAGTAGGGTGTCAGGATGAGTTCGCTCATCGACGTCCCTTTTGGTCAGTACCTGGTAGCCCGTTACGTATTGGCTGATATCTCTGATGTGCTAGTGGTTAAATCCATAACCATAGTATTGACGAATCTTTAGAGTCCACCACACACACAGTTACTCAGGTTTCGGGCGAAACGCTGTAGAGGTCGTATGGAGATATGGCAGGGTTTCGATCAGATACGTGTGGTATTGCACGGATCGTGATCGGACGGATTTTACTAGCCGGCTTTAGTTTAAGCCGGATCCTAGTATTAGATAGTGTAGTTTTGTCTCTTTGCATTTGTGTTCAGTGGGAATACAAATGCGGGCATGTATTTGCAGTAGTGGGGTTTTCCTGTAATTTATTACGGGATCAGTTTTCTGAAGTTGCCAGTTTGCATTCCGTTCCGGCCGGTTTTCTTTTATTCCTTCACGGCCGGACTTTTCGTTGGAAGGGGGTTATTTGCAAGTTTGCAAATAACATTTTGTGGAGGGATTTATTGCATTAGTGCCTTCATCATGATGAGATCCTTTCTAGTCACTTCCTTTGCATTAATTGGATGGTTGTTGTTTTGGCTTTGGATTTGAAATGGAGGTGATTTTTGATCATTATCTACACACATTATTCCATTCTCATTTTCCCACCACCATTCTCATGTGAGGGGCCGGCCACTTCTAGAGGGAGAAGTGAGGGGATTTTATTTTAGTGGGTGGTAATTTATCTCATCTCAAGCCTTGAAAAATTGAGAGCTCCATTTTCCTTATCTCAAGTTCATTCTTTTCCTCCACATACCATGGCAACCTCATAACCCCAAAAGAGACACGCTTCTACACTATTCTATAGCATTCGTTGGACGCGTCGGCTAGCCAACTTCATGCCCGAGTTGCCTCGGTCCAGAGATAGGAGCCCGTAAAAGATTCCGGCTACGTGGTGCCCTTTCCGACGAGGAGGAGATGAATGGAGATTCCACGGGAGATCGGAGTGGAGACGAAGACCGAAGGACACGGATCGCTTGGTATACTTCTCTACCCATCTTCTCTAGTTTTCTAGTAGCTAGGTTAATGGCCCGATCCGGGTGAAAAGTGCGCGGTGGTGCCGGTTTGCTAGTTTGCAAAGTTTTTGTTTCCGCGTTTTCGGCGTCGGATCGACGACCGGGGCGCCGCCGCGGACTTACATTGGTATCAGAGCCATGCCATTAACCTAGCCTAGCTTTCTCTAACGTGTTTAAAGATTCGATCGAACAAAATCCCAAAAACTGTATTTTTTAGTGCATGTGTTCTCTGTCGAAATTTTTTCGGCTCTAAAAATTTTTCAGGTTGTTTCAGAGACACGTGCAGGCAATTATAAGCATTCTGAGAAAATTTGGTAGCGTGATGTCACCATTCGACCGCGGAACCGCAGCCAAACCCACTCATTGGCTGCGGTTCCGCCGCCACTTTGACTTGTCAACGCACCAAATTTTTCCAGTGGGCTCTTGGGTTGGAAATAGGGTTTTTGGGATATTCTTTTTGGGCCCATATTTTCTGTAAGTGCTACAGTACTTCTTGGGGCCCACTTCGGTAAATTTGTTCGATCGGATATTTTAAACATGCTAGTTCACAGTATTTACATTATATCTGCGACCGTGAATGTCACTTTATCGTTAAATCCTGTCTAACTGCTATAGCCCTTTTAGACGGATTTGCGAACGTGACATTCACGTTAATATTTTGTGTTGTGCTGTGATGTTGCGGATTGGTCGTGGGGATAGCCTGGATGCAGGGTTAGTACAGTTTTTGTTTTATATGTACATTTGATATTGCTGGGCGAGCGTCCGACCTGTGGACTGCCGTCACTACCTGTTTGTATTATTCTTTTGGGGCACGACCAGGTTGCGGTCGATGTACCCGTTGTATGTATATTTTACTTTCTATACTAGGATTACCCCGCGGAGGGGTGCACGGATAGCCGGGTTCTAGAGGACGACGAGCCCACATCTTATGGCTTTGAGACAGAGGGGGCTTTACTCTAGAATTGGTGGGCTATTCGCCGCACTCGTAGGGGGTATAGGTTGACCCAAGAGGGGTGCCCAAGTTACCGGATTCCGTGAAGTGCTGGGTGGTCCATTCACGTCGCTGAAGGGGGCTGCCTCGCTTCAGGTTTTGGCGGGTAACTTGCCGCGCCCGTAGGGGTCTAGGATTTCATTGCACAGGCTATCCACACGACCAGGGGAACGTCGGGTTTCAGTAGCGACTCTATGAAACCCGGGGATCCCAGATATCTGTATTGTTCTGTGATGCTGTACATTTCTGTGATGCTGCATTTTATCACGGCTTGAGCGAAAATTATATATTATATATATACTAGTAGATGTTGTATATGTTTTGCATCCGCGCTAGTCCAGTCCCCGCTCTGTCGTTAGTTAGCTAACCTAACGGGTGATGACGGGACCCAGTGGCGAATGCCGATGGCATATACGTAAGTCATTATTTTCGTTCTTTTGTGGTGTGATCAATTGATGGGACTGCGTTGATTTGGATCAATGCAAGATAAACAAACCTATTTGATGTTGTTGGAACATTTTCAAAAAGCTGTTATTGCAAGGGCGTTCTCTTTTGTTTTTCATCGTGGTATTCAATTGGAATATCCTGCTCCTCACTCGACGAGGCAAGGGCCGAGATCCCTTCACCGGGAGTGACCCCTTGTACAAAAGTTTGCGTCAGGGCAATAACTTCACTGTAGCCGATTACTTTTGCTTTGCATCGTGGTATTCAGTTGGAATATCCTGCACCTCATTCTACGGGGAAAGAGCCGAGATCCCTTCACCGGGAGTGACCTCTTTAGCAAAGGTTTTCGTCACTATATTTTTAAAAGCTATCAGTTCCTTCAACGATATCAAGTTCATTACGTTAAAGGTTTTCGCCAGAAACCATTCGTAGCCCTCTGTCGTTTCATATGGATGGTCAATAGTATTCAAGCTGTGCATGTTGGCCAAAGTCAAGGCACGGTGATTAGTAGCTATTGGGTATTCATATGCAGCATAGATAGATGCGTTGGTTTGGGACAGTCGTACTGCCATTTTGGCCAAAGTTAAGGGTAGGTACGGGTGGGTTCAAATTAACCTGGAGAATGACGGGTAGAACTTGACATGTGACTTATGATATGTTGGCCAAAGTCAAGGTCATAAGAGTATGGGGCAAAAATCACATCGGGAGTTTCAAAAGAACTGAAACTTGCCAGATATGCGCATACCTTCTGGAGTGTGATAGCGTGAGCTGATTCCGTCACATTATCATGCAATGATGGTTGGATCCCGATTCCCACTGATGAGTTGGTTTACTCCTCGGGTGATCCCGGCTAATTCTTCTTTCAGGTTTGGGGAAGAATTTGACGTTACAGTGGGAGCTTTCCAGATTAGATAAAGTGATAACCATTCTGATCTAGGTTAGAGTGCACGCTGAGTGTTTCTTTTCTCTCTCTCTTTGGCAGCGAACATTGACCCGATCCTAGACTATGACTCAGTAACCAAGTTGACCAAACCTTCTTAACACTGGCTTTTGGATTGTCAGAGTTGCAGACCTCATTGCCACTCCTACTTTTACCCTTTTCTCCAGGACACCCCGTATTACTACGAACGTCCACTTCCATTGGACAAAACCATCGTATGGTTATATACGAACTCGAAGGAATTCGAGGATGGTTTCCGGTTCTGGAGAAAACGAATAGGACTATTCAGTTGTCTTATCCTTTTACCTTCTCTCTCAGATTGCGAGTACTCCTTGGCTTAGGAGATAGTACACCTATTACGCAAATTGGATAGTCTTCTTCCAAACCATAGGCAGGTGTCGACCAGTAGGGAATGAAGAAAACCAATTAGCCTAAACGGTGTACAGAAGGTATTAAGTAAAGACAATGAAAAGGATTAGTAAGAGGGCAAAGTAAATTGTGACTGCTATTCACGACCAAACCAAGTATTTCTTCGCCAATTCTAAATGACCTTTGTATTTCTCCAGGACACTCCGTATCACTACGAAGATCCCAAGTTTATTGGATAATCCATCGTATGGTTATATACGAACTCGAAAGGAACTTGTTCCAGTTCGGGGATGGATCCTGGTTCAGGAGAAATAGGAATTAAGTTCATTCGGTTGTCTTTTATCTTCACCTTCTCTCGCATTGCGAGTGCTCCTAGGATTAGGACAGTACACCCATTATGCTTATTGGATAGTCTTCTTCCAAACCATAGGCTGGTGCCGAACGGTAGGGAAGGAAGAAAACCATTTGGCCTAAAGGGGTGTGCAGAAGGTAATGACTAAAGACATAAAAAGGGATTTGGAGAGGTGGCAAAGAATTATACGGTTATAGTTGTGAATCTGGATAATGGAAGAGGCATTACTAGGAATACCAGGATACCCCATCGAAACATTTCAATGTTTCAGTTTCACTGTATACTGTTAAAAGAAAACTGATTTCCCAATTAGACACTTGCTCCAGGGTATGTATTTACCAGGTTTGATTCTCACATCTATATGGTTTTATAGATGATGAGTGGGTGTAAGTTATTGGGAATTAGGTGATTATCCTCATTATATCAGGATTCGTTGTAATTGGTGATATTTGAGGAAGTTACCTGGGTTGTTTGCCGGACGGCAAATATTTGGTTTCGAATATCCGTTGTTATGCACCAATTTCAAATTGATATATCTGTACGTCTATTTTTATAGAGTGAGATATACATTTTGAAATTATGTCTATGACATTTACCTATATCAGTGGATGGTTAGGTAAGGAGCATTGAACAGCGGTGTAATTCTTCTTAACCATAAGTACAGTTTTCAACCTACGACACACAGTGAATGAGTTGCTAAACTCAGGGGACTTATACAGAGTATAGTATATTGTCCAGTGTCCATTAGGACAGAGGGGTAGGTACTCATACTATATTCTGTTTACTTGTGACTTCTCTAGTTCTTAGACAGGTGTTTCGTAGAAACGCAGGGTCCAAGTTTTGAGAAGTTATAAGTATAAGATTAAAGTAGAGAACCAGGCATTGCAAGTATCGGGATTCTTCAAGGTGATCGAAGATGTAGATACTTGTGTATGGTATTCAGTTGATAGTAATGATTAAGAGAACTTGTTTCTCTTTCAGGTTACTCATAATTGGAAGCATTCCTAAGTTGAGTAACGCTGATCGGCCTCCTTCCATTTAGTTTACATGCACTGAAGACAGCTGCATGATTTGAATCTGGTTCAATTAAATCAGTGCCTTTGTTTTTGTATTGGATATAGAACAGTTCATATCTTGACATTGTTAAGGTACGGGGAGTTGTCCGGCTTATGCTTAAAACCAGACTCTGGACAACTCAAGGCACGTTTCTGTAATGGCTGTTTGTGGGTTGACCCGGGCTATGACGAGGGTTGATTTTCTACCATTTGGAAGATCAATAGTGATATTGTTCTTGACTCGCCACAGTTTTAATAAAAATGGATTTTTTCCAGAAAACAGCAGTGGGTGTATGGTAGAACTGGAAGTGATTCCAGAACCGCAAACGATTACTGAAGATTTGATAAGAACCTAAAAATTCAATCTGGTTTGACATTCCATTGGCTACTCCGCAGATAAAGTGGGTAACCTCAGGCGCTCGAGAGGTACTTCGGTATGCTCAAGGACGGTGGCAGGGAGGTTCTTGTTTACCCAGACTTGCCATTGCTGTTGTTCCAGACTGTGAGACCCGGCAGGAGGATGAGTATAACGTCGTTCTAAACTAGATTTAGAAGTGCACGTCTATATGACTCTGCCAGAGGGTTATCGTAGTCAGTGGGAGCAGCGGAAGCATTGGTGGACAGGTGGCTTATGTCTATTTATAAACTAAAGCAGATATAGCGGAGATAGACCATCTATTTCTGATGTGACAGTCATAGGTTTGACTTCATCAGAATATGGGATGGATCTGTTAAGAAGGTAGTAGGGTGTGATGTCCTGGTATTGGATGACATTCACAGAGTAGGAAGTGATATTCCTATACTGCGATCGGTTATACGTTGGTCGTCACACAGTGGTTTCTCCACATAGGACTTGGATATTATATCAGACATTCTGGTTACTAGATCTATAGATCTAGATTTGGGTGGTTTCCCAATCTGGGTACTTAGACAGCATTCTATGAGTTTTTAGAATGGACGACTCCTGGCACGGTAGTGTACCTGCAGGTAATGGAGTCACCCTCTCTAAAGGTGTCTTATAGACTAATGTAGAGAGGGATGTGCATGATTGGCAGATCACTTGCTTAGGCAATTGAGTCAATCATGAGATGTCAAGTACCGCACCAGATGTTGTTCTTACAGTAGATGCAATAAGTTGATATTGATCCAATCCTGGAGAAACAGTCGGAAGCAGTTTTAGAACATAAGTGGATGTTCTAGGGATATGATAACAGCATTCTCCTTCGGCAGACAGTTATCATTCCAGGCTTCCAAGGTGACCTAGATGGCAGAGGGGCTGTCAGAGTTATAGTTTTCCCTCTGACGAGGGGCAGTATTTTGGACGGGTGGTCCAGGAGGATACTGAGGGAAGGTATGGCGCAGGATACTGATTAAGTTCAGTTGATGATACAGTTTAAGAAGTTTGGATTTGGAGTTCATTTATGAGCTAGGTCCCATCAGACATCCAGACATTCTAAGACAGGTATTGCTCATTTCGGGAGATGGCTTTCTCCGCGAACTTGAGATAAAGAGAGACATAGAAAGAAACACCATAGCGGATCCACTCACTGAGGCTATTCCACGAACGCAATAGTTTCGCAAACGAGCTTTGTGAGACTGACTAGTAGAGGAGTTGGGTGTTCGGTATCATACGGGCTGTGAGTATGCGCCATCACAATAATTAGCCTTGAGTGCAAGTGGGAGATTGTTGGAGATAGTGCCCTCAGAGTCAATTATTGGATCACAGGCACGTGATTGCAATGATTGACGAGGAACTATGCCAGTAGGACAGTCTTACTCGAGATAACAGTATGCTATCTGGTTTATCTTTATCATCGTGTACTGTTTTAGGTGACCTTACGAGTCGCTATTACACGTTGATAGAGCCTCTAGGATTCTTGCTTGACTACCAGCAGTATGAGGGCGATCATATACGTGGGAGCTGGGGTCTATAAGCACATCCTTAAAAGGTCCCTAGTCGTGGGAGTTTTGAGACAGGGCATCGATTCTCCAGAGTAGACTAGTGTATACAGTCGAGACCCCGACGAGGGGCGGTGGCCGGTCTCACAAGCCACTGGTGTCAGTTGGTTCACCTAAGATGTATACAGGTGATCATTGGGTTATGAGTACACCGGACAGGACTCACCGGGAAACTGCTAGTTGGGATTATACCATATGTCAAATAGCAGTTCCCTGGTGACATGTGTACAGGTTAGTTCATCGACCTGAGATCGTCATTTGTCTCGTGTGAGTTCCCACTGTGCTTTAATTTTTGCCTCTTTTGATGGACGGTATGTTGGACAGGTGGTCCAAGCGAATACTGAGGAAAGGCATGGTGTAGGATACTGATTAAATTCAGTGGACGATACAGTCTAGAAAGTTTGCTGGATTTGGAGTTCGTTTGTGAACTGGGTCCCATCAGATATACAGACAAATTCTAAGACAGGTATTGCTCATTTCGGGAGATGGTTTTCTCCACGAAGTTGAGAATAAGAGAGATACAGAAAGAAACATTAGAGCGGATCCACTGACTGAGGCTATTTCTCGAACGCAATCATTTTCGCAATCGGGCTTTGTGAAGCTGATTAGAAGAGAAGTTGGGTGTTCGGTATCACACGGGCTGTGAGTATGCGACATCGCAATAATTGGCCTTAAGTGCAAGTGGGAGATTGTCGGCTATAGTGCCCTCAAGGCAATTATCATAGTCGCGGACTTGTGATTATGATGATTGAGTGAGGACCTATACCGATAAAACAGTCTTACTCAAGATGATAGTAAGCTATCTGGTTTGTCTTTATCATCATGTACATGTTGATAGAGCCCATAGGATTCTTGCTTGACTGCCAGCATTATGATGGCGATCATATATGTGAGAGCTGGGGTCTATAAGCACATCCTTAAATGTCCCTAGTCGGAGGAGTATCGAGACCGGGCATCGATACTCCAGTGTAGACTAGTGTAAACTGATCGAGACCCCGACGAGAGGCGGTGGCCAGGTCTCACAAGCCATTGGTGTTAGTATGTTCACCTAAGATAGTATACAGGTTCTCATTGGGTTATGAGTACACTGGACGGACTCACCGGGAACCTGCTAGTTGGTATTATACATATTGTCAGATAGCAGTTCCCAGGTGACATGTGTACAGGTTCATCTGTCGACCTGAGATCGTCATTTGTCTCGTGTGAGTTCCCACTGTGCTTTGATTACTACCCTACCACGGCTCAAAGAAGTCGTGCAAACAGGTTTTAGTTGGGTAAGTCCCGAGCCACATGGAGGTAATGATCGGATCGTCGGGGATTCGTCTCTCCCGGTATTGGAGGTTGATGTCACGTTGTGTACGGATGGCCATCACCATAAATTCATCGCTACGGTGGACGAGAACTACCGATCCAGGATCGAAAAATTCTCAGTTGGCGATGGGTTTCATACCGACACTAAATATCGCGTTGTTGGGGGTCTGACTTTATCCAACCCCCTTAGACTCGATATGCGATACTCTTAGACGAACAGACCGGACTGTACGGATATTGTCACTGACAGGCTCAGTAGGGGTTCAGGATGAGTTTGCTCGTCGGCCTCCCTTTCTCTCAATACCTGGGTAGCCATTACGTACAGCTAGTGCCGCTGACATGCTTCTGGTTAAACCCACTGCGAGCGTATTGACGAGTCTTTAGAGTTCCACATAGAGGGTTTTCACGGTTCAGGCGATATGGTGTACATGGGGTATGTTGATACATACAGGTGTCCGATTAAATATGTGCACATGCTGCACAGTCTTTAATCGGACCGTTGATAATACTGGCGGCTTAGGATTATGCCGGATTATTAAATCAGGTTTTGATTTAATAATTTACATATGTATTTATATATATGTATTTTAGTATTATTGTTCGCTATTTATTTTCTCTCTTGGCTATTCGTATTTTTGTACGAATACGCGTATATGTATTTCGATACATGTACCAGAAAGTATTCCGTATTTACTACGGAATATCTTCTAGAAGGTGCCACCTCATTTGTATGAATTTCCTTTTATGGAATTCATTTGTTTAACAAATGAGGTGGAGGGTGTGAAGTGGCACAAGCATGGGTTTGTGTATGTTCATGGCATGGTTCAAAGTAAGGTTCCAATTGTTTATTTGGTTAATTGGATAAGATTTTTTTTGGGGGCATGAGAGAAAGGGGGAACAGCCACATTAGTGTGGGGGATGGATTTCATTTTGTTGATTATTACACTTGCTATACTCTCCACTCTCTCATTCTCACAAAAGAAAAACACTTAACCAATTTTGTTCATGCTAAAGCTTCTTCATCTCCATTCATCTTCTATGGATGCTCTCTTGAGCTTATGGGTAGAGAGAAAATTGAAGTGATATTTTCATGCACCGCCACTCTCCATCGCTAGTGACTTTGGAGCATAGGTTGCCTCGTTCGACGAGGCTGGAGCTTGCGCCGTTTCCCTCAGGTAGATCATCGGAGATGGAAGAAGACCGACAACCAAACCACATGAAGGAGCCTCTAGGAGCTTGGAATGAAAACCGAAGGACATTGATCAACTAGGTATAATGATTCTTACTCTTAGTTATTTTGCTAGTTTAGGGTTTAAGGTCGATCCGGGAAAAGGGTAGCGGTAGCGCCGGTTTGATAAATTTTTGTTCCGCATTTTGGCCGCGTTTCGATGGCCGGGGCGCTGCCGCGACCCAACAGAAAGGAGTTGTGCAAACAGGTTTTAGTTGGGTACAGTCCCGAGCCACATGGAGGCAGTGAGCGGATCGTCAGGAATTTGTCTCTCCCGGTATTGGGGGTTGATGTTGCGTTGTGCACAGGTGGCCATCACCAAAAATCCTCGGCCGGGGTGAACGAGAATTACTGATCTAGGATCGATAGTTTCTCAGGGGGTGATGGGTTTCATACCAACAATAAATGTCGTGTTTCTTGGGGTCTGACTTCATCCACCCCCATAGACTCGATATGTTATTCTCTTAGACGAACAGACCGGACTGTACGGATATTGTCACTGTCAGGCTCAGTAAGGGTTTGGATGAGTTTGCTCGCCGGCCATCCTTTCGCTCAATACCTGGGTACCCGTTACGTACAGCTAGTGCCGCTGACGTGCTTGTGGTTAAATCTACTGCCAGCATATTGACGAGTCTTTAGAGTCCCACACAAAGGGTTTTCATGGTTCAGGCGATATGGTGTAGATGACGTATGTTGGTACATACAGGTGTCCGATTAAATATGTGTACAGTCTGCACAGACTTTAATCGGACGGTTGATAATACTAGCGGCTTAGGATTAAGCCGGATTATTAAATCAGGTTTTGATTTAATAATTTATATATATATTTATATATATGTATTCTAGTATTATTGTTCACTATTCATTTTCTCTCTTGGCTATTCGTATTTTTGTACGAATACGCGTATATGTATTTCGATACGTATACCGGGTTGCATTCCGTATTTATACAGGTTAGCTTCTAGAAGATGGCCACCTCATTATTTGATTTTCTTTTTAGAAAATCAATTTGGGAAATGATGTGGAGGGTGAGTTGGCATGAGCATGGGTGATGGCATGTTGAGAGGTATGGCATGGATTTGTTTATTGTGAAAATGAGAAGAGATATTTTGATTGCATGGTTGTAAATTATTGTAGCCATTCTTTACATGCCATCCATTCATTCTTTCTTCACTTGATGATTCTCACACTCTTGTGAGACTTAACCATTTTCTATGGTTGCTTATGCCATTGCTTTCCTCACCCCCTTCTTCATCTTTTATGGTTGCTCTTGGAGAATTTTGATGAGAGAAAAATTATAGTGACACTTTCCTATACCTCCACTCTCCATTGCTAGCAACCTTGGAGCGTCGGTTGCCTCGCTTGGCGAGGCTGGAGCTTGCGCCGTTTCCCTCAGGTGGATCATCGTAGATAGAGGAAGACCGGCAACCAAAATCGATCCGCAACTACTAGGAGCTTGGGATGAAGGTTGAAGACCGAAGGACACGGATCAACTCGGTATAACCATTCCTAACTCTTTATATTTCTTGCTAGTATAGGGTTTAGGGTAGATCCGGGTATCGGGCTGTGGTAGCTCCAGTTTAGAAAAATTTTGTTCTGCGTTTGGCCACGGTTTGATGGCTGGGGCGCTGCCGTAACCCAACACATATTATTCTCATTGCATTTATATATATTCACATGTTCTTTCTTTAGCTGTTATAATCTCGTATTCTAGGACATATGCACCATTACCGATGATGCACATGTTGTACTTACACATACTTGCTAGCTCTCACACATCATCATCGGTAATTGCCATGCCACGTGCGCTTTAGAATTCGATATTTCAATCGTACAACCTGATAACTTGTAACTAAATTGTATTGCTTAGCACTCTTTATCTCACCTGTAAGTTTAGATATTGCATTTCTTACTTAGTTAGATGCATCATTCATATATACATTCTGATTATGCACTGCACATTGGCTCTATGCCGGTATTCATTGTTTCATTATTGGCTCATGATTATGAGATTTTGGTTTTTATGATATTTCTAGATTTGGGAAACCGTATGGGAATTTTGAAAAATTATAATCATTTTGAAAGAAAGATGTGGTTTTCCTTGATATGATGTGTGGCGTCCACTATGAGTTTTCTCGGTTCTTGAGCTATATGTATACCCGATTCGAGGAGAGAGGAGGCACCGTCTGCAGGTACATGGTGGACCCGGTGCGGTACCTTAGAGCAAGAACATGAGCACTACCGACCGGTGATAGTTTGGCTCGGCGGGTATCCAGAGGATACCGACCGGAGTCGTGTGATCAGATGGATATGGGGCCGATCTGATGAGACGGAGCCCGAGATATGAGGATTATGTGTCGTTGCTGGACATGGATTTTATGATATTTTCGAGTGTCGATACTGGCACTCAGTTTTTATCATGATATGGTGTGTCGTTGATGGACACACGTTGGATGTATAACGTTTTAAAAATCGTTTAGGTTAATTGTCCGATAATTAGTAATACAATTCATGTTTTCCGTAAAACTTAGTTATAATTATTTTTCCACATACACTTAAATATACCTATTTTAATTATGTAATTTCTAGTATCGATATTTAATTAGTCACTTATTAATTGCTAGTTTACTTAATTATTTTGCTTAATTAATTATTTTTAAATATTATTTTAATCTTTCACTTACACACTAAATTAGTGTTAATTAGAAATTAGTATGGGTTAATACTTTTTTTTTTGTGCCATGACACAATTAGACTCACACGCAACAAGTTATTTTTGAGTGATATATGTTGACCTTGGTTCTAGAAATTCAAAAAGAAAAAACTTAAATAAAATAAATTAAAAGAAAATGAGATAAACAATGAAGCATGGTGTAATAAA
This sequence comes from Agapanthus africanus, assembly GCA_030015575.1. Classification (NCBI taxonomy): domain Eukaryota; kingdom Viridiplantae; phylum Streptophyta; class Magnoliopsida; order Asparagales; family Amaryllidaceae; genus Agapanthus; species Agapanthus africanus. Next base: position 209,210,341 of record JASDDO010000029.1, on the reverse strand, counting down.
TGAGGTATGGGCCGGGGGGAGGGGGGAGTTTTGACTTGGACTTGCACACACACACACACACCCCTCCCCTCTCCCCTTGGCTGGCCGAACTGCAGGCCCCCCTCCTCCATTTTTTTTTCTTCTTCTTTCATTGCCAAAAACTCACAAAAAATCCATAATTTCAACTCTAAATTCTAGCTAAATAATCACAAGTTTTCTTTTCCTGAACTAAGCTTGGATTTGGAGCAAGATAGCATTTGGGTGGCCAAGCTAGCAAGTTAGATCTCCAAATTCATGAGGTATAAACCTTAACCCAATTATTACTTTGTTAATTAATTGCTTTAATCTAATTTTAATTAGGTGTTAAAATAGTTTTATTTTCAAGATTTGAGTTTTAAAGAGAAAGGTTTGGGTTAAGGTTAGGGTTTTTACCACTTGATCAAGTTAGCTAAGTATAGTTTATTATCTAGTGGCTTTACAAATCTAATCTAGTTGATTACATTGCTAAAGTGGCTTTTAATAATTTTAATTAGGAGTTCATGCAATTAAATTAATTGTTAGTGTGTGTTTAAGTGAGATTATATCTAATTAAGTGTTGCATGGCTTGATTAGGATATTCATGTGTGATTAGTGGCTACTAGACTTGCTAATCCATCTAGTTTTGCACTAAATGGCTTAATATTGCTAACTAGGTTTTTGTTAAAGAAAAGGTTTTAATTAAGTTTGTGGTTGTGATGATTTACGACCTATTTTCCTAAATTCTAGTGCGATGTGAATGCGCGATTAGTGTGATTAAATTCTAGTTTTGGTGTTTGCTACGCATAGCAACCCCTAGTTGTGGTTTGTGGTGATGTCACGCGCGCGTTTTGTGCACCAAGTGCATGCACGTCTAGTTAGTGCGTGTTTGTTACATTGTATCGTCATGACTTCGCGTCTATTTAAATATTTTACCTCATATATACTATTTGTGCGATTCTAGGGTCGGTTGCGGAGACGTCATACGCGGCAAGGAAAGGAAAGGCTGAGAGTCGATCAGACTAGTCGAGGAGTCCTAGTAAGTAGATGTACACATCTATGGTGGGATTGTTTGGATGGCGCAAGGTGCCCGATAATTAGGATTATTTGTAGTTCTTGTATTCATATGCGTAGTCTCAAGCATTCATAGCATGACATTGCATCTTCTTACACATGATGTTATTATCTAGGACACTTGTACCATTACCATTGGTTCATGCCGCATGTGCACTATTTATGCGAACACATACGCCATTGGTAATTTCTATGTCACGAGCACTATAGAACTTACTTAAATCAGTATCTGTGCATTTCATCATATATGATATGTAACTTGTTGTTGTATGTTCACTTCATCAGAATGGATACGTAGGATTGCTAGTCATATATACCTCATTGCATCATCATTCATACATAGTTTTCTAGTCATACATCGCATTGCATATTCTCGATCATGGACATCCATCATTACCGACATGTTTATATATTGTGATTCTTTTGGAGATTTCAGTATTTATGAGATTTCTGAATTTTGGGGAAAACCACAAGAATTTTATAAACCTATTATCATTTTATTGCGGTTTCCTCGTGATATGATGTCTATGGTGTCTGTTGGGTTACGGCAGCGCCCCGGCCGTCATTCCGAGGCTAAATGCGGAACAAAAACTTTTCAAAACTTGGCGCTACCATAACCTTTACCCGGGTCGTACCATTAACATTAAACTAACTAACTATAAGAAGTTAGAATGGCTATACCGATCGATCCGTGTCCTTCGGTCTTTAGCCACCATCCCTAGCTCCTCGCGGCATCTCCGATCTTGCTCGATCTCTGGTCTCTTCGTTGAAGTGGCACCACGTCTAGAAATCTTTATACGGGCTCCCGCTACAAACCGAAGCAACTTGGTCATGAAGTTTACTAGCCGACATGTCCAAGATGAAGTAGAAAAGGTGTGTAATTACTTTGTCTCTAAACATCCATTGATTCTCAACACATGAGATTGTATGGATGGAGGTTGAAGATGAAGCCATGGTGGAAGATGTGAGCTAGAGAAGAAGATGAAGAAGAGCTCCTTTTTTTTTGTTATTGTGTTGTATGAATTGTGAGAGTGCTAGAATGAAATCTCAAGACCAACCCCAAGCCTAGTGGCTGCCCTCTCTCTCTCCTCATATTATTTCAACACAATAATCAATTAAAAAAGGTGACATTGCACAAAAAATAAGACCATGAGTCATCACCTATGCACATGCCTCATTTAATGCCCTTCATCATGATTTTCACTCACAATTTCCACCAATAAACATTTAAACAAAAATGTTTAATACAAAAAGAGAATGGCAACATCTAAAGTAAACTCGTGACGGATCACAAGGATATCCCTCACCTGTATATACATATCTGCATCCGCATTCCGACTGAATGCGAATACAATGAGACGAAAGTAATCCACCAAATCTAATACTAGGATCCGGCTTAAACCAAAGCACAGTAGTATAATCCGTCCGAATCATGACATGTGCACAAGTGCACGTGTATGTTCGAAACCTGCCATAAAACCATACGACCTCTACCACGTTGCGCACGAACTTGAGAAACTTTCTGTGGGGACTCTAATGACTCATCAATACGGTGGAAGTGGGTTTAACCATAAGCACGTCAGTGGTACTAGCTGTACGTAATGGCTACCCATGTATTGAGCGAAAGGGAAGCTGACGAGCGAACTCATCCTAAAACCTTACTGAGCCTGACAGTGACAATATCCGTACAGTCCGGTCAGTTCGTCTATGAGTATCGCATATCAGGTCTAGGGGGTGGATAAAGTCAGACCCCAAATAATGCAATATTTAGTGTTGGTATGAAGCCCATCACCACCAAAGAAACTACCGATCCTAGATCGGTAATTCTCGACTACCTTGACCAAGGTTTTCTGGTGATGGCCACCCGTGCACTGTGCAACATCAACCCCCAAAACCGGGTGAGACGAATCCCCGACGATCCGCTCATTGTCTCCATATGGCTCGGGACTGTACCCAACTAAAACCTGTTTGCACGACTCCTTTGAGCCGTGGTAGGGTAGTAATCAATGCACAGTGGGAACTCACACGAGATAAATGACGATCTCAGGTCGACAAACTAACATGTACACATGTGTAACGTTTTGAAAATCGTTTCGGCGAAATTTCGAAAAATCGGTAAAATAACGGGGGTTTCTGTAAAAAAAGTCAAAATACAAATATCTTTCTTATAAAATTAAATATACATATTCTAGCTATGTAATTGCTAGTATTTGGTGTTTATTGAGGCACTAGTGAAATTTCAAATTTTCTGAAAAATTTTACGAAATTAATTATTTTAATATTATTTTAAGCCAGTAAGAAAATACATTAAATTAGCGATAAATACAAATTTAAATGTGCTAAATTTTAACTTTAAAATCATGTTAATTAAAATCTAGTTGTAATCTAATTTTTTAGTATTTTATTTCAAGATTTAATTGGTTTTTATTAGTGGAAACAAAAATATATTATTTTGAGCTAAAACTTGCAAATATGGTATTGTGGGGGTCTTTTTGCATAGAAATTTTTCGTACACTCTCTCACAACCTCACCCCACTTATTTGGCCGGCCCTACCACTATTTCAACAGCCCCAAAAAAAAAAATTCCCCCTCTTGTTGTCATGGTTCATATGAATGAAAAGGGTTTTAATATAAGTTAAATGGGCGGGGGTATTATGGTAAATTGTGAGGGCTTTGACTTGGGTATTTCCACACAACACTCCCTCACTTTTCCCCATCCTCCCCTTTGGCCGAAAATACCTCCTGCTGCAGCCCCAATTCTCCCCCATTTTCCCCATCTCATTTGCTTCAAAATCCATCTCAAAATCCATTAAAAATCGACAAATCCTTCACAAATTCAAAGCTAATCCCTATTTTACCTCTTCTAACACTCATATTGGTTTAAAGCATGATGAAAGGAGGTGTGTTTGGAGGTTAGAGAAACCTAGGGTTTCAAACTTGAGAGGTATAATTCTAATTTAATGTTTAATTTGTATTTTGATTATGCTAAAATAGGCTTTTAAAGTGTTAAATTGGTTGTTGTGGTTTGTGTGATGAAAATTCAAGAGAAGAACTTGAAAGAAAGTTAGGGTTTTGTGTAATTGGTGTATGGTTGTGTAATGTATTTAAGCTCTTATGACATGTTAAAACAAGTTAGTAGCTAGCTGTTATTTGTTAGTTTAAAAATTGTGATAATTACGTTAAATTGCTATCTAGGTTTTTGGAAATGGTTAAATAATTTGGTTTAAAATTGTAATTAGTTTTTTTCATGACTTCATTAACATTATTAAGTGTAGTTTAGTACTTTAGTTCATGAAAATCCAAGCTAAATTGTTGTTTGTGCATTTTGCTATAAAATTGTTAGAATTTGGGCATATTGTATACTAGAATTTTGGGGTTAATGGAATTTAATCAAATTAAATTATGGAAATTGTTTTTATGACTTATTTAAGATATTTAATAAGTATTATGGCCATTAGAATTGTTTAAACATTGAGTTTTGTACTAAAACGGGTAATTTTTACTTGCTAGATTTTCGGAAAAATGGCTTTTAAGGTGAATTTGAGGTTTTGTGAATTTTAAGCTATTTTATATTATAATTAGTGTTTGTGAATGCGCAAATGAGAGTGTTTGGGTTTTTCTCGATGGTTTGGCGTTTGTACGCCGACGTCGAGGGTTTTTGGGTTGATTTGTGAAAGCAACCATAGGTTTTGACCTATGTGGGTTTCGTGTGTCGTTTTGGTCATGAATCAGATTATACTGCGATACGGTGCGTTATGATATGTAGGTACCCATGTGGACTTCGAGACGACAATCAAGCATGTGGCGACGTCGGCACCGGCGAGCGAGGACCAGGTGAGTAGATTTATATCTACGGGGAGAAGTCGGGTGGATGGCGTATAGCACCCCCGCAGTTCGTGGTGATGTATACGAATACGTATACACACATTTATTGATTATATTTTGTTTGAGTTTATTGATTATAAATATGGATGGTTTAGTATCGCGAAACCCTAGCGTAGTGGTCGCACCATACATGCACACACCCACCCATACTTGCATACATTCTTTTTCCATTTGTGTTTACGGGAATATATATAGTTATGTGTTCACATGGGTATGGGACTATGTGTTCACATACGGATTTGAGGATGATACTTGGGATTGAGATGAGTCGATGAGATTTGTGTTGAGGTTGTGATATCAGTGATATGGCAGGATTCGTACTTGAGGTATGTCCTGGTGTTATAGCGGATCTTGGGGCGGCGATACGGGTGAATAGTGTTATAAATAAAATTGTCGACATGTGATCGTTATATGAGGCATGATATGCTAGGATATTGATATTAGGCTGTATCGGGCGATGTATACCCCTTGATGATGATATGTGCTGACAATATCGGTTTGTACGAGATTGTCGATCAGTAGTCAGATCATGAGTATATTGAGGATATTAATATTGTACTAGACATAGGTCAGTACCCTAGACTATGATCTTGGATAAAGAGGATACCAGAGGAATAGTGTGAGGAATATGATATTGACCCGTACCCAGATTTGGGGATGCCGTACGACGGATTTACGTACGACTTATATCTTGATGATTGATCCGCACTCTTGACTTGGGATGTCTGATTATAGATATGGTATCGGATATGATATTATTGAGGCGGGATCACCGACTAATATATATACATGTATGTACATGTATCGACTCAGATGTTAGGCAGTTTCCTTACCTGTAGCCTAGCTTGTAGCTTAGCCCTTTAGTTTAGTTAGTTGTTAGATTAGATTCGGTTCCTACCTATTTCAAAGCTTACGAATCGTGCGTATTTTAAAAGACAAGTCAAGGGATTCTACGGATATTTCAAAAAACGTATCTTTTCTTAAAAAAACACCGTAGCCCCTATTTTCAAAACCCCACGATTCGTGTTATTTCAAAAGGCACCATTGTAGGACTTATATTAGGTTAATGCAGATTAGTTATCGTTGCGTCTAGTATTCAGCTCCCGCTCATTATTGTTGTTCGCTCCGCATCACATGCTTATATTATGCTTCATATTCTACTGTTGATATCTTGTGGTTAGGACACCAGCACCATTGCCGATGATGCGTATGTACCACGTACACTTACTTGCCGGCTCACACACATCTTCATCGGTAATTGCCATGTCACGTACACCTTAGAAAATATTATTGCTTGACATAGCCTGTTAGCTAATAGTTTACACATGATATTAGTGTACTTGCCTTATATGTTAGTTTAGACATTGTAGTTATTACCTGCTACTTCATGCATACTGTTATTCATTGTTATGCCGCATTCATGGATTCTCATGCATATATTCACTTTTTACGTGCTATTGAGGTTTTGGATTCGGATTCCATGAGATTTTCTGGATTTGGGGAAAACCGCAAAACATATACAAACTTCTTCTTTCTCTTTTTAAATGAAAAGCGCGGTTTTTCCCATGATGTATGAGTCGTCCACCATGAGTTTGCTGATGGATTTCGAGACCCGATTCAAGGAGTTGGATGAACCGTTTCGGGTACATGGTAGACCCGGTAAGGTACCCCGGGGCAAGAAGCTCGTGGTGATGATGATGAGCCTGGCAGGGGGAGACTACCTACCGGTGATTTTACCCGACGCGTCGGATATCCGGAGGATACCGTCGTGGTCTTGAGATGGATGGTAGGGGCCGGTCTGGACTGACGGCGCCCTAGATATTGAGATTGAGATATTGAGATTTCGAGATATTGAGGTACTGAGATTTGATGATACAGGCCAGTCTGGATAGCCGGAGCCTGAAGCTTTGAGACATTGAGATTTATGTTTTGTGTCGATGCTAGACACTTTTGATGCTGATTTCATTTATGATATCTCATTTTAAAAATACAAAAGAAATCTCACTAATTTATGAAAACAGTTTCTTCATTTACATGTATTCTGTTTTCATGCATTTATACCTCATTCATATGATATATTGCTACATGAGGCACTGACACGGGCATATGAGATCACACTCGGGTTAGATATTACCCTAGCCATTGTTATAGGCTGCATGTTATTCATATATTTGAGGATATATTATGATCATTGACCTAGATTGCGTTATTTATGCGATTTCTGTGCGTAGATGTTTTTCTATTCACGAGTTGTCAACTCACCCCCGTTGTGCCCCAGTTTCTTGCAGGTTTACCGTACAGGTTTCATTACGGCTTGCGGGCATAGTTTCCTTCGGGTGATTTGCTAGTAGGTGGGTTTACTTGTATCGTACCCCCATTATATATCTTGTATATTATTATTCTGTTGTATCTAGAAGTTCTATCAACCAAACATGTATTTATTTTTGAGATAGAGACCAGTGATGCTATTCTTTCGAACTTAGAGTCGCCACGTTATATTTCTGCGGATTTCTTGTGGTTTTGAGTTTCCTTTTGAGTTTTGATCCTCGCCGTTGGCGGTGTATATTTTATTGCTTGTGTGGTTGTAACCGTCGATTGACGAAGAGCTAGCTCCCGCTTGGGGATGCCTTTTTTTGATTTCGTATACTATTCATGTTGTATCCCGTTTGGGGGCCAGTATTTACAAAGGAGACTCTGCCGAAATTTTCAGGAAATTGTTGATGTTTTTTTTTAAACCGCATAATTCGGCTTATGCTATTAAAACTACTTGTTTTAAATTGGTTTTCCTTCACTCTACTACCTTTCTTGGTTTGGATTTCTGGGTTTTCGGTTTACTTAGATTACGTACGCCTTGAGGCGTTCGTAGTTTATGTGCCGGTCATGTTCCGTACTTTCGGGACGTGACAAAGTTGGTATCAGAGCATTAGGTTTTACCTTCGGGGCGTAGGATGACCCTTGGTTGATGGAATAGGTGACTAAAGTAGAGTGACGTACCGTGGGTATGTTCCGCGGCATACTTACGATACGCTACTCCACTTAAGAAGCCTTAGGATGTATATTTCTTTGCTCAGTATTATATTCATTCCGATCTAGCCTCATCAGTACCAGTTATGGTTTTGCTGCCATGATTACGGGCAGGGAGAGCTCCGGCTAGAGTTGCGGTCAGCACGAGCTCGTCACGAACGAGGACTGACCAGGGCGTAATTCCGGCGACACACGATTGCGGAGATGTGTCTTTTCATTGTGTTTTCGCGCCACGAGCGTTGGGTGGATTGCTGTATGAGGTTACTCGGACGTGCCGATCAGTACCAGAAGATTGAGCCACTGACAGCGGCCAGCCAGATTTTGATGACCGTTGAGGTATTGCTTACTCCTGATGATTGAGGCACTGTTCAGTGTGCAGACGAGTGAGCCAGTCATTGCTGCGAATGACGAGATATCGCCCCAGATGTTGGAACTATTGCAGTACAGGTTGTACTAAGAGATGATAGAAGGTCGCTAGTCACCCGAGAATGAATGACTAGGACATGTGGTTTGTTCGTCTACCCCAATGCGAGGTCATCAGATAGATTGATTCCAGTTAGAGACGACTTTATGCAGAGACGTTGAGAGTCGACAGAGACGATCTAATGTCAGCAACCTATTATTCCAAGTTTATAGTATTCGGAAAGACAAGCAGGCAATTCTATGGACCCTCTAGAAGAATGAAACGCTAACTCGACTTAATGACCGTGTGAAAGCCTTTGAACCATAGGGTTTGCGGCAGTTCCGCGGCGCCATTAGTGAGGCTTGGGTTTGCCCTTCTACGGCTAGACCATCGATGCTGTGGTACGTACTCGATACTGTTAAACTATACCCAAGATTTTGAGCTCTTGGGGGATTATGAGGTTTTGACAAATCGATCGGATGGATCGACTTCATTCGGATGCCAGGTGGTGAGATGCATTTCTTGGGAGACTCAAGATACGAGGATAGCCGTAGGAGCTCAGTCCATGCAGCCACGACGAGATGAGTCCGAAGCAGTCGACATTAGAGAAAGTGAAGTAAGCGGTTCGTACGAGATCTTGATGAGACGACGTTCCACTCCGCCGACATCAGAGATGCGATATGCATGCCGAGGCATTATACTTGGATATAACTTCCAGAAGGAGTCGCGATGAGTATGCAGCCGTTCCGGAACGAGCACAGATCTAGTAAGGGACGATGACTTTCGGACAGTTCGGCAGAGGCGAGATTTGGGAGAGATCTCGACGGGACCTTTCTGGAATAAATTACGGGAAGACCTGGACCCAGGAGTAGTCATGTTATGCACACCGGCAGGCCAGAGTTCAGGATCGTCGACGATCCATGCTATGAGTGACCACGGCAGTTGGCCAGAGATTCTTGGAGGATGTGCTTGAGCGGGACTATTCCGCCATACTTGATTTTGCGTATTTTGGGCGATCTATTCGCATGATTGATTTTGATGATTGAGTTTCATGATATTTGTTTTCATGGACCATGGTTGCACCTACTGAGTATTTACGATTTTTCCACAGTTGTTGCACTTGAGATAGTTTTCGTGCCTTGGTTTCTCATGTTGCGATTATGTGGATTTCATACAGTTGAGTTTATTTGTGCGTATATACGCATATGATTTGGTTTTTGCACTCGGTATGATTCACATATGCTTGCAGTGCAGTGATACGCCTTTTGTGCACTTAGATGCACTGGACTTCGATTTCGATTGTGATACTCGATATTTGTTTTGTGCACCTAATTTGATTTTGCGCATATTCGGCGCTTGATATTGGATTTCATGATTTCGTGCACGATTGATGCACCTGATTTGGATTTTCGCGCATGTTGGGAGCATGTTTTGAGGTGCGATTTTGGTGCACACCAGATGGACTAAATCGAGATTTTTCGTGCATGTCAGATGCACCTGATTTTGCTGTCAGGCATACACGTTGCCTACGACAGATGTTTTGTGCACACCCGATGCACTGAGATCTTGTTTCTGTGCACTTGTATGGTACGTATATGGATTTTGATTGTCGTGCGCACCAGACGCACGTAGTATTCATACGCGTATTTTGGGATTAATTTCTTATAGAGCAGTACGTTTTTTTTTGTTTTTTTTATGATAATTGCAATGTGTTTTCGTACTAAGAAGGACTAGTCAGAGGACAGTACCTGAATGTTTTTTGCATGCATTGATAGCTATTGAAGGGAATTCCAAAAAGCGAGCTATAGTCTCAGTATTTACCTACGTGTCTCATATGACGCGAAACGTTTAAAACAAGGAAAACCCTTCTAAATTGTTTACCAAAACGGCGGAACGTACATTTCAAACAAAGGTATATATGTATATAGTTATTTTCTTATGAAAGACGTCCGCCACTGTGCTGTGTTATGTGCATTGCACAGCAACTTAAAAGATTTGGCATGCATTTCCTCCTGATATTTACATGTATAGTTCCGATTTATAGCATATCGGTCTTTCTTGAGATTTGGCATTCGTGTCTTCACCTTGACTTCGATGATTGTGGGATGCTTGACGGAGTTTTGATTTCGAGTTATCTACTCATTACTCATGCGCATGCATTGCGATATGATGCGTTTTATGTATTTATGATTTCGGAACCCCGGCGATTTGATTGTTTTGGCTGAAATATTTTAGTATTTGGAGGGAGTTTTAATTTAAATTCGGGGACCGAATTTCTTTAAGGGGGGAAGATTGTAACGTTTTGAAAATCGTTTCGGCGAAATTTCGAAAAATCGGTAAAATAACGGGTGTTTCTGTAAAAAAAGTCAAAATACAAATATCTTTCTTATAAAATTAAATATACATATTCTAGCTATGTAATTGCTAGTATTTGGTGTTTATTAAGCCACTAGTGAAATTTCAAATTTTCTGAAAAATTTCCCGAAATTAATTATTTTAATATTATTTTAAGCCAGTAAGAAAATACATTAAATTAGCGATAAATACAAATTTAAATGTGCTAAATTTTATCTTTAAAATCATGTTAATTAAAATCTAGTTGTAATAAAATATTTTAGTATTTTATTTCAAGATTTAATTGGTTTTTATTAGGGGAAAAAAATATATTATTTTGAGCTAAAACTTGCAAATATGGTATTGTGGGGGTATTTTTGCATAGAAATTTTTCGTACACTCTCTCACAACCTCACCCTACTTATTTGGCCGGCCCCACCACTATTTCAGCAGCCCAAAAAAAAAAAAAATTCCCCCTCTTGTTGTCATGGTTCATGTGAATGAAAAGGGTTTTAATATAAGTTAAATGGGCGGGGGTATTATGGTAAATTGTGAGGGCTTTGACTTGGGTATTTCCACACAACACTCCTTCACTTTTCCCCATCCTCCCCTTTGGCCGAAAATACCTCCTGCTGCAGCACCAATTCTCCCCCATTTTCCCCATCTCATTTGCTTCAAAATCCATTAAAAATCGACAAATCCTTCACAAATTCAAAGCTAATCCCTATTTTACCTCTTCTAACACTCATATTGGTTTAAAGCATGATGAAAGGAGGTGTCTTTGGAGGTTAGAGAAACCTAGGGTTTCAAACTTGAGAGGTATAATTCTAATTTAATGTTTAATTTGTAGTTTGATTATGCTAAAATAGGCTTTTAAAGTGTTAAATTGGTTGTTGTGGTTTGTGTGATGAAAATTCAAGAGAAGAACTTGAAAGAAAGTTAGGGTTTTGTGTAATTGGTGTATGGTTGTGTAATGTATTTAAGCTCTTATGACATGTTAAAACAAGTTAGTAGCTAGCTGTTATTTGTTAGTTTAAAAATTGTGATAATTACGTTAAATTGCTATCTAGGTTTTTGGAAATGGTTAAATAATTTGGTTTAAAATTGTAATTAGTTTTTTTCATGACTTAATTAACATTATTAAGTGTAGTTTAGTACTTTAGTTCATGAAAATCCAAGCTAAATTGTTGTTTGTGCATTTTGCTATAAAATTGTTAGAATTTGGGCATATTGTATACTAGAATTTTGGGGTTAATGGAATTTAATCAAATTAAATTATGGAAATTGTTTTTATGACTTATTTAAGATATTTAATAAGTATTATGGCCATTAGAATTGTTTAAACATTGAGTTTTGTACTAAAACGGATAATTTTTACTTGCTAGATTTACGGAAAAATGGCTTTTAAGGTGAATTTGAGGTTTTGTGAATTTTAAGCTATTTTATATTATAATTAGTGTTTGTGAATGCGCAAATGAGAGTGTTTGGGTTTTTCTCGATGGTTTGGCGTTTGTACGCCGACGTCGAGGGTTTTTGGGTTGATTTGTGAAAGCAACCATAGGTTTTGACCTATGTGGGTTTCGTGTGTCGTTTTGGTCATGAATCAGATTATAATGCGATACGGTGCGTTATGATATGTAGGTACCCATGTGGACTTCGAGACGACAATCAAGCATGTGGCGACGTCGGCACCGACGAGCGAGGACCAGGTGAGTAGATTTATATCTACGGGGAGAAGTCGGGAGGATGGCGTATAGCACCCCCGCAGTTCGTGGTGATGTATACGAATACGTATACACACATTTATTGATTATATTTTGTTTGAGTTTATTGATGATAAATATGGGTGGTTTAGTATCGCGAAACCCTAGAGTAGTGGTCGCACCATACATGCACACACACACCCATACTTGCATACATTCTTCTTCCATTTGTGTTTACGGGAATATATATAGTTATGTGTTCAAATGGGTATGGGACTATGTGTTCACATACGGATTTGAGGATGATACTTGGGATTGAGATGAGTCGATGAGATTTGTGTTGAGGTTGTGATATCGGTGATATAGCAGGATTCGTACTTGAGGTATGTCCTGGTGTTATAACGGATCTTAGGGCGGCGATACGGGTGAATAGTGTTATAAATAAAATGGTCGACATGTGATCGTTATATGAGGCATGATATGCTAGGCTATTGATATTAGGCCGTATCGGGCGATGTATACCCCTTGATGATGATATGTGCTGACGATATCGGTTTGTGCGAGATTGTCGATCAGTAGTCAGATCATGAGTATATTGAGGATATTAGTATTGTACTAGACATAGATCAGTACCCTAGACTATGATCTTGGATAAAGAGGATACCAGAGGAATAGTGTGAGGAATATGATATTGACCCGTACCCAGATTTGGGGATGCCGTACGACGGATTTACGTACGACCTATATCTTGATGATTGATCCGCACTCTTGACTTGGGATGTCTGATTATAGATATGCTATCGGATATGATATTATTGAGGTGGGATCACCGACTAATATATATACATGTATGTACATGTATCGATTCAGATGTTAGGCGGTTTCCTTACCTGTAGCCTAGCTTGTAGCTTAGCCCTTTAGTTTAGTTAGTTGTTAGATTAGATTCGGTTCCTACCTATTTCAAAGCTTATGAATCGTGCGTATTTTAAAAGACAAGTCAAGGGATTCTATGGATATTTCAAAAAACGTATCTTTTCTTAAAAAAACACCGTAGCCCCTATTTTCAAAACCCAACGATTCGTGTTATTTCAAAAGGCACCATTGTAGGACTTATATTAGGTTAATGCAGATTAGTTATCGTTGCGTCTAGTATTCAGCTCCCGCTCATTATTGTTGTTCGCTCCGCATCACATGCTTATATCATGCTTCATATTCTACTGTTGATATCTTGTGGTTAGGACACCAGCACCATTACCGATGATGCGTATGTACCACGTACACTTACTTGCCGGCTCACACACATCTTCATCGGTAATTGCCATGTCGCATACACCTTAGAAAATATTATTGCTTGACATAGCCTGTTAGCTAATAGTTTAGACATGATATTAGTGTACTTGCCTTATATGTTAGTTTAGACATTATAGTTATTACCTGCTACTTCATGCATACTGTTATTCATTGTTATGCCGCATTCATGGATTCTCATGCATATATTCACTTTTTACGTGCTATTGAGGTTTTGGATTCAGATTCCATGAGATTTTCTGGATTTAGGGAAAACCGCAAAACATATACAAACTTCTTCTTTCTCTTTTTAAATGAAAAGCGCGGTTTTTCCCATGATGTATGAGTCGTCCACCATGAGTTTGCTGATGGATTTCGAGACCCGATTCGAGGAGTTGGATGAACCGTTTCGGGTACATGGTAGACCCGTTAAGGTACCCCGGGGCAAGAAGCTCGTGGTGATGACGATGAGCCTGGCAGGGGGAGACTACCTACCGGTGATTTTACCCGACGCGTCGGATATCCGGAGGATACCGTCGTGGTCTTGAGATGGATGGTAGGGGCCGGTCTAGACTGACGGAGCCCTAGATATTGAGATAGAGATATTGAGATTTCGAGATATTGAGGTACTGAGATTTGATGATACAGGCCAGTCAGGATAGCCGGAGCCTGAGGCTTTGAGACATTGAGATTTATGTTTTGTGTCGATGCTAGACACTGTTGATGCTGATTTCATTTATGATACCTCATTTTAAAAATACAAAGGAAATCTCACTAATTTATGAAAACAGTTTCTTCATTTACATGTATTCTGTTTTCATGCATTTATACCTCATTCATATGATATATTGCTACATGAGGCACTGACACGGGCACATGAGATCACACTCGGGTTAGATATTACCCTAGCCATTGTTATAGGCTGCATGTTATTCATATATTTGAGGATATATTATGATCATTGACCTAGGTTGCGTTATTTATGCGATTTCTGTGCGTAGATTTTTTCTATTCACGAGTTGGCAACTCACCCCCGTTGTGCCCCAGTTTCTTGCAGGTTTGCCGTACAGGTTTCATTACGGTTTGCGGGCATAATTTCCTTCGGGTGATTTGCTAGTAGGTGGGTTTACTTGTATCGTACCCCCATTATATATCTTGTATATTATTATTCTGTTGTATCTAGAATTTCTATCAACCAAACATGTATTTATTTTTGAGATAGAGACCAGTGATGTTATTCTTTCGACCTTAGAGTCACGTGTTATATTTCTGCGGATTTCTTGTGGTTTTGAGTTTCCTTTTGAGTTTTGATCCTCGCCGTTGACGGTGTATATTTTATTGCTTGTGTGGTTGTGACCGTCCATTGACGAAGAGCTAGCTCCCGCTTGGGGATGCCTTTTTTTGATTTCGTATACTATTCATGTTGTATCCCGTTTGGGGGCCAGTATTTACAAAGGAGACTCTGCCGAAATTTTCAGGAAATTTTTGATGTTTTTTTTAAAACCGCATAATTCGGCTTATGCTATTAAAACTACTTGTTTTAAATTGGTTTTCCTTCACTCTACTACTTTTCTTGGTTTGGATTTCTGGGTTTTCGGTTTACTTAGATTACGTACGCCTCGAGGCGTTCGTAGTTTAAGTGCCGGTCATGTTCCGTACTTTTGGGACGTGACAACATGTCACCTGGGAACTGCTATATGACGATAGGTATAATACCAACTAGCAGGTTCCCGGCGAGTTTGTCCAGTATACTCATAACCGAATGAGCACCTGTATACTATCTTTGGTGAAAAAACTAACACCAATGGCTTGTGAGACCTGGCCACCGCCCCTCGTCGAGGTCTCGATCAGTATACACTAGTCTACTCTAGAGTATCGATGCCCATTCTCGAAACTTCCACGACTAGGGACATTTAAGGATGCGCTTATAGACCACCAGCTCCCATGTATATGATCGCCATCATAATTCTGGTAGTCAAGAAAGAATCCTATGGAAACTACCAACATGTAATAGTAATGGTAAAGACAAACCAGATAATATACCATCATCTCGAGTAAGACTGTCCTACCGGTATAGGTCCTCCCTCAATCATTGCAACTACGTGCCTGCGATCAAATAATTGACTTTGAGGTCACCATATCCAACAGTGTCCACTATGAGTTTTCCTGATTTGAGTTAGTTTTCGAGACCCGATTCGAGGAGTAGGATGTACCGTCTCGGGTACATGGTGGACCCGGTAAAGTACCCCGGGGAGAGAGTGATTTTGTGGGGATGACGATGAGCTTGGCAGGGGAACACTACGTACCGGTGATTATTGGCTCGGCGGTTATCCGAGGATACCGACCGGAGTCGTGGGATGTGACAGATTTTAGAGCAGATCTGAGAGACGGCTATTGAGATATTGAGACATTGAGATATTGGGATGTACATATATTGTGTCGATACTTGACACGGATTTTCCGTCGATTTCACAGATGATAATCCAGTATTATTATACAAATTTTTTATTAAGATAAGGTTACAGTTTTTCTCATACCAGATATATCCAGGTTTTCGTGTTAATTATTCATTCATGTTGCATTCATACTAGTGCATTGCATCAAAATTGTACATGTAGGTTGTGACGCATTGCGTGCATGCTTACGATAACCTTGTTAGATATTACTTACTACTCATGAGTTGGTAACTCACCCCATTGTGCCACAGTATCTTGCAGGTCCGACCCGTCAGCATAGTAGGGACGGGCGTATTTCCACTTCAGCTTTGTTTGCATCAACTTGCGGTTTGCTTGTAGGTGGGTTGTGAGGATATTCTTTTGTTCCCACCATGTATATATCTATTTTGTATCTAGCATACTCCACCCACCCTTGTATATTAGACTAGACGGTGAGACAGTGAGACTTGTATTTTTGGTATCTAGTGTCGAGCTCGTATGAGTCGACGTATATTTGGTTTCCATTTTCTTGCTTTTAAATGTTGGTTTTATTCTTGGATGATATATCTTACATGTGGCTGTGATTCCGCCGTTCGACGAAGAGCTAGCTCCCACTTAGGGATCTTTATTCATTACTTGTATACATTCATGTTTATACCCGTTTGGGGCCAGTATTTACAAAGGAAACTCTGCCAAAATTTGTATAAAAACTTGAGCTTATTATAAAGACTTTCAAAGTGATTTTCTATGTTAACTGAACTTTTAACAGGTTTTCCTTCACTCTATTTTCTTTAAACGGTTTAGATTTCTGGGCTTTGGCTTACTTAGATTACGTTACGCCTCTAGATATTGTGTAATTTAAGTGCCAGTCACGTTCTACATATTTGGGTCGTGACAAAGTTGGTATCAGAGTGATAGGTTTTACCTTTCTAAGTGTATGATGACCCTTGGCAGATGGAGTAGGTGACTTAAGCAGAGTGACGTAGCGTGTGTATGTTCCGTGACATACTTACGATACGGTACTCCGTCTAAGTGACCTTAAGATATATGATTGCTTATACTTCCTTCCTTGATTCCTAATATCCTTGATTTGATTATGATATTCTCATCAAATCATGTTTCTTACTCCATCCACTATGCGGCCGATGACTATGAGGGCCCAGAGGGCTGCCGCCAGGGATGAGATTAGAGCGGGGTCGTCAGAGACGAGGACCGATCAGGGCGGTACGCCTACCCCTCAGGGACAGAGTGATCCGTCTTCTTCAGGCTGGGTATCTAAGCTGGAGTCTAGTATTCAGGACTTACAATAGATGGTTGGGTCGCTAGTCGAGGCTAGCCAAGCTCCGAGATCCGATGGTGTTCATCCCACTGCACAGACTGTGATTGTACCTGCTGCTCAAATAGCTGTTCCTACTATTACCGAGAGTAACCCCATAACCTTGCAGGAGTTTATGAGGCCGAAGCCTCCAATTTTCATCAGCACAGATGCAGCGGAGGATCCACAGACATTCCTCGACAGGATGGCTAGGATTTGTCGTTCGTTGAGATGTTCTGACGAGAGATGGGTTCAGCTTGCGAGTTTTCGTCTAGAGGGTCTTTCTCAGACGTGGTGTGAGTCAGTTGAGAGAGGCCGAGCTGCAGATTTGCATCCTATGACTTGGGATGAGTTCACAGCTGTATTTCTTGCTCGTTTCCTTCCAAAGAGCGTCCGAGATGCACGAGCTCGTAGTTTTGAGTCTTTGCGCAAGACTCCTAGGATGACAGTGTCCGAGTACGGCATTCAGTTTACTGAGTTGTCCCGATATGCTCTTTACATGGTGGAAACTGAAGAAAAGTGCATAAAGAGATTCGTACGAGGCCTTGATACGCAGTTGTTTCTTGCTATCGGCGCACACCACTTTGACACATATGCCACCGCGATGGATGCAGCCCTTTTGATGGAGGAGCGTATTTCTGAGACTTCGGTCGTTCAGGGACCGAAACGGATTCTTACCGATATATCAGCTTAGAGGCAAAGAGGTAGACGCTATGGCAGACCCGTTCCCGGCCGTGGTAATAGTGAAGGCTCGAGACCATGACAGTTATATAGCACTTACCCACAGGGTCAACGACCGTCATAGGGATGTTTTCGGTATGGGAGCCTGCATCACCACATCAGAGACTGTACTATGAGGCGCCACGGAACAGCGACAGTTCCACATGTGACCTTACCACCTTCACCCCCTGCTCCGAGAGCTTTACTTCCTACCCCTGTTGATGCTCCATACCAGGCAGATGCTGTAAGTCTATGTATCCCACCACGGCACTTACGGGGAGGCGGAAAGAGTAAAAATCGAATTTTTATCACTAGGAAACATAGACTAACCATGAAGGATCTTTGCCAAACAAAAGCTAACAAACTATCTACATGTTCTAACTACTAGGTTAGAAGGTTATACCTAGTTCTTGAACTCCTTCTCTTCTTGTGTTGCTTTCCTTTCTTGTGTGCTCCTTTGAGTGGTGTAGACGGCTCCTCCTCTTCGTCTTCTCTTTGCCGAAGAAAGATCCACCCGAAGGCTTCTACCTTGAGCTCCTACCTCAACAAAGAAGTAACTAGAGTGCTTGGCTTGCTAGACTAAGAACCCTAGAGTGAGTAGAGAGGTGTTTTGATGGTTTAGTCTCAAAGATTGGATTTTCAACACATGAAACGCTTAAGCTTTTTAGAGAGAGGAAGAGAGAGAGCAAACCATAAGAGAGAAAGAGCATGAGAGAATGAGAGTCTAGAATGAACCTTGCTCTCATATTTGAGATATATGCTAATAATAATAATAATAATTAATAAAATTGTGATGGCTAGTTGATTTGACCATTATCATTTCACATTTAATGCTAAGCAAGCTTCAAGAAGCATCTTTTGCATAAAGAAAATATCAAGGTCAATGAAAGTCAACAAGTCAAATGGTCAACCCAACCCTAAACATGATACAATTATCCTTAATTAATATTATTAATCATATTTCTCATTCTCATTAGGGTTTTGATCAAGTCAATGGTCAAAAACCCTAATGAGCTTTCTCCCTCTCTGCCTCTGTCAACTGTACGTACGTACCCGCATTCGTGTTCCGAAGAAACACGATTACAATGAGACAAGACCCATCCCAAAACAAATACTAGGATCCGTCTTAAACCAAAGCCCACTAGTAATAACTGCCATGACACCAAACGTGCACAAGTGCGCGTATGTAAACGAACCCCGTCGTAAAACCATACGACCTCTAGCTGGACGTAACGGTCCCTAGGTAGATGCCGATAAGAAGACCAATGAGGTGAACCCATCCGAACTCCTACTAAGCCTGAATGTGACAATCTCCGTACAGTCCATTCTGTTCGTCTGAGAGTATCGCATGTCGGGCCTAGGGGGAGTTAAACGTCAATCCCCTAATAGCGGTACAAGTCGTATCGGAGTGTAGCCAAGAACACCCTGAGAAAATGCTGGAAACACTACCAGTAAATCTCACTTGCCCTGGCCAGGGACTTTATATAATGGCTCTCCTAGATACAGCGTAATATCAACACCCAATACCGGGAGAGACGAATCTTGTCTAACCGTCACTGCCTCCAAGTGCTTCGGGACTGCACCCAACTACTACCTGTTTGCACGACTCATTCGAGCCGTGGAAGGGTACTAATCTAAGAACAGTGGGAAGACACTCGAGGCGAAGTGACAGTGTCAAGTTAACGGACTAAGTTGTACTCATGTTACGTAGGAACTGATAACTGACGATAGGTATAATACCAACCAACAGTTCCCAGCGAGTCCAGTCCAGTGTACTCGTAACCTAACGAGCACCTGCATACTATCTCTACTACGACGTACTGATGGCTGTGGGACAGACCATCTCCCCTCCTGGGATGAGAAGCGTATACACTAGTCTACTCTAGAGTATCGATGCCCTGTCTCGATAATCCTACGACCAGGGACCTGTATAAGGATGTGCTGATAGACTACCCAGCCCCTACTAGTGTGACTGCCATCACAACGCTGCTAGTCAAGCAAAAGATCCTAAGGGCTCTATCAATATGTGTTAACAATATGTTAAAAGAAACACATACACACATTAAGAAAGATACAAACCAATTAGCATACTACCATATTGAGCAAGAATGTCAATCCGTGTATATATCCCAAGCTTCCAAAATGTAATATATGTAAGTCCATGTCACGCATCCCACGAGCTTGCGGGGAGGCGGAATATATGAAAAACAATTATCAAAGCTTCGTAACACGGACTTGAGCACATGGATCGTGTCTAAACCATTACTAGAAAACTACGAAAGGTTTAACTACTCGGATTCAAAGTTATACCTCACGTTATTTGTCCTTCGGGTCTTCATCGCTATCCTCCACACCTCGTAGGCTCTATGGAACAAGGGCACCTCAACGGCCTTCTCGAGTCAAAGACGATCCACCCGAGAGTCTATAGTCCGAGCTCCTATCTCGAATCTGAGATAACTGCGGCTTCTAGATCGCTAATCTAGAAGTCCTAGAGGGTGTAGAGTAGTTAGATGGATTACTTAGTCACTTAAACCCTAGGTTTCTCAACTCATGAGAGCTATTAGTGTTTGAGGAAGATGATGAAGACTTGAGGAGAGAGAAAACTTTTGTGATAATCATATAAAAAATAACTCATGAAAGAATATAATGAAGCATACAAATATCTCTTTGATAAATATCTAGAAAAATCTTGTGAGCTTCATTTAATCCTAAGGGTGAATCACCTCATGAGTCATTAGGCATTTAATGAAAACTTACAACTCATCTCTCCACCTCATTTGTGTTTAATCCAAAAGAAATAAATACAAATGAGTCATCTTCTTCTAGAAGCTTTCCGAGAAATTACGAGACTGCCCCTCCCATCCGTATTTCCGAAAAACACGGATAATCTTTGACTGAATAAATCCATCTGTATAATACCAGAATCTGGCTTAAACCAAAGCCCTCTAGTATTATCTGCCCGATCATAATATGTGCACAAGTGTACGTAAGTGATTGCGGCCCTGCCGTAAAACCATATGGCCTCTACACCTTTTGCCCGGTGCAGGGAAACTCTCTGTGTGGGACTCTAAAGACTCGACACTATGCTGGCAGTGGGTTTAACCACAGGCCTCAAGCGGTACTAGCTGTACGTAACGGTCCCCAGGGAGATGTCGATAAGAAGGATGATGAGGAAACCCATCTGAACTCCAACTGAGCCTGATGTGACAATCTCCATATAGTCTGGTCTGTTCGTCTAGGACTATCGCATATCGGGCCTAGGGGGCGGTAAACGTCAGACCCCTAATAGCGGTATAAGTTGTGTCGGAGTGAAGCCCATTACACCATGATAAACTACTGGAACCTACCAGTAAATCTCGCTTGCCCTGGCCAGGGACTTTGCGTAATGACTCTCCATACACAGCGCGATATCAATCCCTAATACCGGGAGAGATGAATCCTGTCTAACAGCCACTGCCTCCAAGTGCTTCAGGACTGCACCCAACTACTACCTGTTTGCATGACTCCTTTGAGCCGTGGTAGGTAGTAATCTAAGTACAGTAGGAACACACCCGAAGCGAGGTAGCAGTATCAAGTCGACAGACGAAGCTGTACACATGTCACCTGGGAACTCCTATCTGACGATGGGTATAAAACCAACCTGCAGTTCCCGGCGAGTCCTGTCCGGTGTACCCGTAACCTAACGAACACCTGCATACTATCTCCAGTACGATGTACTGATGGCTGTGGGATAGACTATCTCCCTATGCTTGGATGAGAAGCGTATACACCAGTCTACTCCGGAGTATCGATCCCCTGTCTCGATAATCCTACGGCCAGGGACCTGTATAAGATGTTGCTTATAGACTACCCAGCCCCAACTAGTGTGACTGCCATCACAACACTAGTAATCAAGTAAAGATCCTAAGGGCTCTACTAATATGTATAAGCGATACGTTAAAAGAAACATATGCACATATTTAAGTAGACACAAACCAAGTAGCATACTACCATTTTTAGAAAGACTATCAATACAACTGTGAATATTCTAAGCTTCCATTAAGTAATATACAAACTAGTATGATACAGTAATGGCCTATAGGGCATAAACACTAACAATATACAAACTAGTACTATACAATAATGGCCTCTAGGCATATCACACTAACAGATGCTCCTAGACGCCATGGGCATGACGGTCCTGTTCAGAGAGGACGAGGTGGCAGAGGCAGAGGACAGCCGGCTACTAGTAAGGGACAGGCCCGAGTGTTTGCTTTGACTCCGCAGGATGTGCAGGCATCTAATGCTGTTGTGACAGGTACTCTTCCAGTATGTTCTTTCTGTAAGTCGATGTCGCACACCCTATGTGTTCGCGGGGAGGCGGAAATGGAAAAAAATGATTTTTACGGGCTTCGCAACAACGACTTGAACCAAGGATCGATCATAAACCCTAACTAGCCAAACTTATATGAGGTTAACTACAAGTCCAGAAGTTTGTACCTCATGTTCATGTCCTTCGGGTCTTCATTCCTCGCTGTCCTCCACCTCGTCATAGACTCCATGGATCGTTTGGATCGCCGCTTCCTCGTCGGCCTCCTCAAATCGAAGATGATCCACCCGAGAGAATGTGCATCGAGCTCCTACCTCAATCGAAGCAACTAGGGCACCATGTTAGCCACACAATATGTCGTAGACGATGTAGAGTATGAAGATGGATTGGGATGTCTTCTTTTACCCTAGGTTACTCAACACATGAGTGTTCTAGGGTTTGAGGGTGATGAAGATGATATTAGGAAAAGCTGGTGAAAGAAGGCATGAGAATGGAGATGGCTTTTCTTTTTTGGATTTTTCTAAACTGAAATCCTTCATTATTCACATGATAAATAAAAATGAATAATCACAAAAGGGTTCAATTTACAACATAATGAGTCATGGGTGGAATAAGCACCAAGGGTCATAAGAAGCCATGCCCAAATTCATGCAATTTCCACACCATTTCCTAATACATAATGTATTATTTATTTAAACCAAAATGAATAATACAATTATGATATGTCATCTTCAAATAACATTTTTGACCAAATTACAAAAATGCCCCTCGACCGTATATGCATACCCGTATCCGTATTCCGAAAAATACGAATACAAAAGACGAAAACAATCCATCAATACAATACTAGAATCTGGCTTAAACCAAAGTCTACTAGTATTGTCCATCCGAATCATCATCCGTGCACAAGTACACGTACGCGATCGAACCCTGTCGTAAAACCATACGACCTCTACATCTTTTGCCCGATGTAGGGAAACCCTCTGTGTGGGACTCTAAAGACTTGACACTACGCTGGCAGTGGGTTTAACCATAAGCCGCAAGTGGCACTAGCTGTACGTAACGGCCCCCAGGTATATGTCGATGAGAAGGCCGATGAGAATAACTCATCCGAACTCCAACTGAGCCTATCTATAACAATCTCCGTAAATTCCGGTCTGTTCGTCTAAGAGTATCGCATATCGGGCCTAGGAGGCGGTAATCGTCAGACCTCTAATAGCGCAATAAGTCGTGTTGGAGAGTAGCCCAAAACACTCTGAGAAACTAATGGAATACCTACCATTAAATCTCACATGCCTTGGCCAAGGACTTTGTGTAATGGCCTTCCGAACACAGCGCAATATCAACCCCCAATACCGGAAGAGACGAATCCTATCTAACCGCCACTTCCTCCAAGTGCTTCGGGACTGCACCCAACTACTACCTGTTTGCACGACTCCTTTGAGCCGTGGTAGGGTAGTAATCAAAGTACAGTGGGAACACACTCGAGGAGAAGTAGCAGTGTCAAGTCAACAGACTATGTTGTATTCATGTCACCTGGAAACTGCTACTCGACGATAAGTATAATACCCACCAGCAGTTCCCGACGAGTCATGTCCAATGTATTCATAACCTAATGAGCAACCGCATACTATCTCCAGTACGACGTACTAATGGCTGTGGGACAGACCATCTTCCCTGCTGGGATGAGAAGCGTATATACTAGTCTACTGTTCCCTTATAAAAAAAAGGAAAGAAGTGAAAATAAAAAAAAAGAAGAAAAAAAGCGATAGGAAAATTTCCCATTAATAGAGCATCACGTGCCCACACGTGAACGTCTATGAACAAAGATTATAGGTGCTGCGCTTATCAATTGACAGGCTGAAATTGAGCCTTACATGCAAACACGTGAGCATCTATATACAAAGTATATAGGCGCCATATTAAAAAAAATAGCAGGCCAGAGAAGATCAAGTGTTAGCACGTGATGCCCTATTAGGCTGTTGCATATAAACAAACAAGTTTAACTTAGTAGGGGTCACGTGCTATACGTGAGTGGTCCTAAACACCTTCCAAGCGGATAGAATTAAATTCTAAATAAAGTGATCGGAACCCTATTTGAAAAATATTTCCTTAAATCTTTTTAAACAAGAAAGATTACTCTCTGTAAATCAGAGTACCGTTGGATTAAAAAATCCAATGGTGTTTAAAAATCACTTATCTACAGAAAATTTTTTGTATGGGGAAATATTTCCTTAATCTTGTTAAAAACAAGAAAAATATCTTTTGTTAAGCAGATGTCTTTCGATCAAAGATCCAACGGTGGATAAAATCTCCAAATCAATTAAGACTCTCAATGAGAGATTTCTTTAACTAAATCAACAAACTTACTTCTACTATATAAAGGACCCAAGACTTCAAGTCTTGTACAGAGGAGACCCCCCATAAGCTTTGAGAAACAAAAGAAAAATAGAAAAAGAGAATTCAATTCTCTAGAGGAAGAAAATCCCCTTCTTAAACAAAAATCCTAGGTAAGAAGAAAGTACAGAGATTATTTTCTCTCCAAGGGTTTAACCCTTCGAAAAAGAACTTAGTTCTTCCTCTGGTCAAGGCCTGCAGATGCAAATCTCCCCACAAGTTGAGAATTTAATTCACATCGGGGAGATTCTGTTATGTAGATTCAAAACTTAGGGAAAGAACAAAGTTCAAAGAATTTAATTCTTCCAAAAGTATACAGGAATTTAACTCCTCTGATAAAACTAGGGTTTAACACTGTAAAAGAATTTAATTTTTATAAAACAAGGGATGTAAAAATTCTCAAAACTCAGATTAAAATCTCTGTGCAAGTAAAAGAAAAGACTGGGAATTCATTAGTGTTCGACGCTATAACGAAAGCTCACGTGTTCCCACGTGAGCACCTCTGATGAACAAAAAGAAATGACTGAGATCGAATCACTTGCTCCCACGTGACCCCTTAAAACGAGCGCTCGGCAATTACATGAAAAAGGGAATAAACCTAAAGATAGTTCCTATTTTAGGGCGTCTCACGTGTTCCTACGTGAAAAGGGGAAAGTTCCAAAGACATCGCTCACATTTTGAGCACCTCACGTGTTTGCATGTGAGCATTATATGAGCGAAGTGCTTTGCACTTATTAAAGGAAAAGGGAATAAACCCAAAGAGACAGTAGCTAACTTTGGGGCGCCTCACGTGCCCACACGTGTAGGCCACAGGATTTAAGTGTTTAACACTTGTATATATAGACGGGGATTTGAACCCAAGGGCAGAACACTAACTTTCAGGTGCCTCACGTGCCATACGTGAGCGCCTCCAAATTTCAGTGTTTAAGACTGCTTTAAAGACTCACGTGAGAGAACGTAAGCACCGAGCATATATTAGCGTTTAACACTATAAAAAGCCAACTTCAGCCCCAAATTGGCTAAGTCTTCCTGAGATTAAAACGTCTTGGATCTCAAAATAGATCGAGCCGCTATGATCATGACTTCCCAAACTAATTGACCAGAATGATGTCCATCCCACATCTCCTAAGTCAATCCTAGTCTCCCAAAAATGACTAATGATTCTTAGATGGTCCACCATGATCTCTCCCCTCAATCTGGAATTTGGTTCAAGGGTTCATCTCTCCACACCTCTGATACATGTCGTAATTCTTCAACGTCTTCAGAGAGGTGGAGGGTCCCGATAACCGACAACTCTTTGGTGCATTCCCCAAACCGATGAGCACATCCCAATAGACCACAACGTCCTTAAAATACAACGGATCACAACGTCCTTAAACAAGCTATGGACCGTAACGTCCTTAAACTAACAATGGACCATAGCGTCCTTAAACTAAAATAATAGAGCCCAAATGCTCCTTTGTTGGATCTGAATGATCCAAAATCCTGTTGAGTAGATCTTAGTCTAAAATTATACTAACGTATCCTCAATAAACATTTAAGTTGATCTTAATCTCGAACGAGACTAACGATCCTTAAATCAACCCAAACCCAAATCTAAGAATATACGGATTTGGACTAATCCACGGTCTACGGGCGACAACATAAATTAGTCTCCGTATACAATCCTTGGGAAACCAAAAATAAAACAAACACACACGACACAAAGTGACCTTCGGGGGCAGAAGAAAGTGGTTACCGTGATGCGGTAACGTAATTAACTGTAAGGGCTTGCGTCTGCATGGAAGAGCGTCCCCATAATCAAAACCCCCTCAGAAATGAGGGGGAATCTGACGAAGTCTGCTACAACGGCCGCATCCGTCCAAACCACTGATACATGGTGTCATAAATCAAATTGGCATCTTCGGAGAGGTGGACGGATAAATCCGAATAGCATCTACCCCTAAATTCAGGCAAGACGACCTACGCGGTTCGTCTCCGTTTTCCACGGTAAACAGATTCTGGCACGTCTGGTGGGACCTCTTCCTCTTTCCACTCCACACTTCATGTGTCGTGTTCGCGAACAAATCACGGTTTAATATGGTTTCCCCTGGATTCAAGGTACTAAGATTTGGTATCTTGCTCCTATGCAGAAGAGAAGAGAAATCAATGGCTTCCAAATGCACCTGCAACAATAACTCCCACTCCGTCCCTGCCGGAGGAGTGACTTATGGGCCCCAAGAGGCATCCATCGTTGTAATGCCAGTAGAACAGGTGACTAAGGCCACCACTGGACTATTCTTTGGGACCATGATCCTACCAGCAACCTTCAGCGCCCCGGTGCCATCATAGGAAGCTCCAAAGAAGTCGATCTTCGATCGACTTGCAGCCACCATGACCCCTCTCAACGGGTCGTCCAAATCTTATACCTCAGTCTTTAACAGACTGAGCCAAAGCTCTAGTGGGCCAGCAAAGAGGCTCGCAATACTTGAAGGGGTTATCCCGAAGCGGATAGCCATTCTAGTTCCAGCAGATGAAGTCTGTAAGTCCACGTTGCCCACCCCGGTGCTTACGGGGAGGCGGAAACGGTATAAAAATTCGATTTTTACAACTCAAGACAACATGGACTATATAATAGAGGATCTTTGCTAAACAAAAACTAACAACCATGCTAAAAGATTTAGCTACTCGGTTAAAGGGTTATACCTAAGTCTTGAAGTCTTTCTCTTCTTGCTCCTTGGAGTGGGATGAACGGGTTGTCCTCGTCGCCTTCTCTTGCCGAAGAAATATCCACCCGAGGGCCTCTACCTTTGGCTCCTACCTCAACCTAGAGGTAACTAAAGTGCTTGGTGTGCTAAACCTAGAACCTTAGAAAGAGTAGAGAGTAATTTTGGTGTTTTATCTCAAAAGCTTAATGGTTCTCAACTCCTGAGAGGGAGAGCTTTGAGAGAGAGGAAGATGATGTGAGAGAATGAGCATGAGAGAATGAGGATAATATCAACCATTCTCACATATATGTGAATTATGATAATTAAATAAATAATTAAAGATAACAGTGATGGTTAACTTGAAATGACCATTATCATTTCATATTAATGAATTTTGCAAGAATCAAAGAGCATCTTTCATGTGAAATGATGATGGTCAATATGTCAACATAGGTCAACAAGTCAACCATTGTCAAATGGTCAACAACCCTAACCATAACACAATTATAATTAACTAATATTAATAATCATATTTCATATATACATTAGGGTTAAGAAAAAGACAACGGTCATCAACCCTAATGAAAGTCCTCTGCCTCTGCCTCAGTCAACTGTGCATACACACCCGTATCCATGTTCCGAGGAACACGAATACAATGAGATAAAACCAATCCCAAAACATATACTAGGATCCGGCTTAAACCAAAGCCCCCTAGTATAAGCTGTCCAGACACCAAACGTGCACAAGTGCGTGGATGTGAACAAACCCCATAGCAAAACCATGCGACCTCTACTCTGTTTTGACTAAAGGTGAATAACCCTCTGTGTGGGACTTTAAAGACTCGACACTACGCTGGCAGTGGGTTTAACATCAGACCACAAGCGGCATTAGCTGTACGTAACGGTCCCCAGGTAGATGACGATAAGAAGACTGACGAAGTGAACCCATCTGAACTCCTACTGAGCCTGAATGTGACAATCTCCGTACAGTCCAGTCTATTCGTCTGAGAATATCGCATGGCGGGCCTAGGGGGCGGTAAACGTCAGTCCCCTAATAGCGGTACAAGTCGTGTCAGAGTGTAGCCCAGAACACCCTGAGATAACACAGGAAACCTACCAGTATATCTCGCTTGCCCTGGCCAGGGACTTTGTGTAATGGCTCACCTAGACACAACGCGATATCAACCCCCAATTCTGGGAGAGACGAATCCTGTCTAACCGTCATTGCCTCCAAGTGCTTCGGGAATGCACCCAACTGCTACCTGTTGTAGGGTTCCTAGGCACCCCAAGGAGGTCTCACAAGGCATCAACCATGCCAATTTCAAAAATTACGGTGCCGAGAAACCCTAGTGTACGGATCGTTGGCTAGATGTCTAGGCGAAAAGTAAACTAGTTAACACTTAACTAAGAGATACGGAAATACAACCTTTGTAGATCCGGTTCTCCACCTCCATAGCTCCGCAATGAAGTCTCCTCGCTGTCCATAACAAGTCCCAGGCTCTAGCGTCGGCTTCATCGGAGACTGGACGGGCTAGGTCATCGATGTCCATGCCGAAGATGATCTACGTCGAGGCATCGCTAAATCAAGCTCCGACTTCACCAAGTCAAGAAACTTGTGAAGAAAACACACTCTACTACTTGGCAAGAGGTAGAGGATGAAGAAATAGGAAGTGGGTAGACTTTAGATTTGGATTTCACACTCTTTTTCATCACTTGCCATTGATGGAGGCAAGCTTTCTTCACTTGAAGAAATGAAGAAGAAGAAGGTAAAATGTTATGATAAGTCATTAGAAAATATAAAATAAAAGAATACTTATCATAATCTTTAACCATGGTAATGTGTATAGAATCAATCATGGTTAAAGGAATGGTTAGGGTCAAGCTAGAGACAAAATGGTCACTTAGTCAAAGTGTTCATGAAGCTTCATGAAAACAACAAAGAAAGCCACCATTTAATCTTTATGCAAATCATTTTCCAAAAAGAATAAATAGATAAATAAATGAATAAGGAAATAGTAAACCCTAACCATTTCATTAACCAAGGTTTAATTCTTTACACTTAACCAAAAGGCATGTATCATCAAACATGATACAAGCAAGTGCACAAAATCATATCGCATATGCAATGCGCACATCCGAGTGAGAAAATCCATTTAAAGTGAACCGATACTAGTTAATGCAAAGTAATATATCAAATATATAATTATGCATTAAATAATTAAATCAACACTTGATTCAATGATCCGGTCATGTCGCACACAACCGACTAGTATACAATGTATCGGATTATCGAATCAATCCTTGATTCGATAACTAGGTTATATCGCATACAACCATTCGACACATTCATCGCGAGAATGGAATACGGTATCACATACACGTATTATTCTCGGTCCCGCACATATCTCATATGCGCTCCTATTTCGTTTCGCTTGAGCCAGGAAACCTCTGTGTAGGACTCTAAAGACTCGTCAATACGCCGGCAGCAGGTGATGATCATATCAAGCACCCACAAGCCGCAAGCGGTCTGCTAAACGTAACGGCCACCCGGGTATTGAGCGATCAGAAGATCGACGAGCAAGCCCGCTCATACTCCTTTGAATCCAACCAGTAACACTACCGTACAGTCCGGTCTGATCGTCTGATATGTCGCATATCTCGCCTAGGGGTGGTAAACGTCAGACCCCAATAGCTCGATAAGTCGTGTCGATATGAGGTCTATAACTGTTCGAGAAACTACTGGTAACACTTACCAGCAAATCTCAGCAACCCTGGCCAGGGATTTCCTGTTATAGCCAATCGAACACAGCGCAACATCTACCCCCTATACCGGGAGAGACGAATCCCCTCCTATCGCTCATTGCCTCCATGTGACTCGGGACTGTACCCAAAAACCACCGTTTTGCACGCCCTCTTGGACGTGGTAAGATGGAAATCAAAGCACAGTGGGAACCACACAAGACTCTATGACGATCTCGGGTCAACAGACTACTCTGTACCAGTGTCACCAGAGAACTGCCATCTGACGTGAGGTATAATACCATCTGGGAGTTCTCGGCGAGTCCGTCCAGTGTACCCAGTCTCTACTGAGCACCCGTATATCATCTCCGATGTCAAACACCAATGGATATGGGATCATCCATCGCCCATCTGTATGGGTCGAGAAGGTATACGCTAGTCTACTCTGGTATATCGATGCCCCATCTCGATACACCCACGACTAGGGACTTTCAAGGATGTACTTATGGACTACCATGTCCTCACTAGTATGATCCGCATCATAGTCCAGGTAGTCAAGCACACATCCTAAGGGCTTTACCAACATGTAACAGAGAGACAATTAGTATACACATTAAGGTAAAGTTCAACCAGATAGCATACTATCATGTCGAGCAAGAAAGTCCTCCCTATATATGTCCCAGCATCCACTACAATATACATCCTATGTACAGTAATGGCCTCTAGGGCATACATATAACTAACAATCTCCCACTTGCACTAGGGCCATCTGTAGCAGTGGTTGTAGTATCTCATACTCAACCATCCCATAAAAATCTCTCTCTGGGAACAGGCCTTTGTGAGTGGATCCGCTGTGTTGTCCTCTGAGTCTACTCTCCAAACCTCGATCACCCTGGAGATCAACTATCTCCATGATCAGGTGATACTGCCTTAGAATATGTCTGGATCACTGATGGGACGGACGTTCCATGGCATAAGCCACAACTCCATTGTCACACAATGGGAGGAACTAAGTTCATCTCATGAACTAATATACACCCAGACAGCCACATTGGTAGCATCTTAAGTAGCGATGTATCCTGCCTTTATCTTCTAGTATGTCACGGTATCTAGCTTGGAACTCTTCCAACACACCGTCCCTTTACTGAGGGTAAAGACAATGCCTGTGACTGACATTCAGTCGTCTATATCACCCTGGAACACTTCCACTGATTCTCCCCAGGGTCGATTGATACCTTCTCACTACAACTAGTGAGAATCCTAACATCCAATTAGATCTATCTCATAGATCCAAAATCCAGGATTTAGTAGGTATCACTTTGATACTATGTGGAGAATCATTGTGATAAACGGAGACTGATCGAGCGTAGCATAAGAAACTCCTTTCTTATCAAGAGTATGTTATCCACGTACTCTACGAGGATCACCACCATACTCCCTACTACCTTTTTGTTTATACAAGGTTCATCTACCATTTTGATGATGTCAAACTCTTTGACTAATCCATCAAAACAGATGTTCCAACTCCGCGATGCCTGCTTTATCCTATAAAAAATCTTGCACACGTTTCTGCTGCTCCCACTGTCTACGAGGCCCTCTGGCTGTGTACTTATAGACGCTCTCTTCCAAATCATCATTTAGAAAAGCAGTCAAGACACCCAACCACCAGATATCGTAGTCATGGTATGTAGCCGTGGTAAGTAGGATCTGGATGGACTTAAGCATAGATACTTGAAAAAGGTTTCATCATTATCCACGCCTGGTTGATGACGAAAACCTTTAACAAGTCTAGCTTTGAAAGTCTCAACTTTTCCATGTACACCAAGTAATCTTCTCAAGATATACTTGCTCCTGATGGGGATTTAACCCTTCAGATATAGCAACCAAAGTCCATACTTTGTTGGTGTATAAGGATTCCATCTCAGATCGATAAACATCCAGCCATTCTTACAGAGTCTCACTCCTGATGGCCAGCTCGAAACTAGTTGGGTCATCATCTCATGATGTAATCCTCGCTCCCACTGTCATAGAGAAACCGAAGTATCTCTCAGGTGGGTGAGGAACTCTACTAGATCGGCGGAGAGGCTGAGGTCCGTTGGTAACTATTGAATCATTTGGTTTTACCAAATCATCTGCTGTAGTTTGTATAGCTGGAACCTTTCCAGTTCTACATTACAGACCTTGCCTCGAGCTTGTCCGGATTTTGCTTTTCGACATAGGCCGGACAACCCCAAATCTTAACTAACTTAAGACATTGGCTCTTCCCTTTCCATATCACATATGAAATGGTTGGCAACTGATTTGATTCGAACCCTATTCAATAGGTATGCAGCTTCACAAGCGCATAACTTCCAAAAAGGAAATAGGTAACTCAGTAGTCCTCATCATAGAGCGCACCATATCATATAGGGTGTGATTGCTCCGCCCCGATATACCATCGTGCTATGGTGTATTCGGAGGAGTAATGCTGAGAGAGAATCTCATTCTCCTTTAGAATGGTCCAGGAATTCCGTGCTCAAGTATTCTCCTCCTTGATCTCATCAAAGGACATAATACTTATACCCGTATTTCGGTTCTCTACTTCTTACTTATATTCTATGAATATCTCAAAAGGTTCGGACTTGTGTTTCAACAGGAACATATGTCTGAATCTTGAGAGATTATCAGAGAATGTAATGGAGTACAAAGAACCGGTCTTGGCATGTGTAGACAGGGGACCTATATATATCAACATGTATCATCCCAAGAGTTCACTAACTCTTTCTCTGTTTCCAATAAACAGAGCTAGTGTCATTATATCTTTGTGACATGACTGGCAAGTTTCACAAGATGTAGATTCAAACTGATTTAAATATGCATCTACATGTAACTTCAGCTAGTCGGGTCACATTGATCTGACCTAGTCTACAATACCTTAAGACGGATCCGTTCATTTCTGAACTCTTCTTCTTATGTGTGTTCCATATACTAAGAACTGTAGTTTGATTTAGAACATCAACGCTTTTAGATAACGTGCCTGAACCGATCAACTTTTGATATAGGAAATGTTCAAAACATTATCCAACAATACAAAATTTTATCATTTCTTTACTAATAAAGAGATTGATATGATTTTGTATATCAGGTTCGGTATCTAATAACATTCGTTCAGAATCAATGTATTGGTAATAAAGGGTGACAGTGACCGACAGACTTGGCTACAACTCTTGCCCCGTTTTCTGCCCTATGAAACTTATCACCCGTTCTCAGTTCTCTACCTATCTGTAGCCCTATGTAACAGATTACATATCTGGGATCCTGACCTGGTATCACATACCCAGGACGTAGAGGATACAGAGAAACAGTTCTTTGTAATGAACACACCCGAAGATGATGCATCAACATACACTCTCTTCGTTTGGGCGGCACGGGAATTCTGGTAATCCCCAATTTCCTGCTCTGTCTTATAACAATTATAAGTTGGAGCGGGACCAACGTTCCCCAGCTCAGTATTACAAGCGGGTTCGGTCAATAATCCGTATTATTATCTTGATTAAGGCGTGATATGGTCGCTACCAGGAGAGAGAGAGAAGAAAACACTCAGTGTGCGCTCTTGCAAGAATAGATTGGTTATATATTTTATCTAATCAGGATGGCTCCCACTGCTTTTTATCAAATCTTCCTTCAAACCCTAAAAGGAAAGACTAGCCGGGATTAATTACACACTACAAGTTCGCCAATCTTTCAGCCAGGCCAGTGTCGGTACTTTGAGGGAGGTCCCCCGTGCTTTCGCACGAACCTAATTAATGTAAACCTCGTTTTCCCAGAGGCGTAACCTCGTTAACACCTTTCTAGACACCTACTTGATCGGCTAATTGTAATGTATAAAATTCTTCCAGGAGTAACTCTTACTCGCAGCGGGTATCGGGATCCAACTATCTCATAGAAGGTATGCAATCTCATTGCAAATCTCAACACTTGAAATTCCCGATAATATTTTGCCCCGAACGATCTATGACCTTGACATGGTCAACAAACCATAGACCGCAAGTCAAGTTCAACCCGTCATTTCTTGATTGAATCAAACCCACCCGCACGACCCTTGACAAGGTCAACAAGGCCGCACGACTACCCTAACCCAATCTGCATCATATGCATAAGCAGATAAATACTGGTTAGCTACCGCACACTGCGCCTTGACAAGGTCAACAAACGCAGCACGAATACTAAACAGGATTTATCTGAAATGACGGAGGGCTACGACAGGTTTTTCTGAAAACCTGTTGCGTAATGAACTTGATATCGTTGTAGAATCAAATGATTTTAAAATGGAGTGCTTTTGAGGCTTTTCTAGTTTTGCTAAAGGAGTCACTCCCGGTGAAGGGATCTCGGTCCTTTCCTCATCGAATAAGGTGCGGGATATATCATATATATCACTGTGCAAAGCAAAAACACTTAAAACCAATCAAAAGACAAACCGAGTGTGTAGCATCAGCCAGTTATTGCTAAAGGAGTCACTCCCGGTGAAGGGATCTCGGGCCTTTCCTCATCGAATAAGGTGCGGGATATATCACATATACCGCTGTGCAAAGCAAGAACTGTAGCTACCTTTTTTATTTTGAAATTCGATTCTACAACATCTTAGGTTTCTTTTAATTCATTAATCACATTAATGAAGTTCCATCATTTAAATACCTAAACATCACAGATAAATACGACGTACACTTATGCCATCCGCATTCGCCTCGATGTCCCCTCGTGCACCGTTAGGTTAGGTAACTAACGGCAGAGCGGGGCAGGGCTAGCGCGGGTGTAAAACATAAGTAACGCTTATATAATATATCATATATACTATATACTGTATCTATCATAGAACATCACATGATCACATCACAGATATCGCAGCAGAAGAAACATATGAAATATTGGATATCCTAGGACGTCCGTGTTTTCAATACGAGCCAGTATAAAACACGGATTCCACGGTCGCGATGAATAGCCAAACCCACACCCCTAGACCCCTACGAGAGCCGCAAGCAACCCTACCAATTCTAGAGTTAGGAGACCCGGACTCGACTCCTCGAGTTGGTCTCCCACTGGACTCCAGAACCCGGTTACTTGTGCCCTCCTCCTTGGGTCTAACCTAGTGCGGAAAAGTAAATAATATACAAAAGGTGACAACTTCCGCAACCTGGAAGTGTCCCAATAAAAGAATATTACATACAAGTTTTTACATGAATGAAAATGAAAAACACTCATCTCACATAAAAAACCCCGGCTATTCAAACACGACGATCCAATATAACATATCCAGCAACACATAACATCACATGTCATCAACGTAAGTAAATATGTCCATCCCAATTGTCGTTGACATATAGCAACGAAACCGGCGATATCACATATTACACTTACGGTCACAGAAAAGAAAGTGTAAAACTACAACAGTTGGAATCCGCAACCACCTCAGACATCGCATGCCTGACCAAATGAATTCCTTAGACATCGCATGCCTAACAATTATAAACCCCGCATTTTAGTCTCAAAATCGAAAACACTTTTCAATATTAAGTCGGGCAATTCAACAGGATTCCCGACATCCTGATCGAATGCTCGTCGCAAACTTTAGTAGACGGCCGCACCCCCAATACCGTCGACGAAGTGCACCAAGGCGGAACACCGCTGCCGCGAGCACCCGGACGGATGCTTTCGGCGACGGGGTTCTCCTACAGTCACTTGGTCGGGGCTATGGAGTGAGGCTGTCTATTAAGTTTACCCGGCGAGTATCCGCGTACGCTACGTGATTGCGACGGACTTTTGATCGCATCAAAATTCCGTGGCAACCGATCAAGTGAGACTAAAGTGCTATGTTTATAACATTCATTCAGTTATCTCATAACTACTTGTGAATTCCAATTATTGTATCCCATTCCAGATAAACAGAAAATGTTAAACTTTTCGATCGAACAGTCAAACACCCAAGTTTTCCCGATACAGCTCAACACATGAAATAAGTCTAACAACATTCAGTTCGTGCCTCAGTACCAACGGTCCAGCCGTAGAAGGGTCAAGCCAACGCCTCACATGTGGCACGCCGTACTGTCCCAAACCCTAAGGTTCAAAGGGCAGTTCAAGACGGTCACATAATCGAGTTAAGGTTTGTTTTCTTCTAGAGGGTCCATCGCGTTACTTGCACTACTTAGAACGTCGTTAAACCACGGAAAAATCCAACACTTGGAAATTTCCTTACAGGGGAAAAGTTGGGTATTTATATCCGGTCGAACTTTTTAACATATTCTAAAATTTATCCGGAAAGCCAAATAGACAAAATCTGATACTCCGATCGAAACACCGAATCCCCAAAACAACCCCAGAAAATTCAACTCTTGAATAAATATTAAAAATTCCCAGAAAACTCAGCTCTTTGAACTAGGAATTACTGTGCAAAGGAACAGGGCTGACGTCATTAAGGGGCCGCGGAACCGCCGCATAAGCCATGCTTCTGCCGCGGTTCCGCCGCGAAATTTACTGTTCATAAAATAATTTTTGCATCGTAATTCTTAGATTTCCCTGCTGAATTTTTTAGTAATTTTTAATTTGGAAAAATCCACGTTTTTGGAAAAAGGACAGAGAGCATTTTTGGTGTTGGGTTTCGGGTTCGTTCGGACTTCAAATTGCGTCTAGACTTCGCCTAAGGCTCTAGCTAGGCTCTGATACCACTGTAGGGTTCCTAGGCACCCCAAGGAGGTCTCACAAGGCATCAACCATGCCAATTTCAAAAATTACGGTGCCGAGAAACCCTAGTGTACGGATCGTTGGCTAGATGACTAGGCGAAAAGTAAACTAGTTAACACTTAACTAAGAGATACGGAAATACAACCTTTGTAGATCCGGTTCTCCACCTCCATAGCTCCGCAATGAAGTCTTCTCGCTGTCCATAACAAGTCCAGGGCTCTAGCGTCGGCTTCATCGGAGAATGGACGGGCTAGGTCATCGATGTCCATGCCGAAGATGATCTACGTCGAGGCATCGCTAAATCAAGCTCCGACTTCACCAAGTCAAGAAACTTGTGAAGAAAACACACTCTACTACTTGGCAAGAGGTAGAGGATGAAGAAATAGGAAGTGGGTAGACTTTAGATTTGGATTTCACACTCTTTTTCATCACTTGCCATTGATGGAGGCAAGCTTTCTTCACTTGAAGAAATGAAGAAGAAGAAGGTAAAATGTTATGATAAGTCATTAGAAAATATAAAATAAAAGAATACTTATCATAATCTTTAACCATGGTAATGTGTATAGAATCAATCATGGTTAAAGGAATGGTTAGGGTCAAGCTAGAGACAAAATGGTCACTTAGTCAAAGTGTTCATGAAGCTTCATGAAAACAACAAAGAAAGCCACCATTTAATCTTTATGCAAATCATTTTCCAAAAAGAATAAATAGATAAATAAATGAATAAGGAAATAGTAAACCCTAACCATTTCATTAACCAAGGTTTAATTCTTTACACTTAACCAAAAGGCATGTATCATCAAACATGATACAAGCAAGTGCACAAAATCATATCGCATATGCAATGCGCACATCCGAGTGAGAAAATCCGTTTAAAGTGAACCGATACTAGTTAATGCAAAGTAATATATCAAATATATAATTATGCATTAAATAATTAAATCAACACTTGATTCAATGATCCGGTCATGTCGCACACAACCGACTAGTATACAATGTATCGGCTTATCGAATCAATCCTTGATTCGATAACTAGGTTATATCGCATACAACCATTCGACACATTCATCGCGAGAATGGAATACGGTATCACATACACGTATTATTCTCGGTCCCGCACATATCTCATATGCGCTCCTATTTCGTTTCGCTTGAGCCAGGAAACCTCTGTGTAGGACTCTAAAGACTCGTCAATACGCCGGCAGCAGGTGATGATCATATCAAGCACCCACAAGCCGCAAGCGGTCTGCTAAACGTAACGGCCACCCGGGTATTGAGCGATCAGAAGATCGACGAGCAAGCCCGCTCATACTCCTGTGAATCCAACCAGTAACACTACCGTACAGTCCGGTCTGATCGTCTGATATGTCGCATATCTCGCCTAGGGGTGGTAAACGTCAGACCCCAATAGCTCGATAAGTCGTGTCGATATGAGGTCTATAACTGTTCGAGAAACTACTGGTAACACTTACCAGTAAATCTCAGCAACCCTGGCCAGGGATTTCCTGTTATAGCCAATCGAACACAGCGCAACATCTACCCCCTATACCGGGAGAGACGAATCCCCTCCTATCGCTCATTGCCTCCATGTGACTCGGGACTGTACCCAAAAACCACCGTTTTGCACGCCCTCTTGGACGTGGTAAGATGGAAATCAAAGCACCGTGGGAACCACACAAGACTCTATGACGATCTCGGGTCAACAGACTACTCTGTACCAGTGTCACCAGAGAACTGCCATCTGACGTGAGGTATAATACCATCTGGGAGTTCTCGGCGAGTCCGTCCAGTGTACCCAGTCTCTACTGAGCACCCGTATATCATCTCCGATGTCAAACACCAATGGATATGGGATCATCCATCGCCCATCTGTATGGGTCGAGAAGGTATATGCTAGTCTACTCTGGTATATCGATGCCCCATCTCGATACACCCACGACTAGGGACTTTCAAGG
The DNA here is from genome assembly GCA_030015575.1 of Agapanthus africanus. Classification (NCBI taxonomy): domain Eukaryota; kingdom Viridiplantae; phylum Streptophyta; class Magnoliopsida; order Asparagales; family Amaryllidaceae; genus Agapanthus; species Agapanthus africanus. The sequence goes on along the minus strand of JASDDO010000029.1, from coordinate 209,171,366 downwards.
ATGTACTTATGGACTACCATGTCCTCACTAGTATGATCCGCATCATAGTCCAGGTAGTCAAGCACACATCCTAAGGGCTTTACCAACATGTAACAGAGAGACAATTAGTATACACATTAAGGTAAAGTTCAACCAGATAGCATACTATCATGTCGAGCAAGAAAGTCCTCCCTATATATGTCTCCCAGCATCCACTACAATATACATCCTATGTACAGTAATGGCCTCTAGGGCATACATATAACTAACACCTGTTTGCACGACTCCTTTAAGCCGTGGTAGGGTAGCAATCTAAGAACAGTGGGAACACGCTCGAGGCGAAGTGATAGTGTCAAGTCAACGGACTAAGCTGTACTCATGTCACCTGGGAACTGATAACTAACGATAGGTATAATACCATCCAACAGTTCCCGACGAGTCCTGTCCAGTGTACTCGTAACCTAACGAGCACCCGCATACTATCTCAAGTACGATGTACTAACTGCTGTGGGACAGACCGTCTCCCAAGCTGGGATGAGAAGCGCATACGCTAGTCTACTCCGGAGTATCGATGCCCTGTCTCGATAGTCCTACGACTAGGGACCTGCATAAGGATGTGCTTGTGGATTGCCCAGCCCCCACAAGTGTGACTGCCATCACAACGCTGGTAATCAAGCAAAGATCCTAAGGGCTCAACTAATGTGTAAAGGCGATATGCTATAAAAAAACACATGCACACATTAAAGTAGAAACAAATCAAGTAGCATACTACTATTTTGAGCAAGATTGTCTATACAAGGTGAAGATCCCAAGCTTCCATTAAGTAATATACAAACTAGTATGATACAGTAATGGCCTCTAGGGCATATACACTAACAATCTCCCACTTGCACTAAGGCCATGTACTGGCGTATCGAAGACCTATCATCTCGATAAGCCGCTCGAACTGAGTCTGGGGTAAGGCCTTTGCGAATTGATCAGCAGTGTTATCTTCAGTAGCAACTCTCCGAACCTCGATCTCCTGGCGACCCATGATCTCCCTGATCAGGTGATACCGCCTCAAGATGTGTCTGGACTTCTGATGGGACCTGGGTTCCTTCGCTAAAGCTATAGCCCCATTGTTGTCGCAATACAGAGGTACTGGATCAACAATGGACGGAACCACCTGAAGTTCTGTCAGGAACTTCCTTATCCAGACGGCTTCTTTTGCGGAATCTGCAGCAGCGATATATTCCGCTTCCATCGTCGAGTCAGCAATGGTTTCCTGTTTGGAACTCTTCCAACACACCGCCCCTCCATTGAGGGTAAAGACATAACCCGACATGGACTTGGAATCATCCTTGTCACTCTGGAAGCTGGAGTCAGCAAAGGCCTCGATCTGGAGGTCTTTTTCGCCATACACCAAGAACATCTCCTTAGTCCTTCTCAGGTACTTGAGAATGTTCTTTACCGCAATCCAATGTTTCTCCACAGGGTTTGACTGATACCGGCTTACCACACTCAATGCATAAGCTACATCCGGTCTGGTACACAACATCGCATACATTATAGACCCTACCGCAGAAGCGTAGGGTATAATAGACATGCGATCCCTTTCCAAATCAGTCTTGGGAGACATCTCTTTAGAGAGGGTGATCCCATGACAAGCCAGTAGATTACCACGCTTGGAATCTTCCATAGTGAATCTTTTCAGTATGGTGTCATTGTACTTGGACTGTGAAAGTCTTAATATCCTCTTGGATCTATCACGATAGATCCGGATCCCCAGAATGTAAGAGGCATCACCCAGGTCTTTCATGGAGAACCTGTGTGACAAGAACCCTTTGACAGATTGTAGCATAGGAATGTCATTTCCTATTAAGAGAATGTCATCTACGTATAAAACGAGGAATACGACAGTTCTTGCTACAAATCTACTATAGATGCATGGTTCATCTGGATTTTTGATAAAGCCAAATTCTTTGACCGTCTCATCAAAATAGATGTTCCAACTCCGCGATACCTGCTTTAGTCCAAAAATGGACTTAAGCAACTTGCACACCTTTCCGCTGCTCCCACTCTGAATGAAACCCTCTGGCTGGTCCATATAGACACACTCCTCTAAATTTCCATTTAGAAAAGCGGTCTTTACGTCCATCTGCCAAATCTCATAATCGTGGAAGACAGCAATGGCAAGAAGGATTCGAATGGATTTCAGCATAGCCACTGGAGAAAAAGTTTCGTCATAGTCCAAACCAGGCCTTTGACGAAAACCCTTTGCAATAAGTCTAGCCTTATAGGTCTCACCCTGTCCATCTACACCAATCTTCCTTTTGAAGATCCATTTGCATCCTATGGGTTTTACCCTATCTGGAGCAACGTCCAACGTCCATACTTTGTTGGTGTACATGGACTCCATTTCGGTCCGCATTACATCCATCCATTTTATCGCGTCAACGCTCTGAATGGTTTGCTGGAAGCTAGTCGGCTCATCACTATCAATGATGCAATCCTCTCTATCCCCGTCTAAACCGTAGTATCTCTCGGGCGGATGAGACTGCCTACTACTTCTGCGGAGTGGCGCAGGAATGTCCTGATCTTTCGAACCTTCTGGTTCTACTAAGCTTTCAGTAATAGCTCATGGTTCTGGAATTTCTACCAGTTCTATTGCGCTCCCACTTATCTGATTTTACAAAAAATCAGTTTCCAAGAAGTGGGCATGACGAGAAACAAAAACCTTTTGTTCCTCTTCGCAATAGAAGAAATATCCCTTGGTGTTCTTTGGATATCCCACAAACATGCACTGTATTGAGCGTGCCTCGAGTTTGTCCGCATGCTGCTTTTTGATAAAAGCTGGACATCTCCATGTCTTAATATGCTTAATATAGGGTTTCTTCCCACACCACATCTGATATGGTGTAGTAGACACAGTTTTAGTTGGAACTCGGTTCAAAAGGTATGCAGCTGATTCTAGTGCATATCCCCAGAATGATCGTGGTAACTCAGCATTACTCATCATGGAACATACCATATCCAATAGGGTCTGGTTCCTTCTCTCCGATACACCGTTATGTTGCGGAGTGTATGGAGGAGTAAGCTGAGAGAGAATTCCATTCTCTTTTAGAGAATCCAGGAACTCGGCACTCAAGTATTCACCACCTCGATCAGATCTCAGTGTCTTGATACTTTTGCCGGTTTGTTTTTCTACTTCATTCTTATATTCCTGGAATTTTCCGAAGGCATCGGATTTATGTTTCATTAAGAAGACATATCCGTACCTTGAAAAGTCATCCGTAAAAATAATGAAGTAAGAATAACTGCTTCGCGCATGTGTAGACATTGGACCGCATACGTCGCTGTGTACGAGTCCTAAGAGCTCGCTCGCTCTTACTTCGTGTCCAGTGAACGGAGTCTTTATCATCTTTCCTTTGAGACAGGATTGACAAGTTGCATATGATTGATATTCGAACGGATCCAAATATCCTTCTGTATGTAACTTCGTCAACCTTCTCTCATTGATATGACCCAGTCTACAATGCCATAAGAAAGCCTGATTTGTTTCCGGAGACTTTCTTTTGTGTGTATTCTGGACATTGAAAATCTGTGGTTGGTTTAATACGTATATACCATTGCTTAATGTACCTGACCCAATCAAAACTTGATTAAGGTGAAGGTTTACAACATTGCTTACAAATGAAAATTCATAACCTTCTTTAGATATTAAAGATACAGAAATGATACTATAAGTTGCATTGGGTACAAAATAACAATTACGTAAAACCAAAACAAGTCCATCTGACATTCCCAGGTGATAGTCCCCCACGGCCTCAGCATCCATGCTAGCTCCGTTTGCAACTCTGAGGGTCATATCACCTGCCTTCAAAACCCTACGCTTTCTCAGTGCTTGCAAAGAATTATAGATATGAGATCCTGATCCGGTATCCAATACCCAGGAAGTAGAGTTTATTGATAGACAGTTTTCAATAACATACACACCTGAAGCTGAAGCCGCAACTTTCTTCAGATCCTGGTTTCTGGCCTTCCAAGCCCTGCAATCCTTTTTCCAGTGTCCACTCTTATGACAGTAAAAGCACTCTTCCTTCCCCACAAGCTTTCCCGCTACCTTTATTGCCTTTGCCTTTCCCTTCATATCCACTTTACTAACACCGCCCCTTGGATTGGTGGGGGTTTTCTTCTTCTTTCCGTTAGCTTTCGCTTTGGACCTAGAAGAGGAAGATCCTCCTACAAACAAAGTGAACGTTTCCCTACCTTTCTGTAGGGTGCCCTTTGCACTCCTCAGCATGTTAAGGAGTTCTGAAAGTCCAACTTCTTTTTCTTGCAAGTTGAAGTTCAGGATAAACTGGGCGTAAGTGGAAGGAAGGGACTGGAGAATCAAGTCCGTATAGAGCTCGTTCTCTAACGTGGTCCTAAGGTCCGCGAGCTCTTCTATGTAGCCAATCATCTTAAGCACGTGTTCTGCTACAAATGATCCGACAGCCAATCTCGCCGAAAACAGCTTTTTCGAGACTTCGTATCTGGCGATACGGGATTGCTCTCCATACAGTTCTTTTGTTTGGAGAAATTTGGATTCGAGGTCCATATTCTTGTGCCTCCTCTGATGTTCATTGTCCATAGAGGTAAGCACGAGGCACTTGGCCTTCGCGCAGTCGATTTCCCAGGTCTTATGGATTTCCTTATCCGCGACGCTGGTTTTGGGACCTGGGACAGGGGGAGCTTTGGTGGTAAGGAGATACCCCCACTTGTCTTAAGTGATTGCCATTTTGACATTCCTGAGCCAATCTTTGTAGTTTGGCCCTGTCAGTATGTTTTTATCTAGTAGTAACTTAAGTCCAGTCATGATGTTTGGTCGCTGCAATTAGGAGAGAGAGAAGAAACACTTTAGCATGATGCTCTTGCAAGTTTAGAGTGGTTTTTAATTTGTCTAAACAGGATGGCTCCTACTGTCTCTCGAATCCCTCCTCAAACCAAAAACGAAGAATTAGTCGGGATCAATCTCACCGTACAATACTTTCTTAATCGTTCAGTCAGGCCAGTGTTGGTACTTCGAGGGAGGTATTCCAACGCTTTCGCGAAGTTCCTTAATTAAATAACCTCTTTTCCCTGTAGGCGTAGCCCCGCTAACACCTTTCTAGACACCTAATTGGTTTATAGCATTGATCGTTAAGTGAGAAAGCTCCGGAGAAGTAGCATATACTCACAGTAGGATCGGGATCCAAATATCATCGTGTGACAAAACTGAAGGAATCGTACCAGGTGTAAGTGTACGGCGGTGCCCCAGCCATCAATCCGAGGCCAAAATGCGGAAACGATAATTTTCTATAACTGTTAAACCGGCACCACCGCGCACAAAAATCCCGGATCGGGCCATTAATCTAATTCTAGCTAACTAAAGAACGGGGTAGAGAGATATAACGAGCGATCCGTGTCTTTCGGTCTTCTCGTCGTCGTCCCGATCTCCCGCGGAATCTCCAGTCTTCACCTCCTCGCCGGAAGGGCACCACATCGCCGGCTTCTTTTACGGGCTCCCACCTCTGGACCGAGGCAACTCGGGCACGAAGTTGGCGAGTCGACGTGCCCAAGATTTGCTGTAGAATAAGTGTGGAACTCTATGTCTCATATGAGTTGTCGGAAGTTGCCTTTTGGTGGAGGAAAAGATATGAACTTTTTTGGAGAGGGAACTAGGGGATTTTACAAGCCATAAAAGATCAAAATCCCTCCCCCCACAACATTTTAGACAGCCCCTCCAAGAGCAAGGCCGGCCAAAACTCCAAAAAAGAATAAGAGGAGAGAGTGTGTCCAAAATGGAAAAGGAGTGAACCAAATAACCAAGAGAGAGAAAGGGTTATCATAAAAGGAAATGATCACCCACCAAATCCTACACTCCACCAACCAATCATAACCATAAAAGTCAAGCCATCATGAAACAACAAGTCAAGTGATGGTGGAATCATCATTACACAACAAAATCCAAAGAACACCCTCCACAATGCAAATTTGCATAAATGCAAATAAGCCCTCCTCCACCATTCTTCGGCCAATGAAAGATACAAAGAAAATTGGCCGAAACGGAAAAAAAACTGGCAACTCCAAAAACCGATCCCGTAATAAATTACAGGAAAAACCCCGCTACTGTATATACATACCCGCATTTGTATTCCGACCGAATACAAATGCACTGAGACAAAATCTACACTGTACAATACTAGGATCCGGCTTAAACCAAAGCCCGCTAGTATTATCCGTCCGATCATGATCCGTGCAATACCACACGTATCTGATCGAACCCTGCCATATCTCCATACGGCCTCTACAGCGTTTCGCCCGAAACTTGAGCAACTGTCTGTGGGGGACTCTGAAGACTCGTCAATACTATGGCTGTGGATTTAACCACTAGCACGTCAGAGGAATTAGCCATACGTAACAGGATACCAGCTATTGACCAAAAGGGACGTCGATGAGCGAACTCATCCTGACACCCTACTGAGCCTGTCAGTGACAATATCCGTACAGTCCGGTCCGTTCGTCTATGAGTATCGCATGGCGGGTCTAGGGGATTGGTAAAAGTCAGACCCCCAAAAGCGGTACAAGTCGTGTCAGAGTGTAGCCCAGAACACCCTGAGATACTACTGGAATACCTACCAGTAAATCTCCTGCCTCGTCCAAGGGCTTTGTGTAATGGCTCTCCTAGACACAGCGCGACCTCACCCCCAATACTGGGAGAGACGAACCCTCTGAAGATCCGCTCACTGCCTTCATGTGGCTCGGGACTGTACCCAACTAAAACCTGTTTGCACGTCTCCTTTGAGCGTGGTAGGGTAGTAATCAAAGTACAGTGGGAACTCACACGAGACAAATGACGATCCTCTGGTCGATGAACTAACCTATACACATGTCACCAGGGAACTGCTATCTGACGTCAGGTATAAGACCAACTAGCATGTTCCCGGCGAGTCCTATTCGGTGTACTCATAACCCAATGAGCACCTGTATACATCTTAGGTGAACCAACTGACACCAGTTGCTTGTGAGACCGGCCACCGCCCCTCGTCGGGGTCTCGACTGTATACACTAGTCTACTCTGGAGTATCGATACCCTGTCTCGAAACTCCCACGACTAGGGACCTTTTAAGGATGTGCTTATAGACTACCAGCTCCCACGTATATGATCGCCCTCATACTGCTGGTAGTCAAGCAAGAATCCTAGGGGCTCTATCAATTTGTAATAGCGACCTGTCAGGTCACCTAAAGAAGTACATGATGATAAAGATAAACCAGATAGCATACTATCATCTTGAGTAAGACTGTCCTACTGGGACAGGTCCTCCCTCAATCATTGCAATCACGTGCGTGTGATCCAATAGTTGACTCTGAGGGCACTATCTCCAACAATCTCCCACTTGCACTCAAGGCTAATTATTGCGATGTCGCATACTCACAGCCCGTGTGATACCGAACATCCAACTTCTCTACTAATCAGTCTCACAAAACCCGTTTGCGAAACTATTGCGTTCGAGAAATAGCCTCAGTGAGTGGATCCGCCTTGATGTTTCTTTCTATGTCTCTCTATATCTCAAGTTCGCGGAGAATGCCATCTCCCGAAATGAGCAATACCTGTCTTAGAATGTGTCTGGATGTCTGATGGGACCTAGCTCATAAATGAACTCCAAATCCAAACTTCTTTGACTGTATCGTCAATTGAACTTAATCAGTATCCTGCGCCATGCCTCCCTCAGTATCTCCTTGGACCACCTGTCTAAAATACTGCCCCTCGTCAGAAGGAAAACTATAAATCTGACAACCTCTCTGTCAACCATGTCACCTTGGAAGCCTGGAGTGATAACTGTCTCCCGAATGAGGCTGTCGTTATCATATCCCTAGAACATTCACTTATGTTCTAAAACTGCTTCCAAATGTTCTTCTAGGATTGGATCAATCTCAACTTATTGCATCTACTGCAAAAACAACATCTGGTGTGGTACTTTACATCTCATGATTGACTCAATTGCCTAAGTAAGTGATCTGCCAATCATGCACATCCCTCTCCCCTTTAGTCTGTAAGACACCTTTAGAGAGGGTGACTCCATCACCTGCAGGTATACTACCGTGCCTGGAGTCGTCCATTCTAAATACTCTTAGAATACTGTCTAAGTACCCAGATTGGGAAACTACCCGAATCTAGATCTAAAACCATAGATCTAGTAACCAGAATGTCTTGATATTATATCCAAGTCCAATGTGGAGAAACCACTGTGTGACGACCAAAGTATAACCGATTGTAGTATAGGAATTTCACTTCCTACTCTGTGTGTGTCATAAAAATACCAGGACATCACACCCAACTACCTTCTTAACAGACCCATCCCCTATTCTGATGAAGTAAAACCTATGACTGTCACATCAGAAATAGATGATCTATCTCCGCTATATCTACTTTAGTCTATAGCTAGACATAAGCCACTTGTCCACCAATGCTTCCGCTGCTCCCACTGACCACGACAACCCTTTGGCGGAGTCATATACACGTACACTTCTAAAGCTAGTTCAGAACGACGCTATATTCATCCTCCTGCCGGGTCTCGCGGCCTGGAACAACAGCAATGGCAAGTCTGGGTAAACAAGAACCTCCCTGTCACCGTCCTTGAGGCTACCTGAGTACCTCTCAGGTGCCTGAGGTTACCCACCTTATCTGCGGAGTGGCCAATGGAATGTCAAACCAGATTGAATCTTTTGGTTCTTATCAAATCTTCAGTAATCGTTTGCGGTTCTGGAATCACTTCCAGTTCTACCATACTCCCACTACTGTTTTCCGAAAAAAATCCATTTTTAATAAAACTGTGGCGAGTCTAGAACAATATCACTATTGATCTTCCAGATGGTAGAAAGTCAACCCTCGTCATAGCCTGGGTCAACCGACAAACAGCCATTACAGAAACGTGCCTTGAGTTATCCAGAGTCTAGTTTTAAGCATAAGCCGGACAATCCCCGTACCTTAACATCGTTAAGATATGAACTGTTCTATATCCAATACAGAAACAGAGGCACTGATTTAATTGAACCAGATTCAAATCATGCAACTGTCTCCAGTGCATGTCAACTAAATGGAAAGAGGCCGATCAGCATTACTCAATTTAGGAATGCTTCCAATTATGAGTAACCTAAAAGAGAAGCAAGTTCTTTTAATCATTACTATCAACTGAATACCACACACAAGTATCTACATCTTCGATCACCTTGAAGTATCCTGATACTTGCAATACCTGGTTCTCTACTTTATTCAAATACCTATAACTTCTCAAAACTCAGACCTTGTGTTTCTACGAAACACTTGTCTAAGAACTAGAGAAGTCATATGTAAACCGAATATAGTACGAGGACCAACCCCTCTATCCTAATGGACACTGGACAACATACAATACTCTGTATAAGTCTCTTGAGCCTAATAACTCACTCCCTGTGTCACAGGTTGAAAACTGTACTTATGGTAAAGAAGAATTACACCGCTGTTTAATACTCTTTACCTAACCATCAACTGATATAGGTAAATGTCATAGACATAATTTCAAAAAGGTATATCTCACTCTATAAAATAGACGTACAAATATATCAATTTGAAATTGGTGCATAACAACGGATATTCAAAACCAAATATTTGCCGTCCGGCAAACAACCCAGGTGACCTCCTCAAATATCACCAATTACAACGAATTTCGATATAATGAGGATGAATACCTAATTCCCAATAACTTACTCCCACTCATCATCTGTAAAACCATACAGATGTGAGATTCATACCTGGTAAATACATACCCTGGAGCAAGGGCTAATTGGGAAATCAGTTTTCTTTTAACAGTACACAGTGAAACTGAAACATTTGAAATGTTTCTATGGGGTATTCAGGTATTCCTAGTAATGCCACTTCCATTATCAGATTCACAACTGTAACCGTATATTTCTATACCATCTCTCCACATCCCTTCATATGTCTTTAGTCATTACCTTCTGCACACCCCTTTAGGCCAAATGGTTTTCTTCCTTCCCTATCGTTCGGCACCAGCCTATGCTTTGGAAGAAGACTATCCAATAAGCATAATGGGTGTACTGTCCTAATCCTAGGAGCATTCTCAATGCGAGAGAAGGTGAGGATAAAAGACAACCGAATAAACCTTATTCCTATTTCTCCTGAACCAGAATCCATCCCCGAACTGGAACAAGTTCCTTTCGAGTTCGTATATAACCATACGATGGAATATCCAATAAACTGTGGATCTTCGTAGTGATACGGAGTGTCCTGGAGAAATACAAAGGTGAAGTGGGAGTGGTAATGAAATACTTGGTTTGGTCGTGAATAGTAGTCGCAATTTACTTTGCCCTCTTACTAATCCCTTGATATGTCTTTACTTAATACCTTCGGCACACCATCGTTATGCTAATTGGTTTTCTTCATGTAAGTGCACGGCGGCGCCCCGGCCTCCATCCTGAGGCCAAATGCGGAAGAGGTGATAAACTTTAATTTTGCAAACTAGCAAACTGGTACCACCGCGCACTAAACACCTGGATCGAACCATTAACTAGTCCTAGCTAACTACAAGATGGGGAAGAGAGATATACCGACTGATCCAAGTCCTCCGGTCTTCTCGTCGTCGTCCCGATCTCCCGCGGAATGTCCTGTCTCCACCTCGTCGCCGGAAGTGCACCACATCGCCTACATCTTTTACGGGCTCCCACCTCAATGCCGAGGCAACTCGGGCACGAAGCTGGCTAGTCGACGTGCCCAAGGTATGCTGTAGAATGTGTAGTGAGCAAGTCTCATTTGGGGTTGTAGGAATTGCCTTATTGGTGGAGGAATTGAAGTGGTGGAATTTTGTGATGAACTTGGGATTTTAGCAAGCATGAAGAGAGAAAATCCCCACTACAAAATTTGGGACAGCCCCTCCTCTCAAGTGGCCGGCCCTGGCTCAGGGTGGGAGAGAATGAGAGTGAGTGCAATGAGGGAGTGAGTGGCTTGATCAATAATGCAAGAAGGAATCAAAATGAAATCATGAAGGAACATGATCACAAAAACATCCACACTCAACCACAACCATCATCAACAATCATGTCCACAAAAGTCATGCCATCATGACACTACAAGACTAGCCATGATGAGAAGGAGAAGTCAAATGGTGGAGGAATTATCATGATACAAGAATATGCAAAGACCCCCTCCACAAAAGCTGATTTGCGCAAATGCAAATAAGCCCTTCTCCACCAATCTTCGGCCATAGAACGATACAAAGAAAATGGCCGAAACGGAAAGCAAACTGGCAACTCCAGAAAACTGGTCCCGTAATAAATTACAGGAAAACCCCGATACTGTGTATACACACCCGCATTTGTATTCCGACCGAAATACAAATGCAATGAGACAAAGTCTACACTGTACTATACTAGGATCCAGCTTAAACCAAAGCCGGCTAGTAAAATCCGTTCGATCCTGATCCGTGCAATACCGCACGTATCTGATCGAACCCTGCCATATATCCATACGGCCTCTAGTACGAACTGTCCGATCCTGATCCGTGCAATACCGCACGTATCTGATCGGACCTTGCCATATCTCCATACGGCCTCTACAGCTTTTCGCCCGAAAGCTTGAGTAACTGAATATGGGGGCCTCTAAAGACTCATCAACACCTTGGTTGTGGATTTAACCACTAGCACGTCAGAGGTATAAGCCAATACGTAACGAGCTACCAGGTATTGACTAAAAGGGATGTCTGTGAGCGAACTCAGCCTGACAACCCTACTGAGCCTGTCAGTGACAATATCCGTACAGTCCGGTCCGTTCGTCTATGAGCATCGCATGGCGGGCCTAGGGGGTTGGTAAAAGTCAGACCCCCAAAACCGGTACAAGTCGTGTCGGAGTGTAGCCCAGAACACCCTGAGATATTACTGGAATACATACTAGTAAATCTCCTGCCTCGGCCGAGGGCTTTGTGTAATGGCTCTTCTAGGCACAGCGCGACCTCACCCCCAATACCGGGAGAGACGAACCCCTGAAGATACGCTCACTGCCTCTATATGGCTCGGGACTGTACCCAACTAAAACCTGTTTGCACGTCTCTTTTGAGCATGGTAGGGTAGTAATCAAAGTACAGTGGGAACTCATACGAGAAAAATGACGATCATCAGGTCGATGAACTAACCTGTACACATGTCACCAGGGAACTGCCATCTGACGTCTGGTATAAGACCAACTAGCATGTTCCCGGCGAGTCCTGTCCGGTGTACTCATAACCCAATGAGCACCTGTATACATCTTAGGTGATCCAATTGACACCAATGGCTTGTGAGACCGGCCACCACCCCTCGTCGGGGTCTCGACTGTATACACTAGTCTACTCTGGAGTATCGATGCCCTGTCTCGAAACTCTCTCGACTAGGGACCATTTAAGGATATGCTTATAGACTGCCAACTCCCACGTATATGATCGCCCTCATACTGCTGGTGGTCAAGCAAGAATCCTAGGGGCTCTACCAACGTGTAATAGCGACCTGTCAGGTCACCTAAGCAGTACACGATGATAAAGATAAACCAGATAGCATACCATCATCTCGAGTAAGACTGTCCTACTGGGTCAGGTCCTCCTTCAATCATTGTAATCACGTACCTTTGATCCAATAATTGACTCTGAGGGCACTATCTCCAACAATCTCCCACTTGCACTCAAGGCTAATTATTGCGATGTCGTATACTCAGAGCCCGTGTGATACCGAACACCCAACTCCTCTACTAGTCAGTCTCACAAAGCCTGTTTGAGAAACTATTGCGTTCGAGAAATAGCCTCAGTGAGTGGATCCGCCTTGATGTTTCTTTCTATGTCTCTCTATATCTCAAGTTCACGGAGAAAACCATCTCCCGAAATGAGCAATACCTGTCTTAGAATGTGTCTGGATGTCTGATGGGACATAGCTCATAAATGAACTCCAAATCCAAACTTCTTAGACTGTATCGTCAACTGAACTCAATCAGTATCCTGCGCCATGCCTCCCTCAGTATTGCCTTGGACCACCTGTCCAAAATACCGCCCCTCGTCAGACGGAAAAACTATAACTTTGACAACCTCCTTGTCGTCCATGTCACCTTGGAAGTCGGGAATGATAACTGTCTCCTGCATTAGGCTGTCGTTATCATATCCCTAGAACATTCACTTATGTTCTAAAACTGCTTCCGACTGTTTCTCCAGGATTGGATCAATGTCAACTTATTGCATATACTGCAAGAAAAACATCTGGTGTGGTACTTGACATCTTGTGATTGACTCAATTGCCTAAGCAAGTGATCGGCCAATCATGCACATCCCTCTCCCCTTTAGTCTGTAAGACACCTTTAGAGAGGGTGACTCCATCACCTGCAGGTACATTACCGTGCCAGGAGTTGTCCATTCTAAATACTCATAGAATGCTGTCTAAGTACCCAGATTGGGAAACCACCTAAATCTAGATCTAAAACCATAGATCTAGTGACCAGTATGTCTGATATATTGTCCAAGTCCCATGTGGAGAAACCACTGTGTGACGACCAAAGTATAACCGATCGTAGTATAGGAATATCACTTCCTACTCTGTGTATGTCATCCAAATACCAGGACATTACACCCTACTACCTTCTCAACAGATCCATCCCCTATTCTGATGAAGTCAAACTTATGACTGTCACATCAGAAATGGATGATCTCTCTCCGCTATATCTGCTTTAGTCTATAAATAGACATAAGCTACTTGTCCACCAATGCTTCCGCGGCTCCCACTGACTACGACAACCCTCTGGCAGAGTCATATACACGTACACTTCTAAAGCAAGTTTAGAACGACGCTATACTCATCCTCCTGCCGGGTCTCACAGTCTGGAACAACAGCAATGGCAAGTGTGGGTGCACAAGAACTTCCCTGTCACCGTCCTTGAGGCTACCGGAGTACCTCTCGGGTGCCTGAAGTTGCCCACCGTATCTGCGGAGTGGCCAATGGAATGTCAATCCAGATTGAATCTTTAGGTTCCTTATCAAATCTTCAGTAATCGTTTGCGGTTCTGGAATCACTTCCAGTTCTACCATACTCCCACTACTGTTTTTCTGAAAAAATCCATTTTTAATTTAAAACTGTGGCGAGTCAAGAACAATATCACTATTGATCTTTCTTATGGTAGAAAGTCAACCCTCGTCATAGCCTGGGTCAACCCACAAACAGCCATTACAGAAACGTGCCTTGAGTTATCCAGAGTCTGATTTTAATCATAAGCCGGACAACTCCCCGTACCTTAACATCGTTAAGATACGAACTGTTCTATATCCAATACAGGACCAGAGGCACTGATTTAATTGAACCAGATTCAAATCATGCAACTGTCCCCTGTGCATGTCAACTAAATGGAAGGAGGCCGATCAGCGTTACTCAACTTAGGAATGCTTCCAATTATGAGTAACCTGAAAGAGAAGCAAGATCTCTTAATCACTACTATCAACTGAATACCATTGACAAGTATCTACATCTTCGATCACCTTGAAGAATCCCGATACTTGCAATACCTGGTTCTCTACTTTATTCAAATACCAATAACTTCTCAAAATTCGGACCCTGTGTTTCCACGAAACACCTGTCTAAAAACTAGAGAAGTCATAAGTAAACCGAATATAGTACGAGGACCAACCCCTCTGTCCTGATGGACCCTGGACAACATACAATACTCTGTATAAGTCCCTTGAGTCAGATAACTCATTCACTGTGTGTCGTAGGTTGAAAACTGTACTATGGTTATAAAGAATTACATCGCTGTTTAATGCTCCTTACCCAACCATCCACTGATATAGGTAAATGTCGTAGACATAATTTCAGAAAGGTATATCTCACTCTATGAAAATAGACGTACAGATATATCAATTTGAAATTGGTGCATAACAGCGGATATTCAAAACCAAATATTTGCCGACCGGCAAACAGCCCAGGTGATCTCCTCAAATATCACCTGTTACAAAGAATCCCGATATAATGAGGATGATCACCCAATTCCCAATAACTTACTCCCACTCATCATCTGTAAAACCATACAGATGTGAGAATCATACCTGGTAAATACATACCCTGGAGTAAGTATCTAATCGGGAAATCAGTTTTCCTTTAACAGTACACAGTGAAACTGAAACATTGACATGTTTCGATGGGGTATTCTGGTATTCCTAGTAATGCCTCTTCCATTATCAGATTCACAACTGTAACCGTATATTTCTTTGCCACCTCTCCAAATCCCTTTATATGTCTTTAGTCATTACCTTCTGCACACCCCTTTAGGCCAAATGGTTTTCTTCCTTCCCTACCGTTCGGCACCAGCCTATGGTTTGGAAGAAGACTATCCAATAAGCATAATGGGTGTACTGTCCTAATCCTAGGAACACTCGCAATGCGAGAAAAGGTGAAGATAAAAGACACCTGAATAAACCTTATTCCTATTTCTCCTGAACCAGAATCCATCCCCGAACTGGAACAAGTTCCTTTCGAGTTCGTATATAACCATACGATGGAGTATCCAAATATCTGTAGATCTTCGTAGTGATACGGAGTGTCCTGCAGAAATACAAAGGTGAAGTGGGAGTGGTAATGAAATACTTGGTTTGGTCGTGAATATCAGTTGCAATTTACTTTGCCCTCTTACTAATCCCTTGTTTTGTCTTAACTTAATACCTTCTGTACACCATCGTTATGCTAATTGGTTTTCTTCATTCCCTACCGGTCGGCACCTGCCTATGGTTTGGAAGAAGACTATCCAATTTACATAATAGGTGTACTATCTCCTAAACTAAGGAGTACTCGCAACCTGAGAGAAGGTAAAAGGAAAAGACAACTGAATAGTCCTATCCGTTTCCTCCAGAACCTGAAACCATCCTCGAATAAATTCTTTCGAGTTCGTATCTAACCATACGATGGTTTTGTCCAATGGAAGTGGACGTTCGTAGTAATACGGGGTGTCCTGAAGAAAAGGGTAAAAGTAGGAGTGGCAATGAGGTCTGCAACTCTGACAATCCAAAAGCCATGTTAAGAAGGTTCGGTCAACTTGGTTACTGAGTCATAGTCTTAGGGTCGGGTCAATGGTCGCTGCCAAAGAGAGAGAGAAAAGAAACACTCAGCGTGCACTCTAACCTAGATCAGAATGGTTACCAATTTATCTAATCTGGAAACCTCCCACTGTACCGTCAAATTCTCCTCCAAACCTGAAAGAAAAATTAGTCGGGATCACCCGAGGAGTAAACTAACTCATCGGTGGGAATCGGGATCCAACTATCATCGCATGATAACGTGACGGAATCCGCTCACGTCATCACACTCCAGAAGGTATGCGCATATCTGGCAAGTTTCAGTTCTTTTGAAACTCCCGATGTGGATTTTTGCCCCATGCTCTTATGACCTTGACTAAGGCCAACAAATCATAAGTCACATGTCAAGTTCTACCCGTCATTGTCCAGGTTGATTTGAACCCACCCATACAAGCCCTTGACTAGGGCCAACAAGGCTATACAACTGTCCTAAACCAACGCATCTATCTATGCTACATATGAACACCCAACAGCTACCAAACACTGTGCCTTGACTATGGACAACAAACACAGCTTGAATACTATTGACCATCCATATGAAACGACGGAGGGCTACCAATGGTTTCTGGCGAAAACCTTTAACGTAATGAACTTGATATCGTTGAAGGAACCGGATAGCTTTTTGAAAATATAGTGACGAAAACCGTTGCTAAAGAGGTCACTCCCGGTGAAGGGATCTCGGCACTTTCCACGTAGAATGAGGTGCAGGATATTCCAACTGAATACCACGGTGCAAAGCAAAAGTAATCGGCTATAGTGAAGTCATTGCCCTGACGCAAACTTTTTGTCCAAGGGGTCACTCCCGGTGAAGGGATCTCGGCCCTTGCCTCGTCGACTGAGGAGCAGGATATTCCAACTGAATACCACGATGCAAAACAAAAGTGAACGTCCTTCCAATAACAGCTTTTTGAAAAGTGTTCCAACAACATCAGATTAGGTTTGTTTTTAACTTGCATTGATCCGAATCAACGTAGTCCCATCAATTGATCACACCACAAAGAACGAAAATATACTGATGTATGTATATGCCATCCGCATTCGCCACTGGGTCCCGTCATTACCCGTTAGGTTAGCTAACTAACGACAGAGCGGGGACTGGACTAGCGCGGATGCAAAACATATACAACATCTACTAATATATATATACCAATATATTATATTTCGCTCAAGGCGTGATAAAATGCAACATCACAGAAATGTACAGCATCACAAAACAATACAGATATCTGGGATCCCCGGGTTTCACAGAGCCACTACTGAAAACCCGACGTTCCCCTGGTCGTGTGGATAGCCTGTGCAATGAAATCCTAGACCCCTACGGGCGCGGAAAGTTGCCCGCCAAAACCTGAAGCGAGGCAGCCCCCTTCAGCAACGTGAATGGGCCACCCAGCACTTCACGGAATCCGGTAACTCGGGCACCCCTCCTAGGTCAACCTGTATCCCCTACGAGTGCGGCGAATAGCCTACCAATCCTAGAGTGAAGCCCCCTCCGTCCCAATGCCATAAGATGCGGGCTTGTGCCCTCTAGAATCCGGCTGTCCGTGCACCCCTCCGCGGGGCAATCCTAGTACAGAAAGTAAAATATACATACAACGGGTACATCGACCGGAACCTGGTCGTGCCCCAAAATAATAATACAAACAGGCATTGACGGCAGTCCACATGTCGGACGCTCGTCCCGCAATATCAAATGTACATAATACAACAAAACTGTACTACCACTGTAACCAGGCTATCCCCCACGACTAAGCCGCAACATCACAGTAAAATCACAGATCATCAACGTGAAAATCACGTTCGCAAATCCGTCTAACCGGGCTATAGCAGCTAGACAGGATTTACCGATCAAGTGACATTCACGGTCGCAGATATAATGTAAATACTGTGAAATAATGTGTTTAAAATATCCGATCGATCAAATTTACTAAGTGGGCCCCTAAGTACTACTGTAGCACATCAAGAAATTCTGGGCCCAAAAATAATATTCCAAAAACCCTAAAATCAACCCAGAGAGCAACTGCAGAAATTTGATGCAGTGATCTCAACAGAGTGCGGCGGAACTGCGGCCCAAAGGGGTGTTTGGCCGCGGTTCCGCGCTCCCACTATGGAGTCACTGTATCGAATTTCTACAGTGTTCTTATAATTTCCAGTACATCACTTTTCTGCAACCTGAAAAAATTTTCGAGCAAGAAAAAATTCAACAGAAAACTGATGTGAAGAAAACGCGGATTTTGGAATTTTGGTCGATCGGAAATGTAAACACATTAAACAAAGTTAGACTAAGTTAATTACGAGGCTCTGATACCACTGTAAGTGCACGGCGGCGCCCCGGCCTCCATCCCGAGGCCAAATGCGGAAGCGGTGATAAACTTTAATTTTGCAAACTAGCAAACTGGCACCACCGCGCACTAAACACCCGGATCGAACCATTAATTAGTCCTAGCTAACTACAAGATGGGGAAGAGAGATATACCGACTGATCCAAGTCCTCCGGTCTTCTCGTCGTCGTCCCGATCTCCCGCGGAATGTCCTGTCTCCACCTCGTCGCCGGAAGTGCACCACATCGCCTACATCTTTTACGGGCTCCCACCTCAATGCCGAGGCAACTCGGGCACGAAGCTGGCTAGTCGACGTGCCCAAGGTATGCTGTAGAATGTGTAGTGAGCAAGTCTCATTTGGGGTTGTAGGAATTGCCTTATTGGTGGAGGAATTGAAGTGGTGGAATTTTGTGATGAACTTGGGATTTTAGCAAGCATGAAGAGAGAAAATCCCCACTACAAAATTTGGGACAGCCCCTCCTCTCATGTGGCCGGCCTTGGCTCAGGGTGGGAGAGAATGAGAGTGAGTGCAATGAGGGAGTGAGTGGCTTGATCAATAATGCAAGAGGGAATCAAAATGAAATCATGAAGGAACATGATCACAAAAACATCCACACTCAACCACAACCATCATCAACAATCATGTCCACAAAAGTCATGCCATCATGACACTACAAGACTAGCCATGATGAGAAGGAGAAGTCAAATGGTGGAGGAATTATCATGATACAAGAATATGCAAAGACCCCCTCCACAAAAGCTTATTTGCAGAAATGCAAATAAGCCCTCCTACACCAATCTTCGGCCATAGAACGATACAAAGAAAATGGCCGAAACGGAAAGCAAACTGGCAACTCCAGAAAACTGGTCCCATAATAAATTACAGGAAAACCCCGATACTGTGTATACACACCCGCATTTGTATTCCGACCGAAATACAAATGCAATGAGACAAAGTCTACACTGTACTATACTAGGATCCGGCTTAAACCAAAGCCGGCTAGTAAAATCCGTTCGATCCTGATCCGTGCAATACCGCACGTATCTGATCGAACCCTGCCATATATCCATACGGCCTCTAGTACGAACTGTCCGATCCTGATCCATGCAATACCGCACGTATCTGATCGGACCTTGCCATATCTCCTTACGGCCTCTACAGCTTTTCGCCCGAAAGCTTGAGTAACTGAATGTGGGGGACTCTAAAGACTCATCAACACTTTGGTTGTGGATTTAACCACTAGCACGTCATAGGTATAAGCCAATACGTAACGGGCTACCAGGTATTGACTAAAAGGGACGTCTGTGAGCGAACTCAGCCTGACAACCCTACTGAGCCTGTCAGTGACAATATCCATACAGTCCGCTCCGTTCGTCTATGAGCATCGCATGGCGGGCCTAGGGGATTGGTAAAAGTCAGACCCCCAAAAGCGGTACAAGTCGTGTCGGAGTGTAGCCCAGAACACCCTGAGATACTACTGGAATACCTACCAGTAAATCTCCTGCCTCGGCCGAGGGCTTTGTGTAATGGCTCTCCTAGACACAGCGCGACCTCACCCCCAATACCGGGAGAGTCGAACCTCTGAAGATACGCTCACTGCCTCTATGTGGCTCGGGACTGTACCCAACTAAAACCTGTTTGCACGTCTCCTTTGAGCGTGGTAGGGTAGTAATCAAAGTACAGTGGGAACTTACACGAGACAAATGACGATCATCAGGTCGATGAACTAACCTGTACACATGTCACCAGGGAACTGCCATCTGACGTCTGGTATAAGACCAACTAGCATGTTCCCGGCGAGTCCTGTCCGGTGTACTCATAACCCAATGAGCACCTGTATACATCTTAGGTGATCCAATTGACACCAATGGCTTGTGAGACCGGCCACCGCCCCTCGTCGGGGTCTCGACTGTATACACTAGTCTACTCTGGAGTATCGATGCCCTGTCTTGAAACTCTCACGACTAGGGACCATTTAAGGATATGCTTATAGACTGCCAGCTCCCACGTATATGATCGCCCTCATACTGCTGGTGGTCAAGCAAGAATCCTAGGGGCTTTACCAACGTGTAATAGCGACCTATCAGGTCACCTAAGCAGTACACGGTGATAAAGATAAACTAGATAGCATACTATCATCTCGAGTAAGACTGTCCTACTGGGACAGGTCCTCCTTCAATCATTGTAATCACGTACCTGTGATCCAATAATTGACTCTGAGGGCACTATCTCCAACACTTCATTCCCCACCGTTCGGCACCAGCCTAAGGTTTGGAAGAAGACTATCCAATTTGCGTAATAGGTGTATGATCGCACGCTTTTGGCGTGTCGGATGTTCAAAGTACTAAAGTATAACCGCGATCAGGACGGTGTCGCTATACAGCTAGCCGGTTGAGCACGGGTCGATCCACAGGGAGATGGTTGTATGTCCGTTCTTGTCTTAGGCGAGTCAATGAAGAATTTATATATGTTTGTTCAAATCTAACCTATGTGTTTTATATGCAAGTATAAAGTTGTTAAGAAAAAGATACGGAAGTGTAAGCTAAGGAAATCCGCACTCAAAACCTTTGAGCCGAGTCTTGACCAATTGAAGCTAGAGCAATCGGCAACAACGTGGATTAGGGGATTTAAGCACGGTATTCATGGAATATGGCTTATTTACCCTTGTCCTTCCGTTCTTGTCTCTTGCTTTCGCCTCCGGCCAAACCAAACACAACCGGTCACGGTTAGGAATCACCGTTACCTTAGTAGGGTAGGGTGCCTAACGGAGCGCCTGCGTATCGTTTGGGTGGAGTTCAATGGAAAATAACGGGACAAGGAAATGAGCAAAGAAACCTTAACTTACAATATCGTATTTATTCTTAACAACAATAATTACAACCATTCACAAAACGAACCGAAAAGAGAGAACAAAAAGATAAACAAAGAAAAGAAAAGATTACAAGCAAGTAATTAAAGTGCATGGTAATAAATTGCAAGTAATAAAAGACAAGAATGAAAAATGCAAGAAAGATATAAGCAAGAAAGTAACACTAAGAACCATAGAACTCAAGACAAGCCATGGGATCAATAGCCAACCCTTAAACTTGCAAGCTCAATCAAGAGGTTGCAAGATCAAGAGAAGGGTAAAGAACTCATGTGAAATGAAGCACAAAAGAGAGAACAAAATGATACAACCCCTTGAGATCAATGACCAAAGCTTAAACTTGCAAGCTCACTTAAGAGGTTGCAAGATCAAGTTAAGGTAGAGAGCTCAAGGGGGAAGCTAAGCAAAAAAGAATGATACAAAAACCCTCATCTTCATTTAACATCCACTCAATGCTCTCACTACATTTTCATAGAGGAAAGAATGAAGAAGAAGAATTAGAAGACTAAAAACTAACAGAAAAGAGGCATGAGAATGAACTCCTTGGCTTGGCTCAGAACTGGGGTATTTATAGGCTGGGAAATAGAAACCTAGGGCAAGAATCTGGTTCCACATAGAGTTACCAAAATAACCCCAGAAAACGACACAGTGAGGAGCCTATATGGATGCGGTTCTGTGGCCTAAGCCTGCTTAGGCCGCGGAACCGCGGCCGTCTTGATGATTTGGGTCACAATCTTTTGTGACCTTCTTTGGTTTGTAGTTGTCTGCTGTTTGGTATATGACTTTTCTCAGAATCTCTTCACATGTCTTCCAGAATTTTAGTAGATCAAAAGGTGATGTGATGTGGATCTTTTGCCATGATTTCCTCGAGCTCCGCGTAGATTTCTTGGATCTTGTGTTGACATTGTGCTTTGTGCATGAAAATGACAATCGATTTTCCATTTTGTCCCTTAAACTGGTATGTGGCAACACACGGATAGAGAGCGGAGACCCGTGTTTTATCTGTTGTTGGCAGTAATCCGAAATTTGTCGTACTTTTCCATGATATTCACTGTTTAGAGCTGAGATCAGTATCCTGCAATTATGTAGCAAACACTGATTAAAAGTACCTGCCTATAACAAAACAAGCGTAAGAATGGGCGGTATAAAATGCAGTATTCTGGTATGAACAGTGTACTATCTCCTAAACTAAGGAGTACTCGCAACCTGAGAGAAGGTAAAGGAAAAGACAACTGAATAGTCCTATTCATTTTCTCCAGAACTGGAAACCATCCTCGAATAAATTCCTTCGAGTTCGTATATAACCATACGATGGTTTTGTCCAATGGAAGTGGACGTTCGTAGTAATACGGGGTGTCCTGGAGAAAAAGGGTAAATGTAGGAGTGGCAATGAGGTATGCAACTCTGACAATCCAAAAGCCAGTGTTTAAGAAGGTTCGGTTAGTTTTGGTCACTGAGTCATAATCTAGGTCGGGTCATGGTCGCTGCCAAAGAGAGAAAGAAAAGAAACACTCAGCGTGCACTCTAACCTAGATCAGAATGGTTACCAATTTATCTAATCTGGAAATCTCCCACTGTACCGTCAAATTCTCCTCCAAACCTGAAAGAAGAATTAGTCGGGATCACCCGAGAAGTAAACCAACTCATCAGTGGGAATCGGAATCCAACTATCATCGCATGATAACGTGATGGAATCCGCTCACGTTATCACACTCCAGAAGGTATGCGCATATCTGGCAAGTTTCAGTTTCTTTAGAAACTCCCGATGTGATTTTTGCCCCATGCTCTTATGACCTTGATGAAGGCCAACAAATCATAAGTCACATATCAAGTTCTACTCGTCATTCTCCAGGTTGATTTGAACCCACCCGTACAAGCCCTTGACGAAGGCCAACAAGGCTATACGACTGTCCCAAACCAACGCATCTATCTATGCTGCAGAAAGGTAACAAGCAGCTACCATACACTATGGCTTGACGAAGGCCAACAAACATAGCATGAATACTACTTGCTACCCGTCTGAAACGACGGAGGGTTACGAATGGTTTCTGGCGAAAAACCTTTAACGTAATGAACTTGATATCGTTGAAGGAACTGGATAGCTTTTATGAAAATATAGAGATGAAAACCTTTGCTAAAGATGTCACTCCCAGTGAAGGGATCTCGGCTCTTTCCCCGTAGAATGAGGTGCAGGATATTCCAACTGAATACCACGATGCAAAGAAAAAGTAAACGACTATAGTGAATTTATTGCCTTGACGCAAACTTCTGTCCAAGGGGTCACTCCCGGTGAAGGGATCTCGGCCCTTGCCTCGTCGACTAAGGTGCTGGATATTCATAACCGAATACCACTGTGCAAAACAAAAGTGAATGTCCTTGCAATAATAGCTTTTTGAAAAATGTTCCAACAACATCAATTAGGTTTGTTTACTTTGCATTGATCTGAATCAATGCAGTCCCATCAATTGATCACACCACAAAGAACGAAAATAATGATGTACGTATATGCCATCCGCATTCGCCACTGGGTCCTGTCATTACCTGTTAGGTTAGTTAACTAACGACAGAGCGGGGACTGGACTAGAGCGGATGCAAAACATATACAACATCTACTCGTATATATATAATATATAATTTTCGCTCAAGGCGTGATAAAATGCAACATCACAGAAATGTACAGCATCACAGAACAATACCGATATCTGGGATCCCCGGGTTTCACAGAGCCACTACTGAAACCCGACGTTCCCCTGGTCGTATGGATAACCTGTGCAATGAAATCCTAGACCCCTACGGGCGCGGCAAGTTACCCGCCAAAACCTGAAGCGAGGCAGCCCCCTTCAGCAACGTGAATGGACCACCCAGCACTTCACGGAATCTGGTAACTTGGGCACCCCTCCTGGGTCAACCTATACCCCCTATGAGTGCGGCGAATAGCCCGCCAATTCTAGAGTAAAGCCCCCTCCGTCTCAACGCCATGAAATGCGGGCCCGTTTCCCTTTAGAACCCGGCTACCCGTGCACCCTTCCACGGGGTAATCCTAGTGCAGAAAGTAAAATATACATACATCGGGTACATCGACCTCACCCCGGTCGTGCCCCAAAAGAATAATATACAAACAGGCAGTGACGGCAGTCCACATGTTGGACGCTCGCCCCGCAATATCAAATATACATAATACAACCAAAACTGTACTAGCATTGCATCCAGGCTATCCCCCACGACCAATCCGCAACATCACAGCACAATCACAGAACATCAACGTGAATGTCACATTCGCAAATCCGTCTAACCGGGCTATAGCAGTTAGACAGGATTTACCGATCAAGTGACATTCACGGTCGCAAATATAATGTAAATACTGTGAACTAATATGTTTAAAATTTTCGATCGATCAAATTTACCCAAGTGGGCCCCCAAGCAATACTGTAGCACTTAAAGAAAATCTCGGCCCAAACAGAATGTTCCAAAAACCCTATTTTCTATACAGGAGCTCTCTGTAAAAATTTGGTTCACTGAACTGTAAAAGTGGCAGCGAAACCGCGGCCCAAGCATGGGTTTGGCCGCGGTTCCGCGGTGGTATGGTGAGATCACGCGACCAAATTTTCACAGAGTGCTTAGAATTCCCTGCACAGTATTCTGCAACAACCTGAAAAAGTTTTGGAGCCAAAAAAATTTCGACAGAGAACTGATGCATTGAAATCGTGGGTTTTGGAATTTTGTTCGATCGAAGATGTAAACACATTAGACCAAGCTAGACTAGGTTAATGGCGTGGCTCTGATACCAGTGTAAGTGCACGGCGGTGCCCCGGCCGTCAATCCGAGGCCAAAATGCGGAAACGATAATTTTCTATAACTGTTAAACTGGCACCACCGCGCACAAAAATCCCGGATCGGGCCATTAATCTAATTCTAGCTAACTAAAGAACGGGGTAGAGAGATATACCGAGCGATCCGTGTCCTTCGGTCTTCTCGTCGTCGTCCCGATCTCCCGCGGAATCTCCACTCTTCACCTCCTCGCCGGAAGGGCACCACATCGCCGGCTTCTTTTACGGGCTCCCACCTCTGGACCGAGGCAACTCGGGCATGAAGTTGGCGAGTCGACGTGCCCAAGATTTGCTGTAGAATAAGTGTGGAACTCTATGTCTTATGGAGGTTGTAGGAAGTTGCCTTTTGGTGGAGGAAATGATATGAACTTTTTTGGAGAGGGAACTTGGGGATTTTACAAGCCATAAAAGATCAAAATCCCCCCCCCCCCAACATTTTGGACAGCCCCTCCAAGAGCAAGGCCAGCCAAAACTCTAAAAAAGAATAAGAGGAGAGAGTGTGTCCAAAATGGAAAAGGAGTGAGCCAAATAACCAAGAGAGAGAAAAGGTTATCATAAAAGGAAATGATCACCCACCAAATCCTACACTCCACCAACCAATCATAACCACAAAAGTGAAGCCATCATGAAACAAGAAGTCAAGTGATGGTGGAATCATCATGATACAACAAAATGCAAAGAACACCCTCCACAATGCTAATTTGCACAGATGCAAATAAGCCTTCCTCCACCATTCTTCAGCCAATGAAAGATACAAAGAAAATTAGCCGAAACAGAAAACAAACTGGCAACTACAAAAACTGATCCCGTAATAAATTACAAGAAAAACCCCGCTACTGTATATATACATACCCGCATTTGTATTCCGACCGAATACAAATGCATTGAGACAAAATCTACACTGTACAATACTAGGATCCGGCTTAAACCAAAGCCCGCTAGTATTATCCGTCCGATCATGATCCGTGCAATACCGCACGTATCTGATCGAACCCTGCCATATCTCCATACGGCCTCTACAGCGTTTCGCCCGAAACTTGAGCAACTGTCTGTGGGGGACTCTAAAGACTCGTCAATACTTTGGCTGTGGATTTAACCACTAGCACGTCAGAGGTATTAGCCATACGTAATGGGCTACCAGCTATTGACCAAAAGGGACGTCGATGAGCGAACTCATCCTGACACCATACTGAGCCTGTCAGTTACAATATCTGTACAGTCCGGTCCGTTCGTCTATGAGCATCGCATGGTAGGCCTAGGGGGTTGGTAAAAGTCAGACCCCCAAAAGCGGTACAAGTTGTGTCAGAATGTAGCCCAGAACACCCTGAGATACTACTGGAATACCTAGCAGTAAATCTCCTGCCTCGGCCGAGGGCTTTGTGTAATGGCTCTCCTAGACACAGCACGACCTCACCCCCAATACCGGGAGAGACGAACCCCTGAAGATCCGCTCACTGCCTCCATGTGGCTCAGGACTGTACCCAACTAAAACCTGTTTGCACGTCCCCTTTGAGCGTGGTAGGGTAGTAATCAAAGTACAGTGGGAACTCACACGAGACAAATGACGATCCTCAGGTCGATGAACTAACCTGTACACATGACACCAGGGAACTGCTATCTGACGTCAGGTATAAGACCAACTAGCATGTTCCCGGCGAGTCCTGTCCGGTGTACTCATAACCCAATGAGCACATGTATACATTTTAGGTGAACCAACTGACACCAGTGGCTTGTGAGACCGGCCACCGCCCCTCGTCGGGGTCTCGACTGTATACACTAGTCTACTCTGGAGTATCGATGCCCTGTCTCAAAACTCCCACGACTAGGGACCTTTTTAAGGATGTGCTTATAGACTACCAGCTCCCACATATATGATCGCCCTCATACTGCTGGCAGTCAAGCAAGAATCCTAGGGGCTCTATCAACGTGTAATAGCGACCTGTTAGGTCACCTAAAGCAGTACATGATGATAAAGATAAACCAGATAGCATACTATCATCTTGAGTAAGACTGTCCTACTGTGACAGGTCCTCCCTCAATCATTGCAATCACGTGCCTGTGATCCAATAATTGACTCTAAGGGTACTATCTCCAACACCAGAATCATCACACTTCAAATGGTATGCAGCGCTGGCATGTTTCAGTTTCTTTAGAAACTCCCGATGTGGATTTTTGGCCCATGCTCTTATGACCTTGACTTTGTCCAACAAATCATAAGTCACATGTCAAGTTCTACCCGTCATTCTCCAGGTTAATTTGAACCCACCCGTACCTACCCTTGACTTTGGCCAACAAAGCAATATGACTGTCCCAAACCAACACATCTATCTATGCTGCACATGAATACCCAATAGCTACCAATCACTATGCCTTGACTTTGGCCAACAAATATAGCTTGAATACTATTGACCATCCATGTGAAACGACGGAGGGTTACTAATGGTTTTGGCAAAACCGTGAACATAGTGAACTTGATATAATCAATGGAACGAGATAGCTTTTAAAAGGAGTGGCTTAAGCTCCGCGTTTAAAAGTTGTTTTTGAAAAGAACCGAGAGGTTTTGAAAGTGTTCCAACGACTTTTACTTGGTTTATTTTCTTGCATTAATTTTAATGCGTCCCATCATTTAATCCTACCATTGAAGAAAACAAAGAAAATATGGCGTACGCTTATGCCATCCGCATTCGCCACGGGGTCCCGTCATCACCCGTTAGGTTACTTAACTAACGACAGAGCGGGGGCTGGACTAGCGCGGATGCAAAACATAAGCAACGCCTAAATAGATATCTACATATAGATATATACATTCGTCACAAGCAATGATAGCCATTCCAGATCACAGATGAACACATTGGATATACTAGGAATCCGCATTCCGTACGAGCCTGTAACGAAGAGCGGATTACACGGTCGCGATGAATAGCCAAGACCCCACCCTAGACCCCTATGGGTGCGGCAAACTACCCGCCAAGCACCCGAAGTGAATTAACCTCCCTCAACAACGTGAGTAGGCCACTCGGTACTTCGAGGTACCCGGTAGTTTGTGCACCCAACCTTGGGTCTATCCTACGAGCAAAAACAGTAAAAGAAATTATACAATGACGGATACAACCCCATCCCGGTTGTGCGGCCATATAAATAATATAACATCAATTACATATTACATGAATTGAAAGAAAAAGAAAACTCTCATCTCACAACCCCCCGGCTATTCATCCGCGACAATCCAACGAATTCATACACACAAACCATCAACATTACAGATCACAGATATGTATAACCCCCACTAATCGACGTATAGCGATTAGCAGACGTTCAATACATATATCACATCACAGATATAACCCATTAGCCAAATGCTAGAGAAGTTCGATCAAAATACGGATTTGTAACCTCCCCAAAAACAAATTTGTTCTCCGGAAAATCTGGGCAGAAACAAACCATCATAAAAATCCCAAAACATCAATATAAGAACACTGCAGGAGAAACGACCCACGGCCGAGTCAACTTGGCCGCGGATCCGCGGCAAGAGCATGCTCTTGCCGCGGTTCCGCGGTGAGTTGGTCGACTCGCTGGATCATTTTTCTTGGGTGTTCTGTAAAAACCCTGAGCCGATTTTTAGTGTATGATTTATTATTTTTAAAGCAGGTTCAAAAATCGGCAGAAAGTTAGGTTTTTGAAAAGTGTTTTGCGATTTTTCTCCGATCGAAATTCTAGATACTTTGCTAACTTTCTAGTTTGTGTTTAGCTAGGCTCTGATACCACTGTAAGTCCACGTTGCCCACCCCGGTGCTTACGGGGAGGCGGAAACGGTATAAAAATTCGATTTTTACAACTCAAGGCAAAATGGACTATATAAAGGAGGATCTTTGCTAAACAAAAACTAACAACCATGCTAAAAGATTTAGCTGCTCGGTTAAAGGGTTATACCTAAGTCTTGAAGTCCTTCTCTTCTTTCTCCTTGGAGTGGGATGAACGGGCCGTCCTCGTCGCCTTCTCTTGCCGAAGAAAGATCCACCCGAGGGCCTCTACCTTTGGCTCCTACCTCAACCTAGAGGTAACTAAAGTGCTTGGTGTGCTAAACCTAGAACCTTAGAAAGAGTAGAGAGTAATTTTGGTGTTTTATCTCAAAGCTTAATGGTTCTCAACTCATGAGAGGAAGAGCTTTGAGAGAGAGGAAGAGGATGAGAGAGAATGAGCTTGAGAGAATGAGGATAATATCAACCATTCTCACATATATGTGAATTATGATAATTAAATAATTAATTAAAGATAATAGTGATGGTTAACTTGAAATGACCATTATCATTTCACATTAATAAATTTTGTAAGAATCAAAAAGCATCTTTCATGTGAAATGATGATGGTCAATATGTCAACATAGGTCAACAAGTCAACCATAGTCAAATGATCAACAACCCTAACCATAACATAATTATAATTAATTAATATTAATAATCATATTTCACATATACATTAGGGTTAAGAAAAAGACAACGGTCATCAACCCTAATGAAAGTCCTCTACCTCTGCCTCAGTCAACTATGCATACACACCCGTATCCATCTTCCGAGGAACACGAATACAATGAGATAAAACCAATCCCAAAACATATACTAGGATCTGGCTTAAACCAAAGCCCGCTAGTATAAGCTGTCCGGACACCAAACGTACACAAGTGCGCGGATGTGAACGAACCCCGTCGCAAAACCATGCGACCTCTACTCTGTTTTGCCTAAAGGCGAATAACCCTCTGTGTGGGACTCTAAAGACTCGACACTACGCTGGCAGAGGGTTTAACATCAGACCGCAAGCGGCACTGGCTGTACGTAACGGTCCCCAGGTAGATGCTGATAAGAAGACTGACGAAGTGAACCCATCTGAACTCCTACTGAGCCTGAATGTGACAATCTCCGTACAGTCCGGTCTGTTCGTCTGAGAATATCGCATGGTGGGTCTAGGGGGGCGGTAAACGACAGTCCTCTAATAGCGGTACAAGTCGTGTCGGAGTGTAGCCCAGAACACACTGAGATAACACTGGATACCTACCAGTATATCTCGCTTGCCCTGGCCAGGGACTTTGTGTAATGGCTTTCCTAGACACAACGCGATATCAACCCCCAATACCGGGAGAGACGAATCCTGTCTAACCGTCACTGCCTCCAAGTGCTTCGGGACTGCACCCAACTGCTACCTGTTTGCACGACTCCTTCGAGCCGTGGTAGGGTAGCAATCTAAGAACAGTGGGAACACACTCGAGGCGAAGTGACAGTGTCAAGTCAATGGACTAAGCTGTACCCATGTCACCTGGGAACTGATAACTGACGATAGGTATAATACCTACCAACAGTTCCCGACGAGTCTTGTCTTGTATACTCGTAACCTAACGAGCACCCGCATACTATCTCAAGTACGACGTACTGACGGCTGTGGGATAGACCGTCTCCCAAGCTGGGATGAGAAGCGCATACGCTAGTCTACTCCGGAGTATCGATACCCTGTCTCGATAGTCCTATGACTAAGGACCTGCATAAGGATGTGCTTGTGGATTACCCAGCCCCCATGAGTGTGACTGCCATCACAACGCTGGTAATCAAGCAAAGATCCTAAGGGCTCCACTAATGTGTAAAGGCGATATGCTATAAGAAACACATGCACACATTAAAGTAGAAACAAACCGAGTAGCATACTACAATTTTGAGCAAGATTGTCTATACAAGGTGAATATCCCAAGCTTCCATTAAGTAATATACAAACTAGTATGATACAGTAATGGCCTCTAGGGCATATACACTAACAAAGTCGTCAAAGGGGTTTCTCCTGCTAAAGGATCGGTCTTCGCAAGATTGGCCGTTCTAACTCCTGCTTCGGGCGAAGTCATCAAGACTGCTTCCCCTATCAAAAGATTGGCCTTTGCAAGATTGACCATCCCTTCTCAACGGACGTCAGTCTTCAACAGGATGGCACCAGCGGCGGCCTCTCATCAAAGCAGGGAGAATGACGAAGCCGCTCCCATGATAGAATTGGTTCCGTCTGTAAGTCGATGTGCAACACCCCACGAGTTGCGGGGAGGCGGAAATTGTTAGTGTATATGCCTTAGAGGCCATTACTGTATCATACTAGTTTGTATATTACTTAATGGATGCTTGGGATATTCACCTTGTATATACAATCTTGCTCAAAATAGTAGTATGCTACTTGGTTTGTTTCTACTTCAATGTGTACTTGTGTTTATTTCAGTATATCACTTATACGCATTAGTGGAGCCCTTAGGATCTTTGCTTGATTACCAGCGTTGTGATGGCAGTCACACTAGTGGGGGCTGGGTAATCTATAAGCACATCCTTATTCAGGTCCCTGGTCGCAGGACTATCGAGACAGGGCATCGATACTCCGGAGTAGACCAGCGCATGCGCTTCTCATCCCAGTGTGGGAGACGGTCTGTCCCACAGCCGTCAGTACGTCGTACTTGAGATAGTATGCGGGTGCTCGTTAGGTTACGGGTACACTGGACAGGACTCGTCGGGAACTGACTAGTTGGTATTATACCTATCGTCAGTTATCAGTTCCCAGGTGACATGAGTACAGCTTAGTCCGCTGACTTGACACTGTCACTTCGCCTTGGGTGTGTTCCCACTGTACTTTGATCACTACCCTACCACGGCTCAAAGGAGTCGTGCAAACAGGTGGTGGTTGGGTGCAGTCCCGAAGCACTTGGAGGCAGTGACGGTTAGACAGGATTCGTCTCTCCCGGTATTGGGGGTTGACATCGCGCTGTGTCTAGGAGAGCCATTACACGAGTAGTCCCTGGCCAGGGCAAACGAGATATACTGGTAGGTTTCCAGTGTTATCTCAGGGTGTATTGGGCTTCACTCCGGCACGACTTGTACCGCTATTGGGGGACTGACGTTTACCGCCCCCTAGGCCCGCCATGCGATGTATCAGACGAACAGACCGGACTGTACGGAGAATGTCACGCTCAGGCTCAGTAGGAGTTCAGATGGGTTTCGCCTCGTCGGTCTTCTTGTCGGCATTACCTGGGGACCGTTACGCACAGCTAGTGCCGCTTGCGGTCTGTGGTTAAACCCACTGCCAGCGTAGTGTCGAGTCTTTAGAGTCCCACACAGAAAGCTTTTCGCCTTTAGGCAAAAGAGTAGAGGTCGCATGGTATTGCGACAGGTCGCATGGTTTTGCGACAGGGTTCGGTCACATCCGTGCACTTGTGCGCGTACAGTGTCCGGACAGTTTACACTAGCGGGCTTTGGTTTAAGCCAGATCCTAGTGTACCTTATGGGATTGGATTTATCCAGTTTGCATTCGTGTTCCTCGGAACGCGGATGCGGGTGTGTATGCACAGTTGACAGGGAGGCAGAGGCTGTGGATTCTCATTAGGGTTGTTGACAGTTGACCGTTGACTTTTGACTTTTTGCTCAACCCTAATGAGAATATGATATGTGATTAACTATTATATTAATTAAGTATTATGGTGATATGGTTGTTGACTTGTTGACTTTTGTTGACTTGTTGACTTTGGTGACTTGTTGACTTTTGTTGACTTGTTGACCGGTTGACTAGGCTTGACTAGTTGACCATCATGATAACCATGGTTATCATTTCATGCCAAAGACTTTTTTCTTGCTTGCTTTTTGAGTAAAATGAGTGCATGATATGATAACCTTATGGTTGCTTCTAACCATCACCAAAAGACTTTTTTGATATGATGAGTTATGATCACTTTGGATTATGAGAGGGTGAGAGAGAAAAGAGAGCCTCATTCTTTCTTTCTCATTCTCTCTCTTGTTCTTGAGCTCTCCCCTTGCTCTCACCCTCAACCTCTTGCTCCCTCTCTTGATCTATGGTTCTCTTGTCTCATGAGTTGAGAATCAAGAACCATAGATAAAATCCCATTCTACTTCCTCTCTACTCATTCTAGTTCACTAGGTTTAGCAAACCAAGTGAACTAGTTTCTTCAAAGACCGAAGAAGGAGCTAAAGGTTGGAGCTTTCAAGTGGATCTATCTTCGGCGTACGGAGACGACGAGAAGGAGCCATCGGACCACCACCGGAGCTTGAAGAGAAGGAGTTCAAGTTTAGGTATAACCATCTTCATCCGAGTAGCTAAACATCTTTAGCTTAGTTTGCTAGTTTTAGTTTAGGTAACGATCCCGACCATAAGTTAGTCCATGTTGCCTCTTGCGATAAAAAATTTTGATTTTATACCGTTTCCGCCTCCCCGTAAGAACCGGGGGTCGCAATATGGACTTACAGTGGTATCAGAGCCTAACTAAACTTAAACTAGCTAGGTAGTAAAGTGTAACGAAGTTCGGAACCGAAAAAAATCACAAAACCGGAAAACTACAAAAACTGAGTTTCTGTTGAAATTTTTTCTGGTCAAAATGAAAAACTTCATACTCCTAAATTCGTCTCAGGGTTTTGTTAGAACACCCATGAAAAACGATTCACCAATTCGTCTAAACCGCCGCGCTTCCGCCGCGTGACCCTTCTTGGCCGCCGCGGAAGCGCCGCGGTTTGTTGTCTTTAGTGCGTCGTTTTTCGTGCAGTGTGTGTCTGTGTTGGTTTTGGGATTTTTGAGATATATTATATGTGCCCAGATTTTACAGAAAAGAAATTTCCTTTTGGAGTCCTATAATTCCGTATTTTTTCCGAACTTCATTGCACTTTGACTATGATGGTTATATCTGTGATGCTTGCATGTATTGAACGTCGGCTAATCGCTATAAGTCGATTAGTCGGGGTTATACATGATCTGTAATGTGCTGGAATGTGTATATGAATGTGTTGGACTGTCGCGGGTGAATAGCCGGGGTGGATGTGAGATGAGCTTTTGTTTTTCTTTCATTCATTGTAAATGTAAATTGATGTAATAATATTATTTGTTTGGCCGCACAACCGGGTCGGGGTTGTAGCCGTCATTGTATAATTCTTTTTACTGTTTTTGCTCCTAGGATAGACCCATGGAGGGGTGCACAAACTACCGAGTACTTGGCGGGTAGTTTGCCGCACCCGTAAGGGTCTTGGGTGGGGTATTTGGCTATTCACCGCGACCGTGTTATCCGCTTTTCGTTTCAGGCTCGAAAGGATTGCGGATTGCTAGTATATCCAATGCATTCATCTGTGATCTGTAATGTCTATCATTGCTTACTATTTAGGCGTTGCTTATGTTTTACAGACGCGCTAGCCCAGCCCCCGCTCTGTCGTTAGTTAAGTAACCTAACGGGTAATGACGGGGCCCAGTGGCGAATGCGAATGGCATAAGCGTACGTCATATTTTGGTTGTTTTCTGCAATGGTAGGGTTAAATGATGGGACGCATTAAAAGTACTAATGCAAGAATATCACGCATTAAAAGAACTAATGCAAGATAATAAACCAAGTTAAAGTCGTTGGAACACTTTCGAAAAACCACTCGGTTCTTTTCAAAATAACTTTTAAATGCGGAGCTTGAGCCACTCCTTCTAAAAGCTATCTCGTTCCATCGATTAAATCAAGTTCACTACGTTCACGGTTTCGCCAAAACCATCCGTAGCCCTCCGTCGTTTCACATGAATAGTCAATAGTATTCAAGCTGTGTTTGTTGGCCAAAGTCAAGGCACAGTGATTGGTAGCTATTGGGTATTCATGTGCAGCATAGATAGATGCGTTGGTTTGGAACAGTCGTACTGCCTTGTTGGCCAAAGTCAAGGGTAGGTGCGGGTGGATTCAAATTAACCTGGAGAACGACGGGCAGAACTTGACATGTGACTTATGATTTGTTGGCCAAAGTCAAGGTCATAAGAGCATGGGGCAAAAATCCACATCGGGAGTTTCATAAGTACTGAAACTTGCTAGATTTGCATACCATTTGGAGTGTGATGATTCTGGTAGGATTCCTTCAGTTTCGTCACGCGATGATATTTGGATCCCGATCCTACTGTGAGTATATGCTACTCCTCGGGAAATTTCTCACTTAACGATCAATGCTATAAACCTAGTAGGTGCCTAGAAAGGTGTTAGCGGGGCTACGCCCCCAGGGAAAAGAGGTTCTCTAATTAAGGAACTTCGCGAAAGCGTTGGAAAACCTCCCTCGAAGTACCGACACCGGCCTGGCTGAACGGTTAAGCAAGTATTGTACGGTGGGATTGATCCCGGCTAATTCTTCCTTTATGGTTTGAGGAGGGATTCGAGAAACAGTGGGAGCCATCCTGTTTAGACAAACTAAAAACCACTCTAAACTTGCAAGAGCATCATGCTGAGTGTTTCTTCTTCTCTCTCCTAATTGCAGCGACCAATCAACATGACTGGACTTAAGTTACTCCTAGATAAAAACAAACTGACAGGGCCAAACTACAAAGATTGGCTCAGGAATGTCAAGATAGCAATCACTTATGACAAGCTGGGGTATCTTCTTACCACCAAAGCTCCCCCTGTCCCTGGTCCAACTTCCAGCGTCGCGGATAAGGAAATCCGCAAGACTTGGGAGATTGATAGCGCGAAGGCCAAGTGCCTCCTGCTTGCCTCGATGGACAACGAACATCAGAGGAGGCATGAGAATATGGACATGGAGTCCATATTGCTCCATACAAAAGAACTGTATGGAGAGCAATCACGTATCGCAAGATACGAAGCGTCGAAAAAGTTATTTTCGACAAGAATGGCCGTCGGATCATCAGTAGCCGAGCATGTGCTAAAGATGATCGGCTTCATTGAGGAGCTCGCTGACCTAGGGATCACATTGGAGAGTGAGCTATATACGGATATAGTTCTCCAGTCCCTTCCTTCCACTTACGCCCAGTTTATACTGAACTTCAACCTACAAGAAAAAGAGGTTGAACTATCAGAGCTCCTCAACATGCTGAGGAGCGCAGAGGGCACCCTACAGAAAGGTAGGGAAACATCCACTTTGTTTGTAGGAGGATCATCTTCTTCTAGGTCCAAGGCGAAAGCCAAGGGAAAGAAGAAGAAGGCCCCCGCCAAACCAAGGGGCGGTGTTGGTAAAGTGGATACGAAGGGAAAAAGCAAAGCAACAAAGATAGCGGGGAAGCTTGTGGATAAGGAAGAATGCTTCTATTGTCATAAGAAAGGACACTGGAAGAATGATTGCAGGGCCTGGAAGGCCAGAACACAGGAATTGAAGCAGGTTGCAGCTTCAGCTTCAGGTGTGTATGTTATTGAAAATTGTCTTTCAATAAACTCTACTTCCTGGGTATTGGATACCGGATCAGGATCTCATATCTGTAATTCTTTGCAGGCGTTGAGAAACCGTAGGGTTTTGAAGGCAGGTGACATGACCCTCAAAGTTGCGAACGGAGCTAGCATGGATGCTAAAGCCGTGGGGGACTATCACCTGGGAATGTCAGATGGACATGTTTTGGTTTTGCGTAATTGCTTTTTTGTACCCAACGCAACTTGTAATATCATTTCTGTATCTTTAGTTTCTAAAGAAGGTTATGAATTTGCGTTTGTAAGTAATGTTGTAAACATTCACCTTAATCAAGTTTTGATTGGGTCAGGTACATTGAGTAATGGTATATACGTGTTAAACCAACCACAAATTTTCAACGTCCAGAATACACACAAAAGAAAGTCTCCGGAAATAAATCAGACTTTCTTATGGCATTGTAGATTGGGTCACATCAATGAGAGAAGGTTGACTAAGTTACATACAGAAGGATATTTGAATGCGTTCGAATATCAATCGTATGCCACTTGTCAATCTTGTCTCAAAGGAAAGATGACAAAGACTCCGTTTACTGGACATGGAGTAAGAGCGAGCGAGCTCTTGGGACTCGTACACAGTGACGTGTGCGGTCCAATGTCTACACATGCCCGAAGCGGACATTCTTACTTCATTACTTTTACGGATGACTTCTCAAGGTACGGTTATGTCTTCTTGATGAAACATAAGTCCGAGGCCTTTGGAAAATTCCAGGAGTATAAGAATGAAGTAGAGAAACAGACCGGCAAAAGTATTAAGATTCTAAGATCGGATCGAGGTGGAGAATACTTAAGTGCCGAGTTCCTGGACTATTTAAAAGAGAACGGAATTCTCTCTCAGCTTACTCCTCCATACACCCCGCAACATAACGGTGTATCGGAGAGACGGAACCGCACCCTATTGGATATGGTGCGGTCCATGATGGGTAATGCTGAGTTACCGCGATCATTCTGGGGGTATGCGCTAGAATCAGCAGCGTACCTTTTGAACCGAGTTCCGACTAAGACTGTGCCTTCCACACCATATGAAATGTGGTGTGGGAAGAGACCCTATCTTAAGCACATTAAGACATGGGGATGTCCGGCTTTTGTCAAAAAGCAGCATGCGGACAAGCTCGAGGCACGCTCAGTACAGTGCAAGTTTGTGGGGTATCCAAAGAACTCAAAAGGATATTTCTTCTACTGTGAAGAGGAACAAAAAGTTCTTGTTTCTCGTCATGCCTACTTCTTGGAAACTGAGTTTTTGGAAAACCAGATAAGTGGGAGCACAGTAGAACTGGAAGAAATTCCAGAACCACGGACTGTTACTGAAAGTTTAGTGGAACCAGAAGGTTCGGAAGAACAGGACATTCCTACGCCGCTCCGCAGAAGTAGTAGGCAGTCTCATCCGCCTGAGAGATACTACGGTTTTCTCATAGACGGGGATAGAGAGGATTGCATCATAGATTATGATGAGCCTACTAGCTTCCAGCAGGCCGTTCAGAGCGTTGACTCAGTGAAATGGCTGGATGCAATGCGGACCGAAATGGAGTCCATGTACACCAACAAGGTATGGACGTTGGACATTGCTCCAGACGGGGTAAAACCCGTAGGATGCAAGTGGATCTTCAAAAGGAAGATTGGTGTAGATGGACAGGTTGAGACCTATAAAGCTAGGCTGGTAGCAAAGGGTTTTCGTCAAAGACCTGGCTTGGACTACGACGAAACCTTTTCTCCAGTAGCCATGCTGAAATCCATTCGGATCCTTCTTGCCATTGCTGCCTTCCACGATTATGAGATTTGGCAGATGGACGTAAAAACCGCTTTTCTAAATGGAAATTTAGAGGAGTGTGTCTATATGGATCAGCCAGAGGGTTTCATTCAGAGTGGGAGCAGCGGAAAGGTGTGCAAGTTACTTAAGTCCATCTATGGACTAAAGCAGGCATCGCGGAGTTGGAACATCTGCTTTGATGAGACGGTCAAAGAATTTGGCTTTATCAAAAATCCAGATGAACCATGCATCTATAGTAGATTTGTAGCGAGAACTGTAGTATTCCTCGTTTTATACGTGGATGACATTCTCTTAATAGGAAATGATATTCCTATGCTACAATCTGTCAAGGGGTTCTTGTCACAAAGGTTCTCCATGAAAGACCTGGGTGATGCCTCATACATCCTGGGGATCCGGATCCATCGTGATAGATCCAAGAGGATATTGGGACTTTCTCAGTCCAGGTACATCGACACCGTACTGAAAAGATTCAGTATGGAAGATTCCAAGCGCGGTAACCTACCAGCTTGTCACGGGATCACCCTCTCTAAAGAGATGTCTCCCAAGACTGATTTGGAGAGGGATCGCATGTCTATTATACCCTACGCTTCTGCGGTAGGCTCTATAATGTATGCGATGTTGTGTACCAGACCGGATGTAGCTTATGCACTGAGTGTAGTAAGCCGGTATCAGTCAAACCCTGGGGAGAAACATTGGATAGCGGTAAAGAACATTCTCAAGTACCTGAGGAGGACTAAGGAGATGTTCTTGGTGTATGGCGGAAAGGACCTCCAGATCGAGGCCTTTGCTGACTCCAGCTTCCAGAGTGACAAGGATGATTCCAAGTCCATGTCGGGTTTTGTCTTTACCCTCAATGGAGGGGCGGTGTGTTGGAAGAGTTCCAAACAGGAAACCGTTGCAGACTCGACGATGGAAGCGGAATACATCGCTGCATCTGATGCCGCAAAAGAAGCTGTCTGGATGAGGAAGTTCTTGAAAGAACTTCAGGTGGTTCCGTCCATTGTTGATCCAATACCTCTGTATTGCGACAACAACGGGGCTATAGCTTTAGCGAAGGAACCCAGGTCCCATCAGAAATCCAGGCACATCTTAAGGCGGTATCACCTGATCAGGGAGATCGTAGATCGCCAGGAGATCGAGGTTCGGAGAGTCGCTTCAGAAGATAACACAGCTGATCCATTCACCAAGGCCCTGCCCCAGACTCAGTTCGAGCGGCTGATCGAGATGATAGGTCTTCGATACGCCAGTACATGGCCTTAGTGCAAGTGGGAGATTGTTAGTGTATATGCCCTAGAGGCCATTACTGTATCATACTAGTTTGTATATTACTTAATGGATGCTTGGGATATTCACCTTGTATATACAATCTTGCTCAAAATAGTAGTATGCTACTTGGTTTGTTTCTACTTCAATGTGTACTTGTGTTTATTTCAGTATATCACTTATACGCATTAGTGGAGCCCTTAGGATCTTTGCTTGATTACCAGCGTTGTGATGGCAGTCACACTAGTGGGGGCTGGGTAATCTATAAGCACATCCTTATTCAGGTCCCTGGTCGCAGGACTATCGAGACAGGGCATCGATACTCCGGAGTAGACCAGCGCATGCGCTTCTCATCCCAGTGTGGGAGACGGTCTGTCCCACAGCCGTCAGTACGTCGTACTTGAGATAGTATGCGGGTGCTCGTTAGGTTACGGGTACACTGGACAGGACTCGTCGGGAACTGACTAGTTGGTATTATACCTATCGTCAGTTATCAGTTCCCAGGTGACATGAGTACAGCTTAGTCCGCTGACTTGACACTGTCACTTCGCCTCGGGTGTGTTCCCACTGTACTTTGATCACTACCCTACCACGGCTCAAAGGAGTCGTGCAAACAGGTGGTGGTTGGGTGCAGTCCCGAAGCACTTGGAGGCAGTGACGGTTAGACAGGATTCGTCTCTCCCGGTATTGGGGGTTGACATCGCGCTGTGTCTAGGAGAGCCATTACACGAGTAGTCCCTGGCCAGGGCAAACGAGATATACTGGTAGGTTTCCAGTGTTATCTCAGGGTGTATTGGGCTTCACTCCGGCACGACTTGTACCGCTATTGGGGGACTGACGTTTACCGCCCCCTAGGCCCGCCATGCGATGTATCAGACGAACAGACCGGACTGTACGGAGAATGTCACGCTCAGGCTCAGTAGGAGTTCAGATGGGTTTCGCCTCGTCGGTCTTCTTGTCGGCATTACCTGGGGACCGTTACGCACAGCTAGTGCCGCTTGCGGTCTGTGGTTAAACCCACTGCCAGCGTAGTGTCGAGTCTTTAGAGTCCCACACAGAAAGCTTTTCGCCTTTAGGCAAAAGAGTAGAGGTCGCATGGTATTGCGACAGGTCGCATGGTTTTGAGACAGGGTTCGGTCACATCCGTGCACTTGTGCGCGTACAGTGTCCGGACAGTTTACACTAGCGGGCTTTGGTTTAAGCCAGATCCTAGTGTACCTTATGGGATTGGATTTATCCAGTTTGCATTCGTGTTCCTCGGAACGCGGATGCGGGTGTGTATGCACAGTTGACAGGGAGGCAGAGGCTGTGGATTCTCATTAGGGTTGTTGACAGTTGACCGTTGACTTTTGACTTTTTGCTCAACCCTAATGAGAATATGATATGTGATTAACTATTATATTAATTAAGTATTATGGTGATATGGTTGTTGACTTGTTGACTTTTGTTGACTTGTTGACTTTGGTGACTTGTTCACTTTTGCTGACTTGTTGACCGGTTGACTAGGCTTGACTAGTTGACCATCATGATAACCATGGTTATCATTTCATGCCAAAGACTTTTTTCTTGCTTGCTTTTTGAGTAAAATGAGTGCATGATATGATAACCTTATGGTTGCTTCTAACCATCACCAAAAGACTTTTTTGATATGATGAGTTATGATCACTTTGGATTATGAGAGGGTGAGAGAGAAAAGAGAGCCTCATTCTTTCTTGCTCATTCTCTCTCTTGTTCTTGAGCTCTCCCCTTGCTCTCACCCTCAACCTCTTGCTCCCTCTCTTGATCTATGGTTCTCTTGTCTCATGAGTTGAGAATCAAGAACCATAGATAAAATCCCATTCTACTTCCTCTCTACTCATTCTAGTTCACTAGGTTTAGCAAACCAAGTGAACTAGTTTCTTCAAAGACCGAAGAAGGAGCTAAAGGTTGGAGCTTTCAAGTGGATCTATCTTCGGCGTACGGAGACGACGAGAAGGAGCCATCGGACCACCACCGGAGCTTGAAGAGAAGGAGTTCAAGTTTAGGTATAACCATCTTCATCCGAGTAGCTAAACATCTTTAGCTTAGTTTGCTAGTTTTAGTTTAGGTAACGATCCCGACCATAAGTTAGTCCATGTTGCCTCTTGCGATAAAAAATTTTGATTTTATACCGTTTCCGCCTCCCCGTAAGAACCGGGGGTCGCAATATGGACTTACAGAAATATGAAAAACGATCTTGTTCTTGAAGCATATATCGACTAACCGAAGATCTTTGCTAAACGATAATTAACAACTAGCATAGAAGTTCTTAGCTACTATGTAAAGAGATTATACCTAATGAATCTTGTCCTTCTTCTTTACGATCTCTTCGTCCTCCTTGGCCTCCTCTAAGTGATAGATGATCCACCCGAGAACCCTAATCCAAGCTTCACCTCAAAACTTGAGGTAACTAAGTTTCTCTAGTTGCTAATCAAAGGAACTTAGATCATATAGAGTTAGGTTATGGGATGTTTAGTCTTTTCTAATCCTTGTTCTCAACTCATGAGTGGTAGGATTAGAGCTTGAAGAAAGAGTGAGCTTGAGGAGAGAGAAGGTGAACTAGAATAATGAAAATGAAATTGTTTCTCACTTGATATTTGAAGCATAATGAATAAATCAATAAATGAATAATAAGAGATTATTCATCATGCTACATAAATGTATTATGAGTGATTCACTATGTGAGTCATTAAGCATTTATGTCACGACCCGAAATATTAGCTCGTGACCAGCACTTGAATCACGCCACGTCTAAAGACGTAACGGAATTCAAGTAAGCTGAAACCCAGAAATCTATACCTTTTTAGAAAAATAAAGGAGGTGAGGTTTTGAAATAAAGGTATAATGAAAACAAGTTTTCTGAGTGCATAGAGAGAATTATGAATGATGCAAGTGAAATTTATCAGTTTGAAAACATGTTTCGTCTTTTGAAAAATTTTGGCAGCACCTCCTTTGTATATTTTGATCCAAAACCACAATACATAACAAGAATAATGGCATTCCCAAGCGGGAGCTAGCTCTTCGCTAAACAGCGGATCACAACCACGCAATACAGTATAAATGAATATACGACGCCCAACGGCGAAGTTCACCACAAAAAGATAAAGAAAAGAGCAAGATATAACCCCAAAGGGAAAATAAAACCCATCGCTCAAATCTCGCAACTACAAGTCTCACTAAGTCTCAACACTTATACAAATACAACTTTTGGTTGATTGATGGAGTTAACTATGTACAATATGAAATATAATACAAGAGTGGGTACGATACAAATGTCCCACCTACCAATTCAAAACACCCAAATGAATCTGTGGGCCAGCGAATCCGTTACTGATCCAAGCGGTCAACCTGCAAGAACTGTGGCACAATGGGGGTGAGTTGCCAACTCATGAATAGAAATATATCTACAAGTAGAAATCGAATAAACAACGACTCCTAGGTCAACTATATCATCTGGTAATACTATGATATCTAGGGTGACCGGGTCGTATATGTGCCAACAAGGTAGTCACTATCTATATGCATGTGGATAACATCCAACAGTAATAATCAATGCATGCGGATATGTGGATCTCGTCCACCTATAAATCAATGTCTATAAGCATATGTATAATCTCCCATAGTAACATCAGTGTATGTATGTATGTATGTATGTGGATCTAATCCACGCGTTAACCACTGACGCAACAATATCATGCATGTAAATATCATAAAAGAGTGTGCATGAAAGTATGAGGATATATATATCAACGGTGTCTCTCCCGACTGTAGGGTTCCTAGGCACTCTAGTGAAGTCTCACAAGTGATCGAACATGCACAAATCAAATTTTACGGGTGCCTACAAACCCTAATACGGATCGTTTACTAGATATCTAGGCGAAACAAGCAAACTAGTTAACATTTTAACTAAGGGAACGGATATACAACCTTTGTAGATCCGGTCCACCACCTCCACGGCTCCGCAATGAAGTCCCCTCGCTGTCCAAATCATGTCTTGGGCTCTAGCGTCGGCATCATCGAAGAATGGGCGGGCTTGATC
This sequence comes from Agapanthus africanus, assembly GCA_030015575.1. NCBI lineage: Eukaryota > Viridiplantae > Streptophyta > Magnoliopsida > Asparagales > Amaryllidaceae > Agapanthus > Agapanthus africanus. The sequence continues at coordinate 209,127,948 of JASDDO010000029.1, read as the reverse complement.
GTCGGTTCGATGCCGAAGATGATCTACGTCGAGGCATCGCTAGAACAAGCTCCAACTTCATCAAGTCGGAAAAACTTGTGAAGGAAACACCCTATACTACTTGGCAAGAGGTAGAGGATGAAGAAATAGGAAGTGGGTAAACTTTAGTTTTGGATTTCTCACTAGATTTCATGACTTGCCATTGGAGTAGCAAGCTTTCTTCATTGAAGAAGAAGATGAAGAAAGAAGAAGATGATATGATAACATAATTAAATAGAAAAGAAAATATAATACTTATCATATCATTAACCTTAGTTAGGTGTAGAGAATTGACTAAGGTTAATATGAAGAGTTAGGGTTAAGAAAGAAGACAAAATGGTTACTTAGTCAAAGTTTCAAGAAACTTCAACTACAAACAAAATAAGCCACCATTTCATTTTCTTTATCATTTTCTTTTTCCAAAATAAATAAGAAAAAGAAAACCCTAATCTTAATCTTAACCATGGTCTAATTCTTTACACTAACCCTAGCTTGCATGTATCATCAAACATGATACAATCATGTGCACAAAACATATCACATATGTAATGTGTACAAACTAAGTGAGTAAATCCAATTAAAGTGAACCAATACTAGTTAATGCAAAGTAATATATCAAATATATAATTATACATTAAATCATTAAATCAACACTTGATTCAATGATCCGGTCATGTCGCATATAACCGGCTAGTATCCAATGTATCGGCTTATCGAATCAATCATTGATTTGATAACTAGGTTATATCGCATATAACCAATCGATACATTCGTCGAGAGAATGAAATACGGTATCACATACACGAATTATTCTCGGTCCCGCACATATCTCATATGCGCCCTATTTCGTTTCGCTTGAGCTAGGAAACCTCTGTGTAGGACTCTAAAGACTCGTCAATACGCCGGCAGCAGATGATGATCATATCAAACACCCACAAGCGGTCTGCTAAACGTAACGGCCACCCGGGTATTGAGCGATCAGAAGATCGACGAGCAAGCCCGCTCACACTCCTGTGAATCCAACCAGTAACACTTACCGTACAGTCCGGTCTGTTCGTCTGATATGTCGCATATCTCGCCTAGGGGTGGTAAACGTCAGACCCCAATAGCTCGATAAGTCATGCCGACTTGAGGTCCATAACATTCGTGAAACTACTGATAACTCTTACCAGTATATCACTGCAACCCTGGCCAGGGATTTCCTGTTATGGCCAGTCGAGCATAGCACAACATCAACCCCCAATACAGGGAGAGACGAATCCCCTCCTATCACTCATTGCCTCCATGTGAATCGGGACTGTACCCAAAAACCACCTGTTTGCATGACTCAGTAGAGCCGTGGTAGGGTGGAAATCAAAGCACAGTGGGAGACACACAAGACTCTATGACGATCTCGGGTCAACAGACTAAGCTGTACCAGTGTCACCAGAGAACTGCCATCTGACGTGAGGTATAATACCATCTGGGAGTTCTCGGCGAGTCCGTTCAGTGTACCCAGTCTCCACTGAGCACCCGCATACCATCTTCGATGTCAAACACCAATGGATATGGGATCATCCATCGCCCATCACATGGGTCGAGAAGATATACGCTAGTCTACTCTGGAATATCGATGCCCCGTCTCGATATTCCCACGACTAGGAACAATTCAAGGATGTACTCTAGGACTACCCAGGCCCCACTAGTATGATCTACATCATAGTCCTGGAAGTCGAGTACACATCCTATGGGCTTTATCAACATGTAATCAGAGAGACAGAAAGTATACATGTTAAGATAAAGTGCAACCAGATAGCGTACTATCATGTCGAGCAAGAAAGTCCTACCTATATATGTCCCAGCATCCACTACAATATACCTCCAATGTACAGTAATGGCCTCTAGGGTATACATATAACTAACAATCTCCCACTTGCACTAGGGCCATCTGTAGCAGTGGTTGCAGTATCACATACTCAACCATCCCCTAAATTGTCTCTCTTTGGGAAAAAGGCCTTCATGAGTGGATCCGCCGTGTTGTCCTCTGAGTCTTCTCTCCTAACCTCGATCACCCTGGAGATCAACTATCTCCATGATCAGGTGATGCTTCCTCGGAATATGTCTGGGTCACTGATGGGACCAGGGTTCCAGGGCTAAAGCCATACTTCCATTGTCATACAATGGCAGGAACCTAGTTCATCTTATGAACCATTATACACCCAAACTGTCTCTTTGGTAGTATCTTTAATAGCGATGTTACCAGCCTTTATCGTCTAGTTTGCCACGGTATCTAGCTTGGAAATCCTCCAACATACCGTCCCTTTATCGAGGGTAAAGACAGTGCCTGTGACTGACATTCAGTCGTCTTTATCACCCTGGAACACTTCCGGTGATTCTCCCCAGGATCGATTGAAACCATCTCTCTACATCTAGTGAGAATCCTAACATCCAATTACATCTATCTCATAGATGAAAACTCAGGATTTAGGAGGTATCACTTTGATCCTATATGGAAAACTATTGTGATAAGCGGAGATTGATCGAGCGTAGCATAGGAAACTCCTTCCCTAACAAGAGTATGTCATCCACGTACTCTACGAGGATCGTCATCATACTCCCTACTACCCTTTTGTTTATACAAGGTTCATCTACCATTTTGATGATGTCAACTTCTTTGACTAATCCATCAAAACAGATGTTCCAACTCCGCGATGCCTGCTTTATCCTATAAAGCATCTTGCACACGTTTCCGCTGCTCCCACTGTTTACGAAGACCTCTGGCTGTGTTCTTATAGACGTTCTCTTCTAAATCAGTATTTAGAAAAGCAGTCATGGCACCCAACCGCCAGATATCGTAGTCATGGTATGTAGCCGTGGTAAGTAGGATCTGGACAGACCTAAGCATAGCTACTGGAAAAAGGTTTCATCATTATCCACGCCTGGTCGATGACGAAAACCTTTAACAAGTCTAGCTTTGAAAGTCTCAACTTTTCCATCTAAACCAAGTAATCTTCTCAAGATATACTTGCTCCTGATGGGGATTTAACCCTTCAGATATAGCAGCTAAAGTCCATACTTTGCTGGTGTGCATGGATTCCATCTCAGATCGCTAAGCATCCAGCCATTCTTACAGAGTCCCTACTCTCGATGGCCTGCTCGAAACTAGTTGGGTCATCATCTCATGATGCAATCCTTGCTCCCACTGTCATCGAGAAACCGAGGTATCTCTCAGGCGGATGAGGAACCCTACTAGATCGGCGGAGAGGCTGAGGTTCGTCAGAAACTATTGAGTCCTTTGGTTCTGTCAAATCATTAGCAGTTTTGTATAGCTGGAACCTTTCCAGTTCTACAGAACTGATCTTACCTCGATCTTGTCCGAATTTTGCTTTTGGCATAGGACGGAAAATCCCAAATCTTAACTTACTTAAGAGATAGGATCTTCCCACACCATATCTTATATGGAGTGGTAGGCAGTGATTTGATTCGAACCCTATTCAATAGGTATGCAGCTTCTCAAGCGTATAACTCCCAAAAAGGAAACAGGTAACTCAGTAGTACTCATCATAGAGCACACCATATCATATAGGGTGTGATTGCTCCGCCCCGATACACCAATGTGCTATGGTTATTTGGAGGAGTAATGCTGAGAGAGAATCTCATTCTCCTTTAGAATAATCCAGGAATTCCATGCACAAGTATTCTCCTCCTTGATCTCATCAAAGGACATAATACTTATACCCGGTTGTTGGTTCTCTACTTCTAACTTATATTCTGTGAATACCTCAAAAGGTTCGGACTTATGTTTCAACAGGAACATATGACTGAATCTTGAGAGATTATCAGAGAATATAATGAAGTATAAAGAACCAGTCCTGGCATGTGTAGACAGGAGACCTTACATACATCATCATGTATCAGTTCCAAGAGTTTACTAACTCTTTCTCTGTTTCTAATAAACAGAGCTATGGTCATATTATCTTTATGACATGACTGGCAAGTTTCACAAGATGTAAATTCAAACTGATTTAAATATACATCTAAATGTAACTTCAGCCAGTCGGGTCGCATTGATATGACCTAGTCTACAATGCCTCAAGAAGAATTCGTTCATTTCTGAACTCTTCTTCTTGTGCGTGTTCAGTATACTAGGAACTGTAGTTTGATTTAGAACGTTAATGCTTTTAGATAGCGTGCCTGAACCGATCAACTTTTGATATAGGAAATGTTCAACACATTATCCATCAATACAAAATTATATCCTTTCTTTACTAATAAAGAGACTGATATGATTTTGTATATCGGGTTCGGTATCTAATAGCATTTGTTCAGAATCAATGTATTCGTAATACAGGGTGACAGTGACCAACAGACTTGGCTGCAACACTTGCCCCGTTTTCTGCCTCATGAAACTTATCACCCGTTCTCAGTTTTTCTACCCTTTTGTAGCCCTATGTAACAGATTACATATCTGGGATCCTGATCCGGTATCATATACCCAGGATGCAGAGGATACTGAGAAACAGTTCTTTGTAATGAACACACCCGAAGGAGATGCATCATATGCACTTTCTTCGTTTGGGCGGCATAGGAATTCTGGTATTCCCCAATTTTCTGCTCTGTCTTATAACAATTATAAGTTGGAGCGGGACCAACGTTCCCCAGCTCAGTATAACAAGCGGGTTCGGCCAATACATCCGTATTATTATCTTGATTAAGGCGTGATATGGTCACTACCAGGAGAGAGAGAGAAGAAAACACTCTGCGTGCGCTCTTGCAAGATTAGATTGGTTATGTATTTTATCTAATCAGGATGGCTCCCACTGTTTTTATCAAATCTTCCTTCAAACCCTAAAAGGAAAGACTAGCCGGGATTAATTACACTCTACAAGTTCGCCAATCTTTCAGCCAGGCCAGTGTCGGTACTTTGAGGGAGGTTCCCCGTGCTTTCGCACGGACCTAATTACTGTAAACCTCATTTTCCCAGAGGCGTAACCCCGTTGACACCTTTCTAGACACCTACTTGATCGGCTAATTGCAAAGTGCAAAACTCTCCCAGGAGTAACAATTACTCGCAGTGGGTATCGGGATCCAACTATCACATAGAAGGTACGCAATCTCATTGCAAATTCCAACAGTTGAAACTCCCGATAAAGGTTTTTACCCCTAGCACCTATGACCTTAACTATGGTCAACAAATCATAAGTACTAGTCAAGTTCTACCCGTCATTTCGTGATTAATTAGACCCACCCACATGACCCTTAACTAAGGTCAACAAAGTCACGCGACTGTCCTAACTAATCGCATCATATGCGGTGTAGGAAGACATCACTTAGCTACCGTACACTGTGCCTTGACTATGGTCAACAAACACAGCACGAATACTAAGTACTCTACTTCCTAAAATGACGGAGGGTTGCGAATGGTTTTTGTGAAAACCTTTAACGCTTTGAACTTGATCTCGTTGCGGAATCAAATGGTTTTTAAATGGAATTTTTTTAGGCTTTTCTAGTTTTGCTAAAGGGGTCACTCCCGGTGAAGGGATCGTCGGCCCTTTCCTCGATGAATGAGGTGCGGGATATATCATATATATCACTGTGCAAAGCGGAAACTATAGAAGCGATTAAAGACAAACCGAGGGTTGTAGCATCTTCTAGTTATTGCTAAAGGAGTCACTCCCGGTGAAGGGATCTCGGTCCTTTCCTCATCGAATAAGGTGCAGGATGTTCTATAATGAACACCGCGATGCAAAGCAAGAACTGTAGCTACCTGTTTTATTTTGAAATTCGATTCCACAACATCAATTAGGTTTATTTTCTTTCAATAATCTCATTAATGAATATCCCATCATTAAAGTCCACCTAACCATCACAGATAAATATAACGTACGCTTATGCCATCCGCATTCGCCTCGATGTCCCGTCTGCACCGTTAGGTTAGGTAACTAACGGCAGAGCGGGGCAGGGCTAGCGCGGGTGTAAAACATAAGCAACGTCTATATAATATATCATATATACTATATATATTACCTGTCACAGAACATCACATGATCACAGATAAATCACAGCAGAAGAAACATATGAAATATTGGATATACTAGGACGTCCGTGTTTTCAATACGAGCCAGTATAAAACACGGATTCCACGGTCGTGATGAATAGCCAATCCCACACCCCTAGAACCCTACGAGAGCGGCAAGCAACCCTACCAATTCTAGGGTTAGGAGACCCGGACTCGACTCCTCGAGTTGGTCTCCCACTGGACCCCAGAACCCGGTTACTTGTGCTCCCCTCCTTGGGTCTATCCTAATGCGGAAAAGTAAATAATATACAACGGGTGACGACTTCCGCAACCTGGAAGTGCCCCAAAAAAAGAATATTACATACAAGTTTTTACATGAATGAAAAATGAAAAACACTCATCTCATATAAAAAAAACCCCGGCTATTCAAACACGACGATCCAATATAACATATCCAGCAACACTTAACATCACATGTCATCAACGTAAGCAAACATGCGTATCCCAATTGTCGTTGACATATAGCAACGAAACCGGCGATATCACATATTACACTTACGGTCACAGAAAAGAAAGTGTAAAACTACAACAGTTGGAATCCGCAACCACCTCAGACATCGCATGCCTGACCAAATGAATTCTTTAGACATCGCATGCCTAACAATTATAAACCCCGCATTTTAGTCTCATTATCGAAAACTCTTTTCAATATCAAGTCGGGCAATTCAACAGGATTCCCGACATTCTGATCGAATGTTCGTCGCAAACTTCAGTAGACGGCCGCACCCCCGACGCCGTCGACAAAGTGCACCAAGGCGGAACACTGCTACCGCGAGCACCCGAACGGATGCTTTCGGCGACGGGGTTCTCCTACAGTCACTTGGTCGGGGCTATGGGGTGAGGCTGTCTATTAAGTTTACCCGGCGAGTATCCGCGTACGCTACGTGATTGCGACGGACTTTTGATCACATCAAAATTCCATGGCAACCGATCAAGTGAGACTAAACTGCTACGTTTATAATATTCATTCCGTTATCTCATAACTATTTGCGAATTCCAATTATTGTATCACATTCCGGATAAATAGAAAATGCTAAACTTTTCGATCGAACAATCGAACACCCAAGTTTTCCCGATACTACTCAACACATGAAATAAGTCTAACAACATTCAGTTCGTGCCTCAGTAGCAACGGTCCAGCCGTAGAAGGGTCAAGCCAACGCCTCACATGTGGCACGCCGTACTGCCCCAAACCCGAAGGTTCAAAGGGCAGTTCAAGAAGGGCACATAATCGAGTTAAGGTTTGTTGTCTTCTAGAGGGTCCATCGCGTTACTTGCACTACTTAGAACGTCGTTAAACTACGGAAAAATCCAACAATTGGAAATTTCCCGGCAGGGGAAAAAGTGGGTATTTATATCCGGTCGAACTTTTTAACATATTCTAAAATTTATCCGGAAACGCACACCGACAAAATTAGACAGTCCGATCGAATACACCGAGTCCCTAATACAACTCAGAAAATGCAACTCTGGGAAAATTATTAAAAACATCCAGAACACACAAGAAACACCAAAAGAAACAACTGAAGAAAACTCACAGCATGATCATCACAGACGGCCGCGGAACCGCCGCAGAAGGGGGGTCAACGCCGCGGTTCCGCGGTCGTACTGTTGAATCAGGCTGTCGTTTTCTGCAGTTTTTCTTATAATTTCCTGCACATTTCTCTGCATATTTTTAATGTTGAAAAATCCTCGAAATTAGAAAATGTACAGAGAGCATATTCCTAGTCGGGGTTTTGGGTCAATCGGACTTCTGATTCCGTCGGGACTTCGCCTAAGGCTCTAGCTAGTCTCTGATACCACTGTAGGGTTCCTAGGCACTCTAGTGAAGTCTCACAAGTGTTCGAACATGCACAAATCAAATTTTACGGGTGCCTACAAACCCTAATACGGATCGTTTACTAGATATCTAGGCGAAACAAGCAAACTAGTTAACATTTTAACTAAGGGAACGGATATACAACCTTTGTAGATCCGGTCCACCACCTCCACGGCTCCGCAATGAAGTCCCCTCGCTGTCCAAATCATGTCTTGGGCTCTAGCGTCGGCATCATCGAAGAATGGGCGGGCTTGATCGTTGGTTCGATGCCGAAGATGATCTACGTCGAGGCATCGCTAGAACAAGCTCCAACTTCACCAAGTCGGAAAAACTTGTGAAGGAAACACCCTATACTACTTCGCAAGAGGTAGAGGATGAAGAAATAGGAAGTGGGTAAACTTTAGTTTTGGATTTCTCACTAGATTTCATGACTTGCCATTGGAGTAGCAAGCTTTCTTCATTGAAGAAGAAGATGAAGAAAGAAGAAGATGATATGATAACATAATTAAATAGAAAAGAAAATATAATACTTATCATATCATTAACCTTAGTTAGGTGTAGAGAATTGACTAAGGTTAATATGAAGAGTTAGGGTTAAGAAAGAAGACAAAATGGTTACTTAGTCAAAGTTTCAAGAAACTTCAACTACAAACAAAATAAGCCACCATTTCATTTTCTTTATCATTTTCTTTTTCCAAAATAAATAAGAAAAAGAAAACCCTAATCTTAATCTTAACCATGGTCTAATTCTTTACACTAACCCTAGCTTGCATGTATCATCAAACATGATACAATCATGTGCACAAAATATATCACATATGTAATGTGCACAAACTAAGTGAGTAAATCCAATTAAAGTGAACCAATACTAGTTAATGCAAAGTAATATATCAAATATATAATTATACATTAAATCATTAAATCAACACTTGATTCAATGATCCGGTCATGTCGCATATAACCGGCTAGTATCCAATGTATCGGCTTATCGAATCAATCCTTGATTTGTTAACTAGGTTATATCGCATATAACCAATCGATACATTCGTCGCGAGAATGAAATACGGTATCACATACACGAATTATTCTCGGTCCCGCACATATCTCATATGCGCTCCTATTTCGTTTCGCTTGAGCTAGGAAACCTCTGTGTAGGACTCTAAAGACTCGTCAATACGCCGGCAGCAGATGATGATCATATCAAACACCCATAAGCCGCAAGCGGTCTGCTAAACGTAACGGCCACCCGGGTATTGAGCGATCAGAAGATCGACGAGCAAGCCCGCTCACACTCTTGTGAATCCAACCAGTAACACTTACCGTACAGTCCGGTCTGTTCGTCTGATATGTCGCATATCTCGCCTAGGGGTGGTAAACGTCAGACCCCAATAGCTCGATAAGTCATGCCGACTTGAGGTCCATAATATTCGTGAAACTACTGATAACTCTTACCAGTATATCACTGCAACCCTGGCCAGGGATTTCCTGTTATGGCCAGTCGAGCATAGCACAACATCAACCCCCAATACCGGGAGAGACGAATCCCCTCCTATCGCTCATTGCCTCCATGTGAATCGGGACTGTACCCAAAAACCACCTGTTTGCACGACTCAGTAGAGCCGTGGTAGGGTGGAAATCAAAGCACAGTGGGAGACACACAAGATTCTATGACGATCTCGGGTCAACTGACTAAGCTGTACCAGTGTCACCAGAGAACTGCCATCTGACGTGAGGTATAATACCATCTGGGAGTTCTCGGCGAGTCCGTTCAGTGTACCCAGTCTCCATTGAGCACCCGCATACCATCTTCGATGTCAAACACCAATGGATATGGGATCATCCATCGCCCATCACATGGGTCGAGAAGATATACACTAGTCTACTCTGGAATATCGATGCCCCGTCTCGATATTCCCATGACTAGGAACAATTCAAGGATGTACTCTTGGACTACCCAGGCCCCACTAGTATGATCTACATCATAGTCCTGGAAGTCGAGTACACAACCTATGGGCTTTATCAACATGTAATCAGAGAGACAGAAAGTATACATGTTAAGATAAAGTGCAACCAGATAGCGTACTATCATGTCGAGCAAGAAAGTCCTACCTATATATGTCCCAGCATCCACTACAATATACATCCAATGTACAGTAATGGCCTCTAGGGCATACATATAACTAACACCGACACATCAAATCATGGAACCTGAGTGCCTAGCAACGACACTCAAAAACATCATGAAAACCGTGCCATGTATCGGCACGTAAATCCTCATATATCTCAGGCGCCGCATCCTCAGATCGGCCCTCAGGCGCCGCACTCCCTGGTCGGCCCTCATATCCATCTCGCTACTCCGGTCGGTATCCTCCGGATAACCGCTGAGTCTAGATACTATCACTGGTAGGTAGTGCTCCCCATGCCGGGCTCACCGTCTAACATATACGAGTCTTCTTGCCCCGGGGTAACTCACCGGGTCCACCATGTACCCGCAATCGGTGCCTACCACTCCTCGAATCCGGTTTCACATGCCACTCTCAGAACCGAGAAAACGCATGGTGGACGCACTGAAATATCATATCAAGAGAAACCGGGTTTTTAAAATATAACATGCTTCCTTTTGAAATAGCCACGGTTCTCAAATCCAGAAATCTCATAAAAACAGCATATCTCGATGCGTAAAATAATAGAGCATGATGTATGCGACATGTAAAAAGAAATGCGAGCATATCCGTGTATCATGCAATATGGAATAGTGATACGAAATATTAAGGGAAAACCGCTCTTTTAAAATGATTCCAGTTTTTAAAATATAACATGCGGTTCACAATTTTACAATAAAACCGGTTATTTATGTAGGTACAATATGTATATGCACAAGTATGAAGGTATCAATGTATATGCCATGATGCAGCAACCCTACTGTGTAGTGACATGGCAATTATCGATGATGAAGTGTGTGAGCCGGCAAATATGTGTACGTGTAACATACGCATCATCGATAATGGTGCAGGTGTACTATCAAAGGTATATGCGATGCAATAATAATATCATGAATGCAGCAAGTAAATCATCAGCTAACAGCTATATGGTATACACAACAATCATATGTCCGAGTCGGTGAATCTATCAATCGGCATCTAACGCAATAACATCGCGTACGGTATAATATCTATCGTACGGCAACCTCTAGTCAAGGGTAAGGATCAATCATCAAGTCAACTCATCACGCACGGAATATTATCGTGTGGCGGCATTAAGCTAATAGGGATCCTATCATCCTATAAGACAAATGAGGGTACGGCCTAATATCACATACAGCCTATCATCCATGATTCACAACATTCCATATATATATAACCCTATATACCTATGTCCCGGGTCGCATCTGCAATAATCTCATATCAAGGGACCGACAGGGTATAAGTCATCTCGATCGACTAGTATCCGTATACCATCATATCATATCATCATCTCATCATATCTTCAAATTCATCTTGTATTCATCCATCGCATTTATATCTCATATCATGTCGAATTTACATAAACATGCTATCTCTATTATGTATAGTATCTAATCTAACAAACACTTCCGAACCATACAATCAGATTTTTAAAGAAGTGAATCGTAGTTTTGGAAGCAGGGGTTACGGTGCTTTTAAGGAAAAGATATCATTTGAAAATCCGTAGCATCCCTCAAGATATACATTTAAAAGATACATACGATTCCGTAGATTAGAAAAATGTTTGGTTCGGATGACGCATCTACATCGACTATCTAGTCCTACAGAACCCTAAGCGGTAATATCGCTAAACATAATCCTAGGGTAGTAGTAGCATATCACACTTAACTAACCTCTAGTTTCTAATGTGACTATATAGCTATCTATATTCTAACCCTAGTTTCCTAATCTAGGTATCCTAACCATAATCTATAAATCGGTTTCCATCAGAAGTTTGCGGGGGTGCTATACGCCATCCACCCGACTTCCCCGGTAGATATAGATCTACTCACCTGTCTTCGCTCGCCCAAATCGATGACGCCATGCTTCTTCGCCTCGGAATCCATGCGAGGGTACCTACAATAATAACCAATCGCAATACGTATTAAAATCGATGCAGAAAACCGATACAGCGCACAGTGTGCTCACAGGTTAGAACCTATGGCCAAAACGCGCAATTCAATCAAACCACCCATGTTGTCGATGTACGAACACCCGACAGCCAAATACAAATCCAAATATCAAGAAAGTGCATTTAAAAATACGGAAAACATCGCCTAAAACACACCAAAATGCTCCCAGATTTTCCCCAGATGACAATTAGCCAAAACTACATATAGGAGGGGTCAATTTTAGTGCAAAATGAGCCATGGACCAAATCTGGAACAATTCTACCCTGCTCTGGCCGCAAATTGCGGCCAGAATTAATATATCTGCGGCCAAGACTTTGAATTAGGGGCTCGGGTCTTGGTGGTAGCTTCCTAGGTGCCTGCACGACTCCCAGTAATTCCAAAATAATTTCTAGTGTCCCCGGGTTGCTCCAGATTCCAAAATACCTCCACAGATCACACATTTATCCGATGTCGGGTTTCTAAATCCGTGTTTTGGGGTTTCTAGGGTCTGGTCCAGGTTACTAAACAGCACCTAAGTTTAGTTAACAACTACTAGGTATCACCCAATTCAAACCAACACTCAAACATTCACTAGGGTTCCTAATATCCACTAATCTTCACAAAACGACATCTAAACATGATATCTCACAAAACTATTCTAAAGAGAAGAAATTATGCCTCATCTAGTCCACTCTATGCAGCACTAACTTCCCAACATCGTCAAAATCCCATTTTGCTCGGTCCATCGTATAGAGCTCGAAGAGGGGATTAATTTTTATGAAGGGTGTGTAGGGTTTTTGGGGATTTATTGGAGATAGATCTAGGGATTTTTGGTGGAGGTTTGTGGATTGAGAGAGATGAAGGAGATGGAAAAAAAAGAAGATGGGTCAACAAAAGGGCAGCAGCCCCCCTCTCTCTCACCATTTCACACACACTCTCTTTCCAAGCCATCATTATGTCCCTTTCTCTCTCCTCACTCATCATGACCCCCTTTTCTCTCTTTTTCTCACCAAAAACCATAATATAAAATCCAAATGAAATGAAACATGTAACAAAATGAACAAGTCATGGTGCACTAACCATGGAAACTGTAAAAACGCGGATTTGGCTTAATCGCGATTAGCAGTGCACTAATCGGGTTTTTATCGAAACTGCGTATAATAAATTTTAAAAATGCCAAATCCTTTAATTATATTATTAAATGAATAAACCATTTTAATTTCTATTTATTTCATAATTATTGGTATATATTTGTACCTTTTTCCGAAAACCACAATTTCGCTAATCGGCAGTTTTCGGGAAAAATATTATTTTAATATTAAATTCCAAAAATAATATTTTATATTTTCTGAAACGTTACAATTTAATAATGCATTAATGACATAATGAATCACACATTATGAGTCACAATATCATTAATGACAATGCCACCTAAACCCCTCAATTCACCATGCTTCTAGAAGCTTCCCGGAAATTACGAGAATGCCCCTCCCATCCGTGAAAACACGGAAAAACTTTAGACTGTATAAATCCAATAACCTGATACTAGAATCTGGCTTAAACCGAAGCCGTCTAATAAAAACTGTCCGAATGTCGTACGTGCGTTTAAACACGTATTCGTCCGAACCCTTGTCGTAAAACCGTATGACCTCTATATCGTTTCGTCTGGAGTTGGGAAAAATCTGTGTGGGACTCTAAAGACTCGACTACTACGCTGGCAGTGGGTTTAACCACAGACCGCAAGCGGCACTAGCTGTACGTAACGGTCCCCAGGTAGATGTCGATAAGAAGGCCGATGAGGATACCCATCCGAACTCCTACTGAGCCTGTCCGTGACAATATCCGTGCAGTCCGGTCTGTTCGTCTAAGAGTATCGCATGTATGGTCTATGGAGGTGGTTAACGTCAGACCTCTAATAACCATACAAGTTGTTTTGGCATGGCTCAATTACCATCCGAGAATCTACTGATCAGTTTATCAGTAATTCTCAATCAGCCATGGCCAGGGACTTATGGTAATGACCAACCGATCACCGTGCGATATCAACTCCCAATACCGGGAGAGACGAATCCCTAATAGGCACTCACTGCCTCCACGTTGCTCGGGACTGTGCCCAACTAAAACCTGTTTGCATGACTCCTTTGAACCGTGATAGGGTAGTAATCAAAGCACGGTGGGAACTTACACGAGACAAATGATGACCTTAAGTCAATGGACTCTCTGCACACATGTCACCTGAGAACTGCTATCTGAAGTTAGGTATAAATACTATCCAGTCAGTTCTCGGTGTTAGTTATATGTATGCCCTAGAGGCCATTACTATACATAGGATGTATATTGTAGTGGATGCTGGGACATATATAGGGAGGACTTTCTTGCTCGACATGATAGTATGCTATCTGGTTGCTCTTTACCTTAACGTGTACACTGTTTGTCTCTCTGTTACATGTTGGTAAAGCCCTTAGGATCTGTACTTGACTACCTGGACTATGATGCGGATCATACTAGTGGGGACATGGTAGTCTATAAGTACATCCTTCACAGTCCCTAGTCGAGGGTGTATCGAGACGGGGCATCGATATACCAGAGTAGACTAGCGTGTACCTTCTCGACCCATACAGATGGGCGATGGATGATCCCATATCCATCGGTGTTTGACATCAGAGGAGATATACGGGTGCTCAGTAGAGACTGGGTACACTGGACGGACTCGCCGAGAACTCCCAGATGGTATTATACCTCACGTCAGATGGCAGTTCTCTGGTGACACTGGTACAGAGTAGTCTGTTGACCCGAGATCGTCATAGAGTCTTGTGTGGTTCCCACTGTGCTTTGATTTCCATCTTACCACGTCCAAGAGGGCGTGCAAAACGGTGGTTTTTGGGTACAGTCCCGAGTCACATGGAGGCAATGAGCGATAGGAGGGGATTCGTCTCTCCCGGTATATGGGGGTTGATGTTGCGCTGTGTTCGATTGGCTATAACAGGAAATCCCTGGCCAGGGTTGCAGAGATTTACTGGTAAGTGTTACCAGTAGTTTCTCGAACAGTTATAGACCTCATATCGACACGACTTATTGAGCTATTGGGGTCTGACGTTTACCACCCCTAGGCGAGATATGCGACATATCAGACGATCAGACCGGACTGTACGGTAGTGTTACTGGTCGGATTCACTGGAGTGTGAGCGGGCTTGCTCGTCGATCTTCAGATCGCTCAATACCCGGGTGGCCGTTACGTTTAGCAGACCGCTTGCGGCTTGTGGATGTTTGATATGATCATCATCCGCTGCCGGCGTATTGACGAGTCTTTAGAGTCCTACACAGAGGTTTCCTGGCTCAAGCGAAACGAAATAGGAGTGCATATGAGATATGTGCGGGACCGAGAATAATGCGTGTATGTGATACCGTATTATATTCTCGCGATAAATATATCGAATGGTTGTATGCGATATAACCTAGTTATCGATTCAAGCGTTGATTCGATAAGCCGATATATTAGATACCAGTCGGTTATGTGCGCATGACCGGATCATTGAATCAAGTGTTGATTTAATGATTTAATGTATAATTATATATTTGATATATTACTTTGCATTAACTAGTATCGGTTCACTTTAGACGGATTTTCTCACTCGGATGTGCGCATTGTATATGCGATATACTTTTGTGCACTTGCTTGTATCATGTTTGATGATACATGTCATGCTAGGGTTCAAGTGTAAAGATTAAACCTTGGTTAATGAAATAGTTTAGGGTTTCCTTTTTGTTATTCATTTATCTATTTATTTATCCTTTTTATTTTTGATAAATGAATAAATGAAAATGAGAAAAGAATGGTGGCTTCTTTTGTTCTTTAGTTGAAGCTTCATGAAGCTTTGTTCAAGTCAACCATACTTATCTCATCCTTAACCCTAACCATTCCCACTAACCATGATTCATTCTCTACACTTAACTCTAGTTAATATTATGATAAGAATTCATTTTCTTTTCATTTTCTATTAACTTATCATAATGTTTTTCTTCTTCTTCTTCATGCTTCAAGTGAAGAAGCTTGAAGTCCATCAATGGTGATTGATGCATATGAGTGAAAAATCCAATTCTAAAGTCTACCCACTTCCTATTTCTTCATCCTCTACCTCTTGCCAAGTAGTAGAGTGTGTTTCCTTCACAAGATTTTAGGGTTTGGTGAAGGTGGAGCTTGATTCATCGATGCCTCGACGTAGATCATCTTCGGCATGGACATCGACGACCTAGCTTGCCCATTCTCCGACGAAGCCGATCCTAGAGCCCAGATTCGTTTTGGACAGCGGAGAGGACCTCGTTGCGGAGCTATGGAGGTGGAGCACCGGATCTACAAAGGTTGTATTTCCGTATTTTATATAGTTAACTGTTAACTAGTTCTTGTTCGCCTAGATATCTAGCAAACGATCCGTACTTTAGGGTTTGTAGGCACCATAATTTTTGAAATTGCCATGGTTGATGGCTTGGGAGACTTCACTAGAGTGCCTAGGAACCCTGCAGTGGTATCAGAGCCTAGCTAGAGCCTTAGGCGATCCCCGGACGGAATTAGAAACCCGATCGAACCAAAATCCCATTGCAAAATTGCTCTCTGTACTTTTTTCAAAACTGTTGATTTTTGGCAATTAAAAATATCCAGAAAAATAAGCAGGCTTTTTTAAGAATTACTGTGAAATTTGGTACCCTGATTCCACAAAAGCGCGGCGGAAGGGCCGCACAAAGGGGGTTTGTGCGGCGGAAGGGCCGCCAATTAGAATCCGACACGTGTCAAATTTCACTGTAACTTGTAAAATACAGTTTTCATTTTCCTGGAATATTTAAACTGAACTCAAGAGTTGAGTTGTTCTGAGTTGTTTTGGGAATCATTGTTTCGATCGGAAAGTCTAATTCTGTCCATGTGTTTTCCGGATAAATTTTAGAATATGTTAAAAAGTTCGACCGGATATAAATACCCGATTTTTCCCCTGTCGGGAAATTTCCAAGTGTTGGATTTTCCATAGTTTAACGACGTTCTAAGTAGTGCAAGTAACGCGATGGTCCCTCTAGAAGACACAAACCTTAACTCGATTATGTGACCGTCTTGAACTGCCCTTTGAACCTTCGGGTTTGGGGCAGTACGGCGTGCCACATGTTAGGCGTTGGCTTGACCCTTCTACGGCTGGACCGTTGGTACTGAGGCACGAACGGAATATTGTTAGACTTGTTTCATGTGTTGATCTGTATCGGGAAAACTTGGGTGTTCGATTGTTCGATCGGAAAGTTTAACATTTTCTGTTTATCTGGAATGGGATACAATAATTGGAATTCACAATAAGTTATATGATAACTGAATGAATGTTATAAACGTAGCAGTTTAGTCTCACTTGATCGGTTGCCACGGAATTTTGATGTGATCAAAAGTCCGTTGCAATCACATAGCGTACGCGGATACTCGCCGGGTAAACTTAATAGACAGCTTCACTCCATAGCCCCGACCAAGTGACTGTAGGAGAACCCCGTTGCCGAAAGCATCCGTTCGGGTGCTCGCGGTAGCGGTGTTCCGCCTTGGTGCACTTCGTCGACGGCGTGAGGGGTGCGGCCGTCTACTGAAGTTTGCGACGAGCATTCGATCAGGATGTCGGGAATCTTGTTGAATTACCCGACTTGATATTGAAAAGAGTTTTCGATTTTGAGACTAAAATGCGGGGTTTATAATTGTTAGGCATGGGATGTCTAAGTAATTCATTTGGTCAGGCATGCGATGTCTGAGGTGGTTGCGGATTCCAACTGTTGTAGTTTTACACTTTCTTTTCTGTGACCGTAAGTGTAATATGTGATATCGCCGGTTTCGTTGCTATATGTCAACGACAATTGGGATGGACATATTTACTTACGTTGATGACATGTGATGTTATGTGTTGCTGGATATGTTATATTGGATCGTCGTGTTTGAATAGCCGGGGGTTTTTATGTGAGATGAGTGTTTTTCATTTTCATTCATGTAAAAACTTGTATGTAATATTCTTTTATTGGGGCGCTTCCAGGTTGCGGGAGTTGTCACCTGTTGTATATTATTTACTTTTCCGCACTAGGATAGACCCAAGGAGGGGAGCACAAGTAACCGGGTTCTGGGGTCCAGTGGGAGACCAACTCGAGGAGTCGAGTCCGGGTCTCTTAACTCTAGAATTGGTAGGGTTGCTTGCCGCTCTCGTAGGGGTCTAGGGGTGTGGGTTTGGATATTCATCACGACCGTGGAATCCGTGTTTTATACTGGCTCGTATTGAAAACACGGACGTCCTAGTATATCCAATATTTCATATGATTCTTCTGCTGTGTTTTATCTGTGATCATGTGATGTTCTGTGACAGGTATTATATATAGTATATATGATATATTATATAGACGTTACTTATGTTTTACACCCGCGCTAGCCCTGCCCCGCTCTGCCGTTAGTTACCTAACCTAACGGTGCACGAGGGGACATCGAGGCGAATGCGGATGGCATAAGTGTACGTCATATCTATCTGTGATGTTTAGGTACATAAATGATGGGACTTCATTAATGTGATTAATGAAATTAAAAGAAACCTAAGATGTTGTAGAATCGAATTTCAAAATAAAACAGGTAGCTACAGTTCTTGCTTTGCACAGAGGTATATGTGATATATCCTGCACCTCATCCGACGAGGAAAGGACCGAGATCCCTTCACCGGGAGTGATTCCTTTAGCAATAACTGGCAGATACTACACATTCGGTTTGTCTTTTGAAGCTTTTAAGAGTTTTTGCTTTGCACTGTGATATATATGATATATCCCGCACCTCATTCGACGAGGAAAGGACCGACGATCCCTTCACCGGGAGTGACTCCTTTAGCAAAACAAGAAAAGCCTCAAAAGCACTCCATTTCAAAATTCATTCGATCCTACAACGATATCAAGTTCATTACGCAATAGGTTTTCATAAAAACCTGTCGTAGCCCTCCGTCATTTCAGATAAATCCTGTTTAATATTCGTGCTGCGTTTGTTGACCTTGTCAAGGCGCAGTGTGCGGTAGCTAACCAGTATTTATCTGCTTATGCATTTGATGCAGATTGGGTTAGGGTAGTCGTGCGGCCTTGTTGACCTTGTCAAGGGTCGTGCGGGTGGGTTTGATTCAATCAAGAAATGACGGGTTGAACTTGACTTGCGGTCTATGGTTTGTTGACCTTGTCAAGGTCATAGATCGTTCGGGGCAAAATATTATCGGGAATTTCAAGTGTTGAAATTTGCAATGAGATTGCATATCTTCTATGAGATAGTTGGATCCCGATACCCGCTGCGAGTAAGTGTTACTCCTGGGAGAGTTTTATACATTACAATTAGCCGATCAAGTAGGTGTCTAGAAAGGTGTCAACGGGGTTACGCCTCTGGGAAAACGAGGTTTACATTAATTAGGTTCGTGCGAAAGCACGGGGGACCTCCCTCAAAGTACCGACACTGGCCTGGCTGAAAGATTGGCGAACTTGTAGTGTGTAATTAATCCCGGCTAGTCTTTCCTTTTAGGGTTTGAAGGAAGATTTGATAAAAAGCAGTGGGAGCCATCCTGATTAGATAAAATAAAACCAATCTATTCTTGACAGAGCGCACGCTGAGTGTTTTCTTCTCTCTCTCTCCTGGTAGCGACCATATCACGCCTTAATCAAGATAATAATACGGATATTTGACCGAACCCGCTTGTTATACTGAGCTGGGGAACGTTGGTCCCGCTCCAACTTATAATTGTTATAAGACAGAGCAGGAATTTGGGGAATACCAGATTTCCCGTGCCGCCCAAACGAAGAGAGTGCATGCTGATGCATCATCTTCGGGTGTGTTCGTTATACAGAACTGTTTCTCAGTATCCTTTACGTCCTGGGTATATGATACCGGATCAGGATCCCACATATGTAATCTGCTACATAGGGCTACAGATAGGTAGAGAACTGAGAACGGATGATAAGTTTCATGAGGCAGAAAACGGGGCAAGAGTTGCAGCCAAGTCTGTCGGTCACTGTCACCCTGTATTACAATACATTGATTCTGAACGAATGTTGTTAGATACCGAACCTGATATACAAAATCATATCAGTCTCTTTATCTGTAAAGAAACGATAAAATTTTGTATTGTTGGATAATGTTTTGAACATTTCCTATATCAAAAGTTGATCGGTTCAGGCACGTTATCTAAAAGCATTAATGTTCTAAATCAAACTACAGTTCTAAGTATATGGAACACACACAAGAGGAAGAGTTCAGAAATGAACGAATCCTTCTTGAGGTATTGTAGACTAGGTCAGATCAATGCGACCCGACTGGCTAGAGTTACATAAAGATGTATATTTAAATCTGTTTGAATTTACATCTTGTGAAACTCGCCAGTCATGCCACAAAGATAAGATGACCACAGCTCTGTTTATTGGAAACAGAGAAAGAGTTAGTGAACTCTTGGGATGATACATGTTGATGTATGTTAGGTCCCCTGTCTACAAATGCCAGGACTGGTTCTTTGTACTTCATTACGTTCTCTGATGATCTTTCGAGTTTCAGACCTATGTTCCTGTTGAAACACAAGTCCGAACCTTTTGAGATATTCACAGAATATAAGTTAGAAGTAGAGAACCAAAATACGGGTATAAGTATTATGTCCTATGATGAGATCAAGGAGGAGAATACTTGAGCACGGAAATCCTGGACTTTTCTAAAGGAGAATGAGATTCTCTCTCAGCATTACTCCTCTGAATACACCATAGCACGATGGTATATCGGGGCGGAGCAATCGCACCCTATATGATATGGTGTGCTCTATGATGAGTATTACTGAGTTACCTATTTCCTTTTAGGGGTTATGCACTTGAGAAGCTGCATACCTATTGAATAGGGTTCGAATCAAATCAGTTGCCTACCACTTCATATGTGATATGGAAAGGGAAGAGCCCATATCTTAAGTTAGTTAAGATTTGGGGTTGTCCGGCCTATGTCTAAAAGCATAATCCGGACAAGCTCGAGGCAAGGCCTGTTATGTAGAACTGGAAGTGTTCCAGCTATACAAACTACAGCATGATTTGGTACAGCCAAGGAATTCAGTAGATACCAACGAACCTCGGCCTCTCCGCCGATCTAGTAGGGTTCCTCACCCACCTGAGAGATACTTCAGTTTCTCTATGACAGTGGGAGCGAGGATTGCATCATGAGATGATGACCCAACTAGTTTCGAGCAGGCCATCAGGAGTAAGACTCTGTAAGAATGGCTGGATGCTTAGTGATCTGAGATGGAATCCTTATACACCAGCAAAGTATGGACTTTGGTTGCTATATCTGAAGGGTTAAATCCCCATCAGGAGCAAGTATATCTTGAGAAGATTACTTGGTGTACATGGAAAAGTTGAGACTTTCAAAGCTAGACTTGTTAAAGCTTTTCGTCATTGACCAGGCGTGGATCATGATGAAACCTTTTCAAGTGACTATGCTTAAGTCCATCCAGATCCTACTTACCACGGCTACATACCATGACTACGATATCTGGTGGTTGGGTGTCTTGACTGCTTTTCTAAATGATGATTTAGAAGAGTGCGTCTGTAAGTACACAACCAGAGGGCTTCGTAGACAGTGGGAGCAGCGGAAACGTGTGCAAGATGCTTTATAGGATAAAGCAGGCATCGCGGAGTTGGAACGTCTGTTTTGATGAAGTAGTCAAAGAGTTTGACATCATCAAAATGGTAGATGAACCTTGTATAAACAAAAAGGTAGTAGGGAGTATGGTGATGATCCTCGTAGAGTACGTGGATGACATACTCTTGATAAGAAAAGAGTTTCTTATGCTACGCTCGATCAATCTCCGCTTATCACAATGATTCTCCATATAGGATCAAAATGATACCTCCTAAATCCTGGATTTTGGATCTATGAGATAGATTTAAATGGATGTTAGGATTCTCACTAGTTGTAGTGAGATGGTATCAATCGATCCTGGGGAGAATCACTGGAAGTGTTCCAGGGTGATAAAGACGACTGAATGTCAGTCACAGGCATTGTCTTTACCCTCAGTAAAGGGACGGTATGTTGGAAGAGTTCCAAGCTATATACCGTGGCATACTAAACGATAAAGGCAGGATACATCGCTACTTAAGATGCTACCAAAGAGGCTGTTTGGGTGTATATAGGTTCATGAGATGAACTATGTTCCTCCCATTGTGTGACAATGGAGTTGTGGCTTATGCCAAGGAAAGCCCGTCCCATCAGTGATCCAGACATATTCTAAGGCAGCATCGCCTGATCATGGAGATAGTTGATCTCCAGGGTGATCGAGGTTTGGAGAGTAGACTCAGAGGACAACACAGCGGATCCACTCACAAAGGCCTGTTCCCAGAGAGAGACATTTATGGGATGGTTGAGTATGAGATACTTCAAACCACTGCTACAGATGGCCCTAGTGCAAGTGGGAGATTGTTAGTTATATGTATGCCCTAGAGGCCATTACTATACATAGGATGTATATTGTAGTGGATGCTGGGACATATATAGGGAGGACTTTCTTGCTCGACATGATAGTATGCTATCTGGTTGCTCTTTACCTTAACGTGTACACTGTTTGTCTCTCTGTTACATGTTGGTAAAGCCCTTAGGATCTGTACTTGACTACCTGGACTATGATGCGGATCATACTAGTGGGGACATGGTAGTCTATAAGTACATCCTTCACAGTCCCTAGTCGAGGGTGTATCGAGACGGGGCATCGATATACCAGAGTAGACTAGCGTGTACCTTCTCGACCCATACAGATGGGCGATGGATGATCCCATATCCATCGGTGTTTGACATCAGAGGAGATATACGGGTGCTCAGTAGAGACTGGGTACACTGGACGGACTCGCCGAGAACTCCCAGATGGTATTATACCTCACGTCAGATGGCAGTTCTCTGGTGACACTGGTACAGAGTAGTCTGTTGACCCGAGATCGTCATAGAGTCTTGTGTGGTTCCCACTGTGCTTTGATTTCCATCTTACCACGTCCAAGAGGGCGTGCAAAACGGTGGTTTTTGGGTACAGTCCCGAGTCACATGGAGGCAATGAGCGATAGGAGGGGATTCGTCTCTCCCGGTATATGGGGGTTGATGTTGCGCTGTGTTCGATTGGCTATAACAGGAAATCCCTGGCCAGGGTTGCAGAGATTTACTGGTAAGTGTTACCAGTAGTTTCTCGAACAGTTATAGACCTCATATCGACACGACTTATTGAGCTATTGGGGTCTGACGTTTACCACCCCTAGGCGAGATATGCGACATATCAGACGATCAGACCGGACTGTACGGTAGTGTTACTGGTCGGATTCACTGGAGTGTGAGCGGGCTTGCTCGTCGATCTTCAGATCGCTCAATACCCGGGTGGCCGTTACGTTTAGCAGACCGCTTGCGGCTTGTGGATGTTTGATATGATCATCATCCGCTGCCGGCGTATTGACGAGTCTTTAGAGTCCTACACAGAGGTTTCCTGGCTCAAGCGAAACGAAATAGGAGTGCATATGAGATATGTGCGGGACCGAGAATAATGCGTGTATGTGATACCGTATTATATTCTCGCGATAAATATATCGAATGGTTGTATGCGATATAACCTAGTTATCGATTCAAGCGTTGATTCGATAAGCCGATATATTAGATACCAGTCGGTTATGTGCGCATGACCGGATCATTGAATCAAGTGTTGATTTAATGATTTAATGTATAATTATATATTTGATATATTACTTTGCATTAACTAGTATCGGTTCACTTTAGACGGATTTTCTCACTCGGATGTGCGCATTGTATATGCGATATACTTTTGTGCACTTGCTTGTATCATGTTTGATGATACATGTCATGCTAGGGTTCAAGTGTAAAGATTAAACCTTGGTTAATGAAATAGTTTAGGGTTTCCTTTTTGTTATTCATTTATCTATTTATTTATCCTTTTTATTTTTGATAAATGAATAAATGAAAATGAGAAAAGAATGGTGGCTTCTTTTGTTCTTTAGTTGAAGCTTCATGAAGCTTTGTTCAAGTCAACCATACTTATCTCATCCTTAACCCTAACCATTCCCACTAACCATGATTCATTCTCTACACTTAACTCTAGTTAATATTATGATAAGAATTCATTTTCTTTTCATTTTCTATTAACTTATCATAATGTTTTTCTTCTTCTTCTTCATGCTTCAAGTGAAGAAGCTTGAAGTCCATCAATGGTGATTGATGCATATGAGTGAAAAATCCAATTCTAAAGTCTACCCACTTCCTATTTCTTCATCCTCTACCTCTTGCCAAGTAGTAGAGTGTGTTTCCTTCACAAGATTTTAGGGTTTGGTGAAGGTGGAGCTTGATTCATCGATGCCTCGACGTAGATCATCTTCGGCATGGACATCGACGACCTAGCTTGCCCATTCTCCGACGAAGCCGATCCTAGAGCCCAGATTCGTTTTGGACAGCGGAGAGGACCTCGTTGCGGAGCTATGGAGGTGGAGCACCGGATCTACAAAGGTTGTATTTCCGTATTTTATATAGTTAACTGTTAACTAGTTCTTGTTCGCCTAGATATCTAGCAAACGATCCGTACTTTAGGGTTTGTAGGCACCATAATTTTTGAAATTGCCATGGTTGATGGCTTGGGAGACTTCACTAGAGTGCCTAGGAACCCTGCACTCGGCGTGTCCTGTCCGATGTACTCACATCCAGTGAGCATCTGTATACAATCTTAGGTGCACTCCACCAATGGCTGCGGGACCAATCCATCGCCCCTCCTCAGGGTCTAGATTTGTATACACTAGTCTACTCCGGAGTATCGATGCCCAGTCTCGATACTCCTACGACCAGGGACATCTAAGGATGTGCCTATTGACTATCCAGCTCCTACAAGTATGACTGCCATCACAACGCCGGTAGTCAGGAAAAACACCCTATGGGCTTTATCAACATGTATATATATATGAATACTACGCAAAATATATCATATGTTAAGATAAAGACAAACTAAATAGCGTACTATCATATTAAGCAAGACTATCATGTACATACATATCCCCAGCATCCTATACAATGAAGGCCTCTAGGGCATATATATCTAACAATCTCCCACTTGCACTAAGGCTTATAATTGGCGCAATGAGTACCTACTGTCTGCACTAGATCCAGTTGTTGGCGTACCGCATGCCCAACATCTCAAACAGCCTCTCGAACTGGACTTGAGAGATGGACTTGGTGAATGGATCTGCCGTGTTGTCTTTTATGTCCACTCTCAGTACCTCGATCTCCTGACGATCAACGATCTCCCTGATCAGGTGAAAACTCCTTAAGATATGCCTGGATTTCTGATGGGACCTCGGTTCCTTCGCTAATGCTACAGCCCCATTGTTATCACAATACAAAGGTATTGGATTGGCAATGGACGGAACCACCTGAAGTTCAGAGATGAACTTCCTCATCCAGACAGCCTCTTTTGCGGCTTCACTAGCAGCTATATACTCAGCCTCCATAGTTGAGTCTGCGACGGTATCCTATTTGGAACTCTTCCAACACACCGCCCCTCCATTGAGGGTAAACACAAAACCCGAAATGGATTTAGAATCATCTTTGTCACTTTGGAATCCGGAGTCGGTAAAAGCCTCAACCTGGAGGTCCCCATTACCGTAAATCAAGAACATCTCCTTAGTCCTTCTCAGGTACTTGAGAATGTTCTTTACCGCTATCCAATGCTTCTCACCTGGGTCAAACTGATACCTGCTTACCACACCAAGTGCGTAAGCTACATCTGGTCTTGTACATAACATCGCATATATTATAGATCCTACTGCCGAAGCATAGGGTATAATGCCCATGCGAGCCCTCTCTTCATCGGTCTTTGGAGACATCTCTTTTGAGAGGGTGATCCCGTGACAAGCGGGCATATTACCATGCTTGGAATCTTCTATACTAAATCTCTTTAGTATAGTGTCAATATATCTGGACTGTGAAAGTCCCAACATTCTATTAGATCTATCACGATAGATCTTAATGCCCAAAATGTAGGTTGCATCACCCAAGTCTTTCATGGAGAATTTCTGTGACAAGAAGAGTTTTACTGATTGTAGCATGGGGACATCATTCCCTATCAGTAGTATGTCATCGACGTATAAAACGAGGAAGACTACTGCTCCTTCTGCAATCTTCCTATAAATACATGATTCATCTACATTTTTGATAAAGTCAAATTCTTTGACTGTCTCATCAAAGCAGATGTTCCAACTTCGCGATGCTTGCTTTAATCCATAGATGGATTTAAGCAACCTGCACACTCTTCCGCTGCTCCCACTGTCTAAGAAACCTTTTGGTTGATCCATGTAAACACACTCTTCTAAATGTCTATTTAGAAAAGCTGTTTTTATATCCATTTGCCAGATTTCATAGTCATGGAAGGCAGCAATCGCAAGTAGGATCCAAATGGATTTAACCATAGCTACAAGTGAAAAGGTTTCATCATAGTCCAATCCTGGTCTTTGACGAAAATCTTTTGCAACGAGTCTAGCTTTGTAGGTTTCCACTTGTCCAAGTGCACCAATCTTCTTTTTGAAGATCCATTTGCATCCAACTGGTTTCACCCCAGGAGGAGCAACTTCTAAAGTCCATACTTTATTGGTGTACATAGATTCCATTTCGGATCTTATAGCATCTAGCCACTTCACCGAGTCAATACTCGTGATAGCCTGCTGAAAACTAGTAGGCTCATCATCATCGATGATGCAATCCTCTCGATCCCCATCTAGAAGAAAACCGTAGTATCTCTCAGGAGGATGAGAAAGCCTACTAGATCTGCGCAGTGGCGTTGGTTCGTCGTGTTCTATTGAAATCTGAGATTCTTCTAAGTCCTCGGTAGCAGTTTGAGGTTCTGGAATTTCTTCCAGCTCTACCACGCTCCCACTAATTTCTTTGGTAAGAAATTTGCTTTCTAAGAAGACAATGTGGCGAGCGACAAACACCTTTTGTTCTTCAGTGTGGTAGACCATGTACCCTCTTGAATGTTTGGGGTATCCTACAAACTTGCACAAAACCGATCGTGCCTCGAGCTTGTCCGGTCTATGCTTTTTAACATATGCCGGACACCCCCATATCTTGATATACTTGAGATATGGTCTCTTCCCGCTCCACATTTCATATAGAGAGGTAGGCACAGACTTAGTTAGAACTCTATTCAATAAGTATGCTGCTGATTCTAGAGCAAATCCCCAGAAAGAAAGTGGCAACTCGGCACTACTCATCATTGAACGCACCATATCTAATAGCGTGCGATTCCTCCTTTCTGATACACCAATATGCTGAGGTGTATAAGGCGGAGTAAGCTGAGAGAGAATTCCATTCTCTTTTAAGCATTCAAGGAAACTGGTACTTAAGTATTCTCCACCTCGATCAGATCGAAGTGTCTTGATGCTTTTACCAGTTTGTTTCTCTACTTCATTTTTATACTCCTTAAACTTCTCAAAGGCCTCGGCTTTATGTTTCATTAAGAACACATGTCCATACCTAGAGAAGTCATCAGTAAAAGTGATGAAGTAGGAGTGACCGCTTCTTGCATGTGTAGACATTGAACCACATACATCACTGTATACAAGTCCCAAGAGTTCTGTGGCTCTTGCTCCGTGTCCGGTGAACGGAGATTTGGTCATTTTTCCTTTGATACATCATTGACAAGTTGCATATGATGAATATTCAAACGGATCTAGATATCCATCTTTATGTAACTTAGTCAACCTTGTTTCGTTTATATGACCAAGTCTACAATGCCATAGGAAGGCTTGATTTGAATCTAGAGCCTTTCTTTTAAGTGTGTTTTGAATATTGAAAATTCGAGGTTGATTAAGTATGTATATGCCGTTTTCCAGTGTGCCATACCCAATCAGTTCTTGATTTAGGAGAATGTTCATGACATTTTTTTCAAGCGCAAAATTATATCCTTCATTAGATAACAAAGATACTGATATAATATTACAAAACATACTGGGAATACAAAAACAGCTGTACAACACCAAAATGTGCCCACTAGTCAACCCTAGGTGATATTCCCCTATTGCAATAGCATCTACATGCATTCCATTGCCCATCCGGAGAGTCATATCACCTGTCCCCAGTACTCTACTATTTCTCAGATCCTGCAATGAATTACAGATGTGAGAACCAGAACCGGTATCAAGTACCCATGATGTAGAGTTTACTGAAAGACAATTTTCGATTACGAACACACCTGAAGCAGAAGCAACAGCTTGCTTCTTGTCTATGGCTTTGAAGGCTATACAGTCCTTCTTCCAGTGCCCTTGCTTGTGACAATAAAAGCATTCGTTTATATCCGCTTTCACCCTTCCTGCCTTGTTCGTTCCCTGCACCTTCTTGACCCCACCCTTCGGTTTGGTGGCTTTCATCTTCTTCTTCCCTTTAGCTTTCACTTTAGATTTAGAAGACGATGATTGGCCAACATACAGAACGGGGGTCTTCTCCTTTTTCAAGGAGGACTCTGCTACCCTCAACATGTTGAGGAGCTTTGGAAGATCAGCTTCCATTTCGTGCATGTTGAAGCTAAACACGAACTGAGAGAAGGTGTGGGGAAGGGACTGCAAAATCAAGTCAATATACAAATCATTCTCTAGCACGCATCCTAGGTTTGCGAGTTCCTCAATGAGGCTGATCATTTTGAGGACGTGCTCTTCTACAGGCGATCTTAGAGCTAACCTCATCTGGAAGAGTTTCCTTGAGGTCTCGTACCTCGCGATACGGGAGTGCTCTCTATATAATTCCTTGACATGGAGAAAGATGGATATAATATCCATACTCTCGTGCTGTTTCTGGAGTTCATTGTTCATGGACGCCAGCACGATACACTTAGCTCGCTCACAATCTAAATCCCAGGTTTTGCGAACTTCCTTGTTGATCGCACGCTTTTGGCATGTCGGATGTTCAAAGTTCTAAAGTTATAACCGCGATCAGGACGGTGTAGCTATGCAGGTAGCCGGTTGAGCACGGGTCGATCCACAGGGAGATGGTTGTATGTCCGTTCGAGTTTTAGACGAGTTAATAAAGAATGTGTATATGCTTGTTCAAATCTAACCTATGTGTTTTATATGCAAGTATAAAGTTGTTAAGAAAAAGATACGAAAGTGTAGGCTAAAGAAATCCGCACTCAAAACCATTGAGCCGAGTCTTGACCAATTGAAGCTAGAGCAATCGGCAACAACGTGGATTAGGGGATTTAAGCACGGTATTCGTGGAATCCGGCTTATTGACCCCTGTCCTTCCGTTCTTGTCTCTTGCTTTCACCTCCGGCCAAACCGAACGCAACCGGTCGCGGTTAGGAATCACCGTTACCTTAGTAGGGTAGGGTGCCTAACAGAGCGCTTGCGTAACGTTTGGGCGGAGTTCAAAGGAAAATAACGGGAAAAGGAAATGAGGAATGAAACCTTAACTTACAATATTGTATTTATTCTTAACAACAACATATTACAACCATTCACAAAACGAACAAAAAGAGCAAAAGAAAAGATAAACAAAGAAAAGAAAAGATTACAAGCAAGTAATTAAAAGTGCATGGAATTTAAGTGCAAGAAAGTAAATGAGCAAGAAATGAAACTGGGAACCATAGAACCCAAAACAAGACATGGGTTCAATAACCAAATCATAAACTTCCAAGCTCAATTAAGAGGTTGCAAGATCAAGAAAAGACAAAGAACTAATGGAGAATGAAGCATAAAAGAGAGAACATTATTGATTCCAAAATGATACAACACCTTAAGATCAATGACCAAAGCTTAAACTTGCAAGCTCACTAAAGAGGTTGCAAGATCAAGTTAAGGTAGAGAGCTCAAGGGGGAAGCTAAGCAAAAAGAATGATACAAAATAACCCTCATCTTCATTTAGCATCCACTCAAAAGCTCTCACAACAATTTAATGGAGGAAAGATGAAGAAGAAGAAGAAGTAAACTAAAAACTAACAAAAAGAGGGCATGAAAAGAACCTCCATGGCATGGCAAGTTCTGGGAAATTTATAGGCAGGAAACAGATAAACTAGGGCAACATTCTGACACTATATAAATTGACCAAACAGCCCCTGAAAAGTTTTCAACTGACGAGCCTATACGGCCACGGTTCCGCAGCCTAAGCGCGCTTATGCCGCGGAACCGCGGCCATAAAGAGGAGTTAGGCCTTCTATTTTTGTCGGTATCCCTGTATTCTGTTCTCTTCAGTGTGGTATATGTTGTTTCTCAGAATATCTTCACAATATTTCCAGAATTTCAGCAGATCAAAAGATGATGTGATGTGGATTTTTTGCCATGATTTCCTTGAGCTCCGCATAGATATGTTGGATCCTGTGTTGACATTGAGCTTTGTGCATGAAAATGACATCGATTTGCCATTTTGTCCCTTAAACTGGTGTGCGGCAACATACGGATAGAGAGCGGACACCCGTGTTTTATCTGTGGTTGGCAGTAATCCGAAATTTGTCGTGCTTTTCCATGAATTTCACTGTTTAGAGCTGAGAACCTGTATCCTGCAATTAACTAGCAAACACGGCTCAAGAGTACCTACCTATAAACAAATGAGCGTAAGAATGGGCGGTATAAAATGCAATATTCATGTATGAACAAATACCCCCAAACTTATCATTTGCTCGACCCGAGCAAAGCCAATTATTCACAAAAAAGTCCTAACCTCACTTTCGCAGGGTACACGATTGCACTGAGCTTGTGCAACAAGCCGTTAAACCTCTAGGTGTCCCTAGTAGGAGGAGTGTTGTCTCCTGGGGGTTTTCAGGGGATACTACCCACGAAATCCCGTCAAGCTAGTTCATAAGTTAGAAATAAAAATCTAAGTTAGAAATATCCAACCCTAATGCTTCACACCTCCTTTGTATTTAACCTTAGATCCTATACGTTCTAAAAAAGTTTAGAAAGGTTTTGGCATTTCCTGAGTTTTTCTTCTAAAGTGCGGTCTTAATTCCGGGATTTTTATCAACTTTACAGAAAACATAAGTCTTATCTTTTATTTTTATCATTTATCCAAACATCGATTGTATACCCCTA
Organism: Agapanthus africanus; assembly: GCA_030015575.1. Lineage (NCBI taxonomy): Eukaryota > Viridiplantae > Streptophyta > Magnoliopsida > Asparagales > Amaryllidaceae > Agapanthus > Agapanthus africanus. The sequence goes on along the minus strand of JASDDO010000029.1, from coordinate 209,096,850 downwards.
CGTGTGTGTATATTTACACCCCTACACTCAAGAATTCAATTCAAGCTATAATACCCTTTCCCTAATACTTAATACTACTTCTTTTCATTAAGGATGGACGGAATTGCTCACAGACCTTTCATGCGACTATTAATGCTTCTTGAGGCACTAACGGCCGATTACTGAATGTGTGAGCTTAAAGCGTAAATAGTAGTTTCCAGGTCTTAACTTTATTTATTTTTCCTTTTCTTTTTCTTTTTCTTTTTCAAGACCGGATATATTTTTCAATATGCTCTTTTGGTGTTTAGCTTTAAATACCGTTTTTTCTTTCATACTAGGCTTTCAGGCAAGAGTATTTCTAGATATCTTTTACTATCCCAAGTTTCAAGGTGCGTGTAAGTGCAAGTTATAGAGTATATACTTTCTAAATTTGGACTCAATAATAGAAGCTATTTTTCAGACTTATCCTTCAGTAAAGCATCAATACTTTTCCGTTCATGTTGACTTAACTCAAGAACTGAACTCAAGATTACCTATTTCTCAAAAAAACTGTAAGAACGTATACATACCCTGGTTAGGCAGAATGAGGGTTATTTTTAGGGTTTTCAATTCCTAAGCCTAGGATTTAGTTATTTCTAACATATCAACTAAGCTTTCAGAATAAAAATCTAAGTTACCCTATTAGCTAACTTGACGACAAAGTTTTTATATTTTTTGGAATTTTTTTCGATTTTTATGGGTTTTTAATAAGGTATGCAAATGCAAAATATACAAATGAATGCGAAGGAAGAAAGCTTACCGAGCATACCTCCAAACTTAAACTTGACAGCGCCCTCACTGTCAGGCCACACCAAGAGGGTCAAAATTGCCGGCGCTCCCTAAAAAAAAATTTATATACATACCAAAAAAGGAAAACAAAAAATATATACAAAGAGGTTCCCCCCCAAACATAAGTAAAACAGTGTTTCCACTGTTAAGCGTTGAAGTTCAGGATCGGGGGGGGAAAGAGAACAGTTTCAAACTATACAAGGCCTTACATAGGCCAAAAGAGAGCACCAACCATTCAAAGATTTTATCTCTATCATGTGCTGGTTGGTGAAAGAACGCGGAGAGGTAAGAAATGGAGAGTACGCGAGACCGTATGGAGATAGAAGCGGGATACGGTCTCGGTATATGAGAAGAAGAATGGCGGAAGGGAGAAAGAAGTGGAATACGAACTTGAGGGTGGAAATGGATTGAATAAATTAATACAATCTGTAATGATCGATGTGAAAAGATGGATTGTCCTAATCTATCAATATGGCGAGAAATTGGGTCAAATCCCTCAAGATTCATGAGAAACCATGGGTACGTCGAACTTGGTAAACTAGACATATGAAATGAAAATGATACGGTTTCTTGCAATGTCGGAACGATGGAAAGGATGGGGGGGAAGTGATTGAGGAAGGGTATCGGATAAAGGTTCAGGAGGGTGTACATAGTCAATGGAAGGTACAGGATGAATTGGAAAATCCGACTCATCAATTAAAATTGGTTCATCCTCAAAAATTTCCTCAATGTTATCCATAAAAATTAGCTCATCCATGCATTTATCATCAAAATCAAGACGCATATGGGGTTCGGTAAAAACATTTAATGACTTGGGATGATGAATTAGAGAGAAAAACCCAGCCAAATATACGGGTTCATCATCCAAAATATTCCCAGCGTCAATATCCTCAATCAAGTGAAAATCTATATTCTCAGGCACCTCAACAAAAGCATGGATATCAATCAATTCAGGTTCTAAAGTGGTGGTGTAGAGGTCAAAATGTTTAGGAACGGTTTCACTTGGAAGGGACCCTTCACAATCAGGTAAATCAAACACTATAAAGTCGCACAACTCATTATATGTTCTATCTTGAATCAATGAATCGTTTGGAACACTAGATAGACATTCAAAATCGGAGTTGTGGGAATCAAGTTGAAACGGGTAGGTCTGATTTGGAAGGGTGTACAGCTCACTCTCTCCGCTCAAATTCTCAACCTGTCCTACCGCCTCTTCATACATTGGAAAATTTGGAGCTAGTTGAAAACTAGCTACCGGGTCACTAGGTTGTATGAGGGCGGCCATGGACGCATTCAAATCCATCATCTGTTGGTACGAAGTTATCCTAAAATCTTCCAAAGACTGTTCTATACTAGACATGAGTTGCGAAGGGGTTTCAGTAAAAGATTCAAAGTTGTTTGGATACTGAAAACTCCCAAATGGCAGTTCAGAAGCAATGTCTAGGGAAGGTGCAAAAGTCGGGTAGGACTGGTAGGAATTGAATGGCTGGACAGGATTAAGATCAACATTTGGATAAGAAGGTGAATGGAATTGTTGATCCTAAGAATCTGTAGTAGTGAAAGGAGTGAAAGATCGCCTACAGAATTGTTCAATATGTTCAGCGATGGACAAAAGACGACATGCAAAAGGGGTATCAACATAAGACGGTAGGGGAGGTTGAAAAGGTTGATACAAAGTGGATTGCGGAGGGCAAGCGTTTGTCCTAAACGCGTCTATCCGATCTTTCAAAGAGATTTTGGGCATGGAGGGATCGTTGGACGTTCGGCCAAAGCAAGAACCGTAAGAAGTAATGTCTGGTTGTGGGTACCAAAGTTCAGCAAGAGTTTTGCGAGGTGGGGTACCCATGATATGAAGAGAGAATGAAAGAAAGGCAGAGAAAAGGAGGGGAAAAAGAATGTGATTTTTTTTATAAAAAAAAAATATTTGTTTTTGGAGTTTTGAAAATTGTTTGTTTAAAAGAATACGGAATTAAGGGACTAAAATTTACAAGCACAATCACAATCACAATATGCACAAACACACCTAGAGCTAGGGTCACTTAGGTCAGCTAGACAGCTCCTAACTGTTCCAAAGGGCTAGAAATAGGACCTCAAACCGTTTCTTCTCCGCCAATTGCGGCCAGGTAAGTGCTAGGTAAGTGGAAGGCTCCCCACTACGTAAGTAGTGGTCCTAATTAAGTAACCACTTGCCTTGGACACACTTTCCTAGACACCGTAAAGTCAGGATAGGATAAACGGCCGATGCCTACAACCAGTCCTCTGCCCTATTGAGCGCAACGTCCTTAGGGTTGAGTCTAGTATTTTTTTATTAGCTCAAGGTAATGCGTATGCAATTAGTGATTTGTGGGGTCTTAGGAAGGGTGATGAAATCCCCACCCAATCTGAATTGGTGTTATAGCCCCTTAATGTCCGTATTAATATATGCAAAGCGGTAAACAAACAAAATCTAAAACAACAAAAATTTTATTTGGCGGCGGCGCAACCTGTGCAAAGAAACCCGCAGAAAATGCAATTCAGTGGAGTTCACAGAGAGGTGGAGAGGAATAAGAAGAAGCAGAAAAAAAATTGGGAATGAGAAGCCTCAATATGACCGCGGAACCGCCGCGCAACAAACCCCTTGACCGCGGTTCCGCGGTCAAATTGTTGACTTGGGACTTTTTCTTCAGGTCACAACACTCCTATTGTTCTGTAGGGCAGAATAAAAACCTATATCTCATGATTTTAATACTGTACTTGCTCCAGATCGCCTGCACACTTGCATACAAAAATTATCAAAAATAACAAAATGATTTTTTTTATTTATAATTTTATATGTATACAAAAAGAATATTAACCCGAATATCAAGAAAGAAGATAAGTTACCGTCTCCCCGGTCACGGCGCTATTTGATCGCACACTTTTGGCGTGTCGGATGTTCAAAGTTCTAAAGTTATAACCGCGATCAGGACGGTGTCGCTATGCAACTAGCCGGTTGAGCACGGGTCGATCCACAGGAAAATGGTTGTATGTCCGTTCATGTTTTAGACGAGTCAATAAAGAATGTGTATATGTTTGTTCAAATCTAACCTATGTGTTTTATATGCAAGTACAAAATTGTTAAGAAAAAGATACGAAACTGTAAGCTAAAGAAATCCGCACTCAAAACCTTTGAGCCGAGTCTTGACCAATTGAAGCTAGAGCAATCGGAAACAACGTGGATTAGGAGATTTAAGCACGGTATTCGTGGAATCCGGCTTATTGACCCTTGTCCTTCCGTTCTTATCTCTTGCTTTCACCTCCGGCCAAACCGAACGCAACCGGTCGCGGTTAGGAATCACCGTTACCTTGGTAGGGTAGGGTGCCTAACGGAGCGCTTGCGTAACATTTGGGCGGAGTTCAAAGGAAAATAACGGGAAAAGGAAATGAGGAATGAAACCTTAACTTACAATATTGTATTTATTCTTAAAAACAACATATTACAACCATTCACAAAGCGAACCAAAAAGAGCAAAAGAAAAGATAAACAAAGAAAAGAAAAGAAAAGATTACAACCAAGTAATTAAAAGTGCATGGAATTTAAGTGCATGAAAGTAAATGAGCAAGAAATGAAACTAGGAACCATAGAACCCAAAATAAGACATGGGTTCAATAACCAAATCTTAAACTTGCAAGCTCAATTAAGTGGTTGCAAGATCAAGAAAAGGCAAAGAACTCATGGAGAATGAAGCACAAAAGAGAGAACATTATTGATTCCAAAATGATACAACCTCTTAAGATCATTGACCAAAGTTTAAACTTGCAAGCTCACTTAAGAGGTTGCAAGATAAAGTTAAGGTAGAGAGCTCAAGGGGGAAGCTAAGCAAAAAGAATGATACAAAATAACCCTCATCTTCATTTAACATCCACTCAAAAGCTCTCACAACAATTTAATCGAGGAAAGATGAAGAAGAAGAAGAAGAAGTAAACTAAAAACTAACAAAAAGAAGGCATGAAAAGAACCTCCATGGCTTGGCAAGTTCTGGGCAATTTATAGGCAGGAAACAGAGAAACTAGGGCAACATTCTGACACTATATGAATTGACCAAACAGCCCCTGAAAAGTTTTCAACTGACGAGCCTATACGGCCACTGTTCCGCGGCCTAAGCGTGCTTATGCCGCGGAACCGCGACCATAAAGAGGAGTTAGGCCTTCTATTTTTGTCCGTATCCCTGGTTTTCTGTACTCTTCAGTGTGGTATATGTTGTTTCTCAGAATCTCTTCACAATATTTCCAGAATTTCAGCATATCAAAAGGTGATGTGATGTGGATCTTTTGCCATGATTTCCTTGAGCTCCGCGTAGATATGTTGGATCTTGTGTTGACATTGAGCTTTGTGCATGAAAATGACATCGATTTGCCATTTTGTCCTTTAAACCGGTGTGCGGCAACATACGGATAGAGAGCGGAAACCCGTGTTTTATCTGTGGTTGGCAGTAATCCGGAATTTGTCGTGCTTTTCCATGAATTTCACTGTTCAGAGCTGAGAACCTGTATCCTGCAATTAACTAGCAAACACGGCTTAAGAGTACCTACCTATAAACAAATGAGCGTAAGAATGGGCGGTATAAAATGCAATATTCTGGTATGAACACTTGTCCACAACTGAGGAATCCGGTCCTGGGATAAGGGGAGGAACAGCGGTGGTAACATATGCTACTTTGTTATAAGTCAGTGCAATGTTGACGTTCCTTAGCCAATCTTTATAGTTCTTCCCGGTCAGTATATTTTTTTCAAGTAATAGTTTTAGTCCTGTCATGGTAGCTGCTAGAGAGAGAGAAAAGAAAACACTCAGCATATGCTTCTTGCAAGTTTAGATTGGTTATCAGTTTATCTAAACATGATGGCTCCCACTGTTCCCTCAAAACCTAAAAGAAGAACTAGTCAGGATTTAATCACACGTCACAATACTTGCTTAACTTTTCAGCCAGGCCGGTGTTAGTACTTCGAGGGAGGTTTTCCTATGCTTTCGCGAAGTTCCTTAATTAAATAAGCTCTTTTCCTTGGAGGCATAGCCCCTCTAACACCTTTCTGGACACCTACTTGGTTTATAGCATTGATTGTTAAGTGAGAAAGTTTCCCGAGAGTAATCCTACTCATCAGTGGGATCGGGATCCAACTATCATTGCATAATGTTCTAGATGGAAGCCACTTTAGTCACCACACTCCAGAAGGTATGCTAAATCTACAAGTTTCCTTTATATTTGAAACTCCCGATGTGAGTTTTTACCCCAAGCTCTTATGACCTTGACGTAGGCCAACAAATCATAAGACGCAAGTCAAGTTCTACCCGTCGTTGTCCTGATTAATTTAGGTACATTGTACATGCCCTTGACGTAGGCCAAGAAGGCTGTATGTCTGTCCTATACTAATGCATCTATCTTTGCAACAAATAAGCAAACACACTGCTACCATCCACTATGCCTTGACGTAGGCCAACAAGCATAGCATGAATACGATGTGTTGTCTATTTGAAACGACGGAGGGTTACGGCTGGTTTTCGACAAAAAACCATTAACGTAATGAACTTGATATGATCGAAGGAACCATGATAGCCTTTATTAAAAGGAGTGATTTAAGCTCCGCATTTAAAATTTACTTTTTGAAGAAAACCGAGTGGTTTAGAAATTGTTCTAATGATTCAGTTTAGGTTTTATTTTTCTTTGCATTAAAAATAATGCGTCCCATCTTTAACCTATCATTACAGATAAGAACGAAAATACAATGTCCTCTTATGCCATCCGCATTCGCCACAGGGTCCCGTCATCACCCGTTAGGTTACTTAACTAACGGCAGAGCGGGGGCTGGGCTAGAGCGGGTGTAAAACATAAGTGACATCTAAATAGCTATCATATATAGATATTGTACAATCGTCAGACGCAATAATAGGCATTCCAGATCACACATAAACTTTATTGGATATGCAAGCAATCCGCGTTTCTTTTGAGCCTGTAAGAAAAGACGGATTACACAGTTGTGATGAATAGCCATTACCCCACCCTAGACCCCTACGGGTACGGCAAACTACCCGCTAAGTACCCGAAGTGAAGCGGTCTCCCTCAACATCGTGAGTAGGCTACTAAACACTTCGAAGTACCCGGCAGTTTGTGCACCCCACCTTGGGTCTTTCCTAGGAGCAAAAACGGTAAAAAGAAATAATACAACGGTGGCTACAACCGCAACCTGGATGTGCCCCGCAAAATAATATTACAACTTATTACAATTACATCGAATGAATTAATACAATAACCCATCACAAAACCCCGGCTAATCATCACAACAGTCCAATAGAGTTCATAATCATAAACAGATAAAACATTACAGATATGTGCAACCCCCTGCCAACCGACATACTAGCAGTTAGGGGAGGTTTAAGAACACATAATACAGTTCACAGATATAAAAAAACAAGCAAACATAGTATAATTTCGATCGATCAAACCCATTAGATTCTGCTCCAAAACTTCTCTGTAAACCTGAGACCTGAGCAAAAAATAAACATTCTAAAAAAGACAAAATATTCACAGAAGAATTACTGGCGAGATTTGGGGTGAATCGGGCTCAACTAGGCCGCGAATCCGCGGCGGATCGATGGGATCGGCCGCGGTTCCGCGGTGTGTTGGCCGATTCATACACCCAAATTTCTGCAGTGTTCTTAGGTTTCCATGTAGGTTATTCTGGAGGTCCCTGAAAAAATTTTGGACCTCATTTTAAAATCGACAGAAACTATGTGAATACGATGTATTTCCCGGTTCATTTTGCGATCGAAATTTATACGACTTTGCAAGTGAGTTAATTATTGATTAGTGAGGCTCTGATACCACTGTAAGTCGATGTGCAACACCCCACGAGTTGCGGGAAGGCGGAAATATGAACAACGATCATGTTCTTGAAGCATACATCCACTAACCGAAGATCTTTGCTAAACAATAATTAACAACTACCATAGAAGTTCTTAGCTACTATGTAAAGAGATTATACCTAATGAATCGTGTCCTTCTTCTTTACGATCTCTTCGTCCTCCTCGGCCTCCTCTAAGTGATAGATGATCCACCCGAGAACCCTAATCCAAGCTTCCCCTCAAAACTTGAGGTAACTAAGTTTCTCTAGTTGCTAATCAAAGGAAATTAGATCATATAGAGTTAGGTTATGGGATATTTAGTCTTTTCTAATCCTTGTTCTCAACTCATGAGTGGTAGGATTAGAGCTTGAAGAAAGAGTGAGCTTGAGGAGAGAGAAGGTGAACTAGAATAATGAAAATGAAATTGTTTCTCACTTGATATATGAAGCATAATGAATAAATCAATAAATGAATAATAAGAGATTATTCATCATGCTACATAAATGTATTATGAGTGATTCACTATGTGAGTCATTAAGCATTTAATAATGCATTAATGACACAATGAATCACACATTATGAGTCACAATATCATTAATGACAATGCCACCTAAACCCCTCAAGTCACCATGCTTCTAGAAGCTTCCCGGAAATTATGAGAACGCCCCTCCTATCCGTGAAAACACGAAAAAAATTTAGACTGTATAAATCCAATAACCTGATACTAGAATCTAGCTTAAACCAAAGCCGTTTAGTAAAAACTGTCCAAATGTCGTACGTGCGTTTAAACACGTATTCGTCTGAACCCTTGTCGTAAAACCGTACGACCTCTATATCGTTTCGCCTGGAGTTGGGAAAACTCTATGTGTGACTCTAAAGACTCGACTACTACGCTGGCAGTGGGTTTAACCACAGACGGCAAGCGGCACTAGTTGTACGTAACGGTCCCCAGGTAGATGTCGATAAGAAGGCCGATGAGGATACCCATCCGAACTCCTACTGAGCCTGTCCGTGACAATATCCGTGCAGTCCGGTCTGTTCGTCTAAGAGTATCGCATGTATGGTCTAGGGAGGTGGTAAACGTCAGACCCCTAATAGCCATAGAAGTCATGTTGGCATGGCTCAATTACCATCCGAGAATCTACTGATCAGTCTATCAGTAATTCTCAATCAGCCCTGGACAGGGACTTATGGTAATGACCAACCGATCACCGTGCGATATCAACTCCCTATACCGGGAGAGACGAATCCCTAACAGTCACTCACTGCTTCCACGTGGCTCGGGACTGTGCCCAACTAAAACCTGTTTGCACGATTCCTTTGAACCGTGGTAGGGTAGTAATCAAAGCACAGTAGGAACTCACACGAGACAAATGACGACCTTAAGTCAACGGACTATCTGCACACATGTCACCTGAGAACTGCTATCTGATGTTAGGTATAAACACCATCCAATCAGTTCTCGGCGAGTCCTGTCCGGTGTACTCACATCCAGTGAGCATCTGTATACAATCTTAGGTGCACTCCACCAATGGCTGCGGGACCAATCCATCGCCCCCTCCTCAGGGTCTAGATATGTATACACTAGTCTACTCCGGAGTATCGATACCCAGTCTCGATACTCCTACGACCAGGGACATCTAAGGATGTGCCTATTGACTATCCAGCTCCCACTAGTATGACTGCCACCACAACACCGATAGTCAGGCAAAACACCCTATGGGCTTTATCAACATGTATATATATATATATGAATACTACGCAAAATATATCATATGTAAAGATAAAGACAAACCAAATAGCGTACTATCATATTAAGCAAGACTGTCATGTACATACATATCCCCAGCATCCTATACAATGAAGGCCTCTAGGGCATATATATCCAACACCGTCTGCACGACATGCTCGACGTCGCAACAGGCGCCGAGTAAGGAAGGCTGGGGGCAGTTCCCCTTATGGACTTACCCCACCAGCTCCAATGGTGGAAATTGACGCTGCTTTTCCAACTGGGAACAGCTTCGAGCTGCTCAGGAGGGTGCGCAAGAACTCTCCAACCACTGTACTAAAGAAGTCTCCACCTCTTGTTGAAAACACAACGCAGGAAACACCGGAACAACCTCCTCAGCGGCTGTCCTCCAAAATCCACAGGGTCTGGCGAAGAGACCAAGACTCTGTAATTGACAAAGACTACTCTCGTCGACTGAAGAAAACGATGGCTCTCATCGACTGAAGAAAACGATGGCTCGGCAAGAGGAGGACCATCCCTTTGTCGTACCACGGAAGGTATCGTCTGCATGGGTACCTGCTGCAACGGCCCCCTCAACTTCGACTTCCCACAAGAGGAGAAGGCCGGAGAAGATCCTCATGCCTGCAACTAATTTTAAAGGCAATGAACCCAAACGCCCCAAGTCTGGGGGTATGATAGTGCACATCGTCTACATGGCTTCCGGGAAAGAGGAAAGCCGTTCTTCCGTAGGTCATCGACCACTCACACGGTCTGTGATGAAAGCTCAGGAGCAACAACAAAAGCTCTAAGAGATGCTAATGAAGATGTCAGCTTTCACTGGGCAAAAAGAAAGCCTGGAAGCATCGTCTGAACAGCGCCGGGAGCAGGAGACCGACACCGAGTTCCTGCGGAGGGTGCTAGAAAGAAAGGATAAAGAGGCCGCGGAACATGCCGTTAATATAAAGCAGATGGCTCTTCTGTTCCAAGACATGGTTGGGATGATGATGCAACCGGAACCTCCAGCCGAAGACCCTCCGATAGTTATCGAAGATGATAGAGGGGAAACGTCAAATCCTCCACTGGCTTTCCCAGCAGCCAACGAAGAAACGATCTCCAAGGCTGCCCTTGACGACTACATAGCTCAACAAATACGTGCTCATCAGGAAAGAGAAGTGGTTGGCCAAGTCGTTAGAACTGGGCGGCCTTATATAGAATGGTACGATCAAATCAAGTACCCGCCGGGATATACGTGTTAGGTTTACCTAGCACCCTATGAGAGGTTTGGAAGCATCACATGTCACAAAGATCAAATTTTATGGTGCTAAGTAAGCATACAAAGGATCTATCCTAGAAAAATTATGGTTTCATAAACTTTAACCAACATCATGTGTAACAAAGGCTAGGATTTTAAGAGCACAACCTTTGTATCTCCCTTTTGTAGACTCCTTGGCCAATTGAGAGTTGGAAAACGATTAGCTTGAGGTCTTCTAACGTCCACGATGATCCACCCGAAGCTCCTTTGTCCAAGCTAGCAACTTCACTTTAACAAGAGGATGAAATGAAGCTAACACTCTAAACATGTGGGCTACACTTGTGTCGAATGGTGTTGTGGTTCACTTTCTCACTTCAAAATCCTATCTTTTTGAGTATTTTGCTCATTTGAAAAGTCTAGAGAGCAAGAGATCAAGGTTGAAGAAGATGATGGTCTTTTTAAGAAGAAGAGAAGATAAACTCTAATGAGAAAAATGAAAAATATAAGTATATATATTTTCCACTTCTCATTTCAAACCATGGTTAATGATAAAGATACTATTCTATTTGAGTTTAAAACACCAAAGGAAAAATAACCAAGGGTTAATAAGTAGGTGAGCATGGTAAGATGAAGAAGAGTGTAGAAACATTCTATGAATTAACCCTTTTTCTTTTTCCTTTTGTTTTAACACAAATGCAATAATAATCCATATAAAAACCCATGGTGTGAGTCTTATATTACCACCATTCTCAATGTATAAACAACCATGATAGAATGATGTATGTATGCATGTGTGCATGCACATCCATATGTGCATGAACAAGAATGAATGCATACATGCATGCATACATCCAAAAGAAACAAGATAGGATTTCTAGTGAGAAGCTAATGGTTAAATGATAAATCAACACTTGATTTATCAACCCGGTCATATCACATACGGCCCGACCAAAAGAAAGCCACCCAATTAATATACGGAATCTCATACGCGCATTTTAACCGGGTCCATGCGCATATCGCATACGCGCACCATAACGTTTCGCCTGGACTAGGTAACTCCTTTGTGGGACTCTAAGACTCGTCAATACGCCGGCAGTGGATGATGATCATATCAAGCACCCCCAAGCCGCAAGCGGTCAACTAAACGTAACGGCCACCCGGGTATTGAGCAATCAGAAGAAAACAAGCGAACCTGCTACAACTCCCGTCGAGCCAACCGGCAACACTACCGTACAGTCCGGTCTCTTCGTCAGATATGCTGCATACCGAGTCTAGGGATGGTCACGTCGACCCCAATAACTCAATAAGTCGTGCCGGTGAATGGTCTATAACAGATCGAGAAACTACTGATAACACTTATCAGTAAATCTCAGCAGCCCTGGCCAGGGACTTACTGATATAACCAGTCGAGCACAGCACAGCATCAACTCCCAATACCGGGAGAGACGAAGCCCCTCCTATCGCTCATCGCCTTCGTGTGTCTCGGGACTGTACCCAACGGCCACCTATTTGCACGACTCGGTAGAGCCGTGGTAGGGTGGTAATCAAAGTACAGTGGGAGAGCACACAAGACTCTATGACGATCTCGGGTCTGCAGACTAACCTGTACCTGTGTCACATAAGAACTGCTTTCCGACGATAAATATAATTCCATATAGGAGTTCTCGGTGAGTCCGTCCAGTGTACCCAGTCACCACTGAGCACCCGTATATGATCTTGATGTCAAACATCGATGAATGTGGGAACAACCATCGCCTATCACATGGGTCTAGTATCATATACGCTAGTCTACTCTGGTATATCGATGCCCCGTCTCGATACAGCTGTGACTAGGGACATTTCAGGATATGCTTATAAACTACAGATGTCCTACTAGTATGATCTCTATCATAATTACTGTAGTCAAGCTAATATCCTCAGGGCTTTATCAACATGTATGAATGAGTAAAAGCATGATCAAATCAACATGTCAGATAAAGAAGAATCAGATAGCATACTATCATGTCAAGCAAGAATGTACACTGAATATATATATAAACATGTATAAATACATCCACTATCATATAATGGCCTCCAGGGCATACATATATCCAACAATCTCCCACTTGCACAAAGGCCAGTTATTGGCGTATTTCATACTCAACATCTCAAAAAGTCGCTCATGCTGCGGCTGAGGGAGGGCCTTAGTGAGTGGATCCGCGGCGTTATTCTTTGTGTTTACTTTCTTAATCTCTATCTCGCGGCGATCTACAATCTCCCGGATCAAATGAAAGCGCCGCAGGATGTGTCTGGACTGCTGATGGGACCTGGGCTCCTTGGCTAACGCCATAGCCCCATTATTATCACAATATAATGGTATTGGATCAATAATGGTTGGAACTACTCCTAGCTCTGAGATGAACTTCTTCATCCAGACGGCTTCCTTGGCGGCATCATTCGCAGCAATATACTCATCTTCGATCGTATAGTCTGCAACGGTATCCTGTTTGGAACTCTTCTAACTTACCGCCCCTCCGTTCAGGGCAAATACAAACCCAGAGATAGATTTGCTGTCGTCCTTATCGCTCTGGAAGCTCGAATCGGTAAAGGCCTCCATTTGGAGATCTGCATTACCATACACCAAGAACAATTCTTTAGTCCTTCGTAAGTACTTAAGAATGTTCTTCACAGCTGTCCAGTGGTTCTCCCCTGGGTTGGATTGATACCTGCTTACGACGCTAAATGCATAAGCTACATCTGGGCGTGTACATAACATCGCATACATTATAGATCCTACTGCCAAAGCATAGGGTATAATGCTCATGCGAGCTCTCTCTTCACCGGTCTTTGTACAAGAATCCTTGGAGAGAGTGACCCCATGGCAAGCGGGTAAGGCACCCCGCTTGGAGTCTTCCATACTAAACCTTTTTAGGATGGTGTTTATGTACCTGGTTTGGGACAATCCCAATAACTTTTTGGATCTATCCCTATAGATCCTTATGCCCAGGATGTATGTGTCATCACCCAGGTCCTTCATGGAGAACCTTAGTGATAAGAAAGATTTGACCGACTGTAGCATAGGAATATCATTTCCTATCAGAAGAATGTCATCCACGTACAATACGAGGAATGTGACAGCTCTTCCTACAGCCTTCTTATAAACACAAGGTTCATCTGGATTTTTGATGAAATCAATCTCTTTGATAACATCATCGAAACAAATGTTCCAACTTCGAGATGCCTGCTTTAACCCATATATGGATTTAACCAATCTACATGCTTTCCCGCTGCTCCCACTGTCAATGAAGCCCTCTGGCTGATCCATATAAACGCATTCTTCTAAATCTCCATTTAGAAATGCTGTTTTAATGTCTATCTGCCAGATTTCATAGTCGTAGTGAGAAGCAATAGCAAGTAGGATCCGAATGGATTTAAGCATGGCTACGGGCGAAAATGTTTCGTCATAGTCCAAACCTGGTCTTTGACGAAAACCCTTCGCCACAAGTCTTTCCTTATAGGTCTCTACCTGCCCATCTACACCAATCTTTCTTTTAAAAATCCATTTGTATCCCACAGGTTTTACCCCAGGGGGTACAATGTCCAAAGTCCATAATTTGTTGGTGTACATAAACTCCATTTCGGATCTCATGGCATCCAGCCACTTCACAGAGTCACCACTCGTGATAGCTTGCTGAAAACTGGTAGGATCATCATCATCCATGATGCAGTCTTCTCCATCACCATCAATGAGGAAACCGTAGTACCTCTCCGGTGGGCGAAAAGTCCTACCAGACCTTCGGAGTGGTCGAGGTTCTTCAGTTTCTATTGCAACAGCCGGTTCAACCAAATCGTCATTTGTAGTTTGTCTCTAGAACCACTTCTAGATCCACCACTTTGACATCATCTTTATCTATGAAAAACTCTTTTTTCAAGAATGTGGCATACTGAGAAACAAACACCTTTTGTTCCTCTTTATGGTAGAATAGATATCCATATGAGTTCTTTGGATATCCCATAAAGTTACACATGACCGACCGTGTCTCTAGTTTGTCCGAATTCTGCTTTTTAACATAGGCCGGGCAACCCCAAATCTTAATCCTCTTAAGAGATGGTCTCTTCCCATGCCATATCTCATATGGCGTAGTAGACACGGTTTTGGTTGGAACTCTGTTCAAAAGAAACGCTGCAGTCACCAATGCATGCCCCCAAAATGAGACGGGTTACTCAGCATCACTCATCATGGATCGGACCATATCTAATAGGGTCCTATTCCGTCGTTCAGACACACCGTTGTGCTGTGGTGTGTAAGGAGGAGTGAGCTGAAAGAGAATCCCATTCTCTTTTAGGAAGTTTGCAAATTCCGTACTGAGATACTCTCCACCTCGATCTGATCGAAGCATCTTGATACTCAAGCCGGTTTGTTTTTCTACTTCTTGTTTATATTCAATGAATTTCTCGAAAGCTTCGGACTTGTGCTTTAATAAAAATACATGACCGAATCTTGAGAAATCTTCAGTAAAAGTAATGAAGTATGAAAAACCGCCTCTAGCCTGTGTAGACATTGGCCCGCATACATCACTATGTATGAGGCCTAGGAGCTCAGTAGCTCTTTCTCCGTGTCCGGTAAACGGAGTTTTGGTCATTTTACCCTTGATACAAGACTGGCAAGTCGCATAAGATTTATATTCAAAAGAGTTTAAATATCCATATTTGTGTAACTTGTTTAGTCTTGTTTCGTTAATATGACCAAGTCTACAGTGCCAAAAAAAAGCTTCATTTAATTCCGAAAGTTTTCTTTTATTAGTGCGTTGTATATTGAAAACTGTGTGTTGATTTAGGACGTATATCCCGTTATTAAGTGTACCATACCCAACCAACATTTGATTCAGGTGAATGTTCATAACATTGTTCTGCAATATAAAGTTATATCCTTCATTGTCTAATAAAGAAACTGATATTATATTACATAGCATACTTGGTACAAAATAATATGGGTTCAAAACCAATATACACCCAGATGGCAACCCCAAGTGATACTCTCCCACTGCGACTGTATATACATTGGAACCATTTCCAACGCGGAGAGTATGGTCACCTGTCTTAAAAACTTTGCTATTTCTCAGTCCCTGCATAGAATTGTAAATGTGAGAACCTGAACCGATATCTAATACCCAGGAAGCAGAGTTTATTGAAAAACAGTTTTCTGTCACAAACACACCTGTAGCGGAAGTATCCCCATGCTTCTTCTTGAGGTTCAAGTACTCCGTACAGTTGCGCTTCCAATGTCCAGTCTTGTGGCAATGAAAACATTCACCTTTCCCCGAGTCTCCAGCTTTGGACTTTTCCTTTCCCTTCACCTTTTTAACTCCACCCTTAGGATTGGTGGGCTTCTTCTTTTTCTTTCCTTTGGCCTTAGCTTTTGGGCGAGAAGAAGAAGATTTCCCAATAGTCATAACGGGAGTTTTCATTGATTTCATAGTGTTCTCTGCACTCCTTAACATATTAAGGAGTTCAGGTAGCTCCTTCTCCATGCCGTGCATGTTGAAGTTAACTATGAACTAAGTAAAGGTGGAGGGGAGGGACTGCAGAATAATATCCGTATATTGTTTATTGTCTATTGTCCATCCTAAGTCCTCAAGCTCTTCTATAAGAGCTATCATCTTCAGAACATGGTCTCCTACCGGTGTTCCAGGGGCCATTCGTATCTGAAACAATTTCTTTGATGCTTCGTATCGTAATACGCGGGATTGCTCTCCATACAACTCCTTTGTATGGAGGAATATGGTTTGAATGTCCATATTCTTGTGCTGCTTTTGATGTGTATTATCCATCGATGCAAGCGCGAGGCATTTGGCCGTGGCACAGTCAGCGTCCCATGTCTTGCGGCTTCAATGTCCGCAACTGAGGATTTTGGACCTGGGGTGGGCGGGGCTGAAGCCGTGAGGACATATGATAGTTTATCATAAGTCAAGGCTATTTTCAGATTCCTCAGCCAGTCTTTATAATTGGTCCCATTCAGTTTTTTTTTATCTAGTAAAACCTTGAGTCTAGTCATTGGTATCTGCCATTAAGAGAGAGAAAAGAACACACTCAGCGAAAGCTCTTGCATAGATCAGATTGGTTATTATCTTGTCTAATCGATGTCTCCCACTGCTTTAATCAAGTTTTTCTTTCAAACCTTAAAAAGAAAACTAGCCAGGATTAATTACAGTCTACAACTTCGCTAACCGTTCAGCCAGGCCAGTGTCGGTACTTGAGGGAGGTTCCCCGTGCTTTCGCACGGACCTAATTAAAGTAAACCTCGTTTTCCCAGAGGCGTAGCCCCGTTAACACCTTTCTAGACACCTAATGAGTTAGCTAATTGTAAACTGCAAAACTCTCCTAGGAGGAACTATTGCCCACAGTGGGATCGGGATCCAACCATCATATGGAAGGTATGCAATCTCATTGCAAATCTCAACACTTGAAATTCCCGATGTGATTTTTACCCCTAGTACTTATGACCTTAACTATGGTCAACAAATCATAAGTACCAGTCATGTTCTGCCTGTCATTTCTTGATCAATTAGACCCACCCATATGGCCCTTAACTATGGTCAACAAAATCGCATGAATGTCCTAATTAATCTGCATCATATGCAGTGTAGGAAGACATCACTTAGCTACCGTACACTACGCCTTAACTAAAGTCAACAAACGTAGCACGAATACTAAGTACTCTACTTCCTAAAATGACGGAGGGTTGCGGATGATTTTTAAGAAAATCTTTAACACTTTGAACTTGATATCGTCGTAGAATCAAATGGTTTTGAAAAGGAGTGGCTTGTGCTCCGCAGTTTTTGAAATACAGCTTTCTCATAAAGAGCTGAGTGGTTTTCAAATCCGATTCTACAACATCTTTTTAGGTTTATTTTCTTTACATTAATCATATTAATGTAATCCCATCATTTAAGTCCTTAAGCCAATCACAGAAAAGAAACGAAAATAACACGTACGTTTATGCCATCCGCATTCGCCACAATGTTCTGTTATGCACCGTTAGGTTACTTAACTAACGGCATACCGGGACGGGACTAGAGCGGGTGCAAAACATAAGCAACGTCTACTATATATCTCATATATAATATATCATTCGTCTCAGATATCACAGAACACAGGCAGTAGAAACATATATATATAATGTAATGTAATATTCTTTTATTTAGGGCACTTCTGGGTTGAGGTTGATGTCACCAGTGTTGTATATTATTTACTTTTCCGCATTAAGATAGACCCAAGGAAGGGAGCACAAGTGACCGGGTTCTGGGGTTCAGTGGGAGGCCATCTCGAGGAGTCGAGACCCGGTCTCCTAAACTCCAGGATTGGTAGAACAGTACATTTGACCGCAGAACCGCGGCGCAAGCTTGCTTAGGCCGCGGCTCCGCAGCCGTACAGATGGCTCATTCCTTAACTTCTTGTCTTTCCGAATAACTAGAAAGTATTGAATTGTTCGAACGAGTGTCGTTTGCTCACTTTTCACGGTGTTTAAATCTTTCGGAGATACGTGCAAGTTCTGTGGTGGACCGCTACTACTGTGTCACACACCGGATTTTTTGACCTCCGCTCAAGTGTTGAGCTTTAGGGAATCTTGGGTATTTGTACATTCGGTCGAAAACTTTAATACTGTCTATTTACCTGGAATGTGATACAATATGTGGAATTCATATAGTTTAGGCATGTAGATTCAGATTAAACATACTCAAAATATATACAAGCAGGTAGGGAAAAAGAGTGTAGAAACATTCTATGAATTAACCCTTTTTCTTTTTCCTTTTGTTTTAATAGAAATGCAATAATAATCCATATAAAAACCCATGGTGTGAGTCTTATATTACCACCATTCTCAATGTATAAACAACCATGATAGAATGATGTATGTATGTATGTGTGCATGCACATCCATATGTGCATGAACAAGAATGAATGCATACATGCATGCATACATCCAAAAGAAACAAGATAGGATTTCTAGTGAGAAGCTAATGGTTAAATGATAAATCAACACCTGATTTATCAACCCGATCATATCACATACAACCCGACCAAAAGCAAGCCGCCCAATTAATATACGGTATCTCATACGCGCATTTTAACCGGGTCCATGCGCATATCGCATACGCGCACCACAACGTTTCGCCTGGACTAGTTAACTCCTTTGTGGGACTCTAAGACACGTCAATACGCCGGCAGTGGGTGATGATCATATCAAGCACTCCCAAGCCGCAAGCGGTCAGCTAAACGTAACGGCCACCCGGGTATTGAGCGATCAGAAGAAAACAAGCGAACCTGCTACAACTCCCGTCGAGCCAACCGGCAACACTACCGTACATTCCGGTCTGTTCGTCAGATATGCTGCATATCGAGTCTAGGGATGGTCATGTCGACCCCAATAACTCAATAAGTCATGCCGGTGAATGGTCTATAACAGATCGAGAAACTACCGATAACACTTATCAGTAAATCTCAGCAGCCCTGACCAGGGACTTACTGATATAACCAGTCGAGCACAGCACAGCATCAACTCCCAATACAGGGAGAGACGAAACCCCTCCTATCGCTCATCGCCTTCATGTGTCTCGGGACTGTACCCAACGGCCACCTGTTTGCACGACTCAGTAGAGCTGTGGTAGGGTGGTAATTAAAGTACAGTGGGAGAGCACACAAGACTCTATGACGATCTCGGGTCTACAGACTAACCTGTACCAGTGTCACCTGAGAACTGCTATCCGACGATAGATATAATTCCATATAGGAGTTCTCGGTGAGTCCGTCCAGTGTACCCAGTCACCACTGAGCACCCGTATATGATCTTGATGTCAAACATCGATGAATGTGGGAATATCCATCGCCCATCACATGGGTCTAGTATCATATACGCTAGTCTACTCTGGTATATCGATGCCCCGTCTCGATACAGCTGCGACTAGGGACATTTCAGGATATGCTTATAAACTGCAGATGTCCCACTAGTATGATCTCTATCATAATTACTGTAGTCAAGCCAATATCCTCACGGCTTTATCAACATGCATGAATGAGTAAAAGCATGATCAAATCAACATGTCAGATAAAGAAGAACCAGATAGCATACTATCATGTCGAGCAAGAATGTACACTGAATATATATATATATAAACATGTATAAATACATCCACTATCATATAATGGCCTCTAGGGCATACATATATCCAACAATACGATCCCTAAATTCTATGTGTATAAGGGGACAGGCAATCCCCATCATCATGTCGCTCAGTTCAGAGCACTATGCGGCAATACTGGAGGGACGACAAACTGCTGCTTCGCCAGTTCGTTGGCATCTTGGCGGAGACAACATTTGAATGGTACTTGGAGCTTTCGAATGACTCCATCAAAACATTTACGAAAATGGAGCTACAGTTCACGCAGTGGTTCGCAAGCGCATCCCAATCATGACATTAATCAATGCCAAGGTGAAGCCAGGAGAGACCTGGGTTCAATACGCAATTCGATGGCGGAACCTATGGTCAAAATGCGAACAGCGCATAGAAGAAGCTCCTGTCGTGGGTGTTCATGGGAACCTTTGATCCACAGGCAACTATATCCCAATTTATGATGTTCTTCAAGCCGACCACCTTCCAGGCCTTGATTGACAAGCTGACCCAAATGGACCAGATGGGCCATAAGCCGTCCTCTTCAAAAACGGATCTCCGGAATGAAAAGGGTAAAGGGAACGCTGGCTTCGTTGCCAACACTCAACAACAACCGAGTAACCCGAAACCGGTTGCTCGCCAAAGCAACACATGCCTACGTCGATCCCTTGAAGAGAAGCTAGGACATCCTTATTCGTTTCCCCGGGATAAAATGAGGAGACTGTTCGAACTGGCAGTGCGCAACAAACTTATTACTCTGCCAGATCCGAAACGTCCACCACAGCCTGGTGACGTCAACAATCCCAACTACTGCTCCTATAACCGAATGGTGTGCCATCCCATTGAGGATTGCTACATCTTCAAGAACTAGGTCGAGGACCAGTACCGCCAAGGGAAATTCGCGTTGTCCAAGAACTGGAGGGTGAACCCGCCATAAAGGCACGCTCCTTAAAAGGTAGACACGCCATGAGCATCATGCACATTTTTAGAAGAAGCTCCGTAGGAAGTTGTCCTTTCAATTAAAACTAAAAGAATGCTGAAGGATCTTCAAGCATGTCCAGCGATCAGGTGGAAAAGCCCGCTGGAGCCTGAGATCATTGAAGGGATGCTGAGACCCCATCCCACACCAACAACAGCTAATGATGGGAAAGAAACCTAGGTCAAGCCTTCAAAGTCTTCAAAGAAAAAGAAGAAGACTAAGAAGCCCACGCAGCCTGACGACAAGCGCACAGACCTGCAAAAGTACATCAACATGCAGGAGGGGTACAGCCAGAAGGCATGGACCCCAATCACCTTCGAAGAGTTTCTCAACTATATACTGGAGAACGGAGATAGGGATGATGATGAGGGAAATGGCTCGTCGGGAGAAACCGAAGACTATGTGGCAAGTTGCCACATGGTCTCCCATTCGTCATTAAATGGAAAAGAAGCTCCCTCGGCATCTGAAAGCAATGCAGAGGAACTGGGGGCAGGACCGGTGCCAAAATCCCCATAGCTGCCAAAAGACCAAATAGACAGGCTTCTAAATGAACCTTTCAATGAACTAAAATGTCCTTAAACTAACCATCGCCTCCAAACACGGCGACAGACGGACCGAAATGTCCTTAAACTAACCATCGCCTCCAAACACGGCGACAGACGGACCGAAATGTTCTTAAACTAACCACGGCCTCCAAACGCGGCGACAGTTGGACCGTAACGTTCTTAAACTAATATTAGACCGAGATATCCCTAAACTAACAATGGACCAAGATATCCCTAAAATAACAATGGACCGCAAGGTCCTTAAACTAAATATGTCGCCTCAAACATGGCGACAGTGGAATTCAAGTCCATAGGTCCCAGCGGCAAAGACTGTAACTCAAATCCCGCTGGCTATACAGCTACCCCGGTGGTGATGTCCCACCGAAATCGCCATAAAAAACGGTACGTCCAAAAGCGAAATGGGCATGGATGAAAACCCAAAAGGGCTCTGTGAGTAAAAACAGCAGGGCTATCGGCGAGTTTGTGAAAACCCGAAAGGGCGTGATCTCGTTAAAATAAAAACACCTGTGAGGTCCTCTCGACCTTGTAAGGAGAAAACATCTGCGTGAGATCCTTACGACGCACAAGGGACCAACACACTTAGGGATCCCCACGATTCCTAAGGAGAAATTACACTTAAGAGATCCTCATAACTCGTAAGGAGAATTCCCCCCTATGAGACCTTCACGGCTCATATGATTCAAAAGCCTTAAGATATAGGGACCTGAACCCGTACTTAAGCCATCACACTCCCCAAGTTGCTCTACAGGCGGTACAATGCTGTCCCCTATATACAATCCATGGGCACAAATAAACGTTTCCCCCACCAAGTTCCACCAATCGTGAGGAATGTCCTCATATGATGAACGAAATTTGTAAGTCCTCTCGACTTATAAGAAGAAAATACTCGTATAAGATCCTTATGACTTATAAGAGAACACACGCTTGGGGATCCCTACGATTCCTAAGGAGAAAATACACTTACGAGATTCTCACGACTCGTAGGGAGAAATACCTTTATGAGACTCTTACGGCTCGTAAAGCCAAAAAGCCTTAGTCAACAGGATCCTAACCTTGTTTGCTAAGCCACCTTTGTTCAAATCAACAAGGGCAAATGATGATTCGCTCCTGGCAATATTCCAGTCCTAGCGATGCTGATGCCTAAATCGGTATCAAATTCCAAGTCCTTTCACGGCAAATGATGATTCTCTCCTGGCAATATTTCAGTCGCAGCGATGCTGATGCTAAGATTGGTATCAGATCTCAAGTTCCATACTCGCAACAAAAATCAGCGAGCATAAAATGCAAATGAAATAGCCGAAATGATGCGGTAACTCGCAATAAAAATCAACGAGCAAAATATATGCATATAAAAACAGCCGAAATGTTTGGGCAACTCGCAATAAAAAGCAGCAAGTAAAAAGAAAAATAGCAGAAATGATTGGGCACCGCGAAAAATAGCCGAAATGATTGGGCAATCATGACTTTCATGATATAGAAGCTGAAATGATAGAGCATCGCGGAAAGAAACAAAAAAAACAGAAGAGAAACTTTTGCCCTGCAGGCGAGTCCATATCGACCCCTGTATACAATCCTTAGGCATAAACGAAAAGGGAACCATATTGTCCCACCAGGCTCCGTCAAAGGGAAAGCCAGGTCTAGACGGTAACATCGACAGCCTAGAGATCAACACTGGCGTTTCTCCTCACTCCAGCAGGATGCAGACGCTACATCAACAAAACGGAGCCATGGCAAAGTCCCTAGTTCCAAATCTCAGCGGTTCACAGACAGCCTAGAGATCACCAATGGCATTTCTCCTCACTCCAGCAAGATGCAGATGCGACGCTAACAAATGACCCCAGGGTCAAAACAACGGAGCCATGGCAAAGTCCCTAGTTCCAAGCCTCGACGGTTCACCAACCACCTAGAGACTACCTCGGAGCCATGGCTGTCATGACCCGATGGTATGGAACGTGACTGGCACTTAAACTACGAAACGTCTCAAGGCGCAACGTATTCTAAGTAAGGCAAAGCCCAGAAAACTAAACCATTTAACAATTAGAGTGAAGGAAAACTTGTTTTAAAGCAAGTGGTTTTAACAAAATAAGTGGCTTTAAACATTTAAAAGCAACATCATATTTTCCCAAAAGTTTCGGCAGAGTTTCCTTTGTAAATACTGGCTCCCAAACGGGTACAATACATGAAAATACATATAAATAATGAATAAAGGCATCCCCAAGCGGGAGCTAGCTCTTCGCCAATGGCGGAATCACAACCACTTGCAATATGTATATCAAAAGTGCAAAATAAACATCTGAAAGCAAGAAATGAGAAACACCACGTCGGCTCAAATGAGAATCGACACCAAACACCACAAATACAACTCTCACGAGTCTCACTGTCTAGTCAAATATATAAGGGTAGATGGAGTATACTAGATACAAAATAATATACAAGATGCAATAACATATCCTCGCAACCCACCTATGAGCAAAGTTGTAAATCGATGCAATGGAGAAAAAGAGGAGGTACGCCCGTCGCAACTGCGCTGACGGGTCGAACCTGCAAGATACTGTGGCACAACGGGGGTGAGTTGCCAACTCGTGAGTAGTAAGTAATATCTAATAAGGCTATCGTAAGCATCCACGCTGCTAGTGTTTATGCCCTAGAGGCCATTACTGTATCATATTAGTTTGTATATTACTTAATGGAAGCTTGGGATATTCACAGTTGTATTGACAGTCTTGCTAAAAATGATAGTATGCTACTTGGTTTGTGTCTACTTTAATATGTGCATATTTTTCTTTTAACGTATCGCTTATACATATTAGTAGAGCCCTTAGGATCTTTGCTTGATTACCAGCGTTGTGATGGAAGTCACACTAGTGGGGGCTGGGTAGTCTATAAGCAATATCCTATACAGGACCCTGGTCATAGGATTATCGAGACAGGGCATCGATACTCCAGAGTAGACTAGTGTATACGCTTCTCATCCAAGCATAGGGAGATAGTCTGTCCCACAGCCATCAGTACGTCGTACTGGAGATAGTAAGCATGTGCTCGTTAGGTTACGAGTACACCGGACAGGACTCGCCGGGAACTGCAGGTTGGTTTTATACCCATCGTCAGATAGCAGTTCCCAGGTGACATGAGTACAGCTTAGTCCGTCGACTTGACACTGCTATTTCGCCTCGGGTGTGTTCCCACTGTACTTAGATTTCTACCCTACCACGGCTCAAAGGAGTCGTGCAAACAGGTAGTAGTTGGGTGCAGTGCCGAAGCACTTGGAGGCAGTGGCGGTTAGACATGATTCGTCTCTCCCGGTATTGGGGGTTGATATCGCGCTGTGTATGGAGAGCCATTACGCAAAGTCACTGGCCAGGGCAAGCGAGATTTACTGGTAGGCTTACAGTAGTTTCTCAAGGTGTAATGGGCTTCACTTCGACACGACTTATACCGCTATTAGGGGTCTGACGTTTACCGCCCCCTAGGCCCGATATGCGATAGTCCTAGACGAACAGACCGGACTGTACGGAGATTGTCACATCAGGCTCAGTTGGAGTTCGGATGGGTTTCCTCATCGTCCTTCTTATCGACATCTACCTGGGGACCGTTACGTACAGCTAGTACCGCTTGCGGCCTGTGGTTAAACCCACTACCAGCGTAGTGTCGAGTCTTTAGAGTCCCACACGGAGAGTTTCCCTGCACCGGGCAAAAGGTGTATAGACCGTATGGTTTTACGGTAGGGCCGCGATCACTTACGTACACTTGTGTACGTATTATGATCCGGCAGATAATACTAGCGGGCTTTGGTTTAAGCCAGATTCTAGTATTATACAGATGGATTTATTCAGTCAAAGATTATCCGTGTTTTTCGGAAATACGGATGGGAGGGGCAGTCTTGTAATTTGTCGGGAAGCTTCTAGAAGAAGATGACTCATTTGTCTTTAATTCTTTTGGATTAAACACAAATGAGGTGGAGAGATGAGTTGTAAGTTTTCATTAAATGCTTAAATGACTCATGAGGTGATTCGCCCTTAGGATTAAATGAAGCTCACAAGATATTTCTAGATAGTTATCAAAGAGATATTTCTATGCTTCATTATATTCTTTCATGAGTTATTATTCATTATCATTATCACAAAAGCTTTCTCTCTTCTCAAGTCTCCATCTTCTTCCTCAAACCCTAATAGCTCTCATGAGTTGAGAATCCTAGGGTTTAAGTGACTAAGTAATCCATCAAATTACTCTACACCCTCTAGGACTTCTAGAATAGCAATCTAGATGCCGCAGTTATCTCAGATTCGAGATAGGAGCTCGGACTATAGACTCTCGGGTGGATCGTCTTTGACTCGAGGAGGCCGTTGAGTTGCCCATGTTCCATAGAGCCTACGAGGTGCGGAGGACAGCGATGAAGACCCGAAGGTCAAGTAACGTGAGGTATAACTTCGAATCCGAGTAGTTTTCTAGTAATGGTTTAGACATGATCCGTGTGCTCAAGTCCGTGTTACGAAGCTTTGATAATTTTTTTCATATATTCCGTCTCCCCGCAAGCTCGTGGAGTGCGTGATATGGACTTAGAGTGGTATCAGAGCCTACTAAACCTTTGCTAGCTTTTTAGCCACTTATTAGAGCTTCGATCGTCGGAAAAACACGAAAACTTAACCCCGGACCCCTCAAGTTTCTGTCGATTTTAAACCCGTCGAAAAAATTATTTCAGTGGTATGAAAATTCACAGCAGGGAATTCTACGAATACTGGAGAAATACGAGGAGCTAACTCAGTTAGACTGCCGTGGAAGCGCGGCGGATTGGTGCGATCCGCCGCGGATCCGTGGCCGAGTCAACTCCGAGTTGACTCGTATTTACACAGTAACTCTTAGTTTTGGGTGTTCTGTTCTTCTGTATATTTTGTTTCTGCCCAGGTTATTTCAGTCCTGGCTTGCATTTGGGGTAGAGATGGAAAAAGGTTGTCGATTGAAATTCTAAGTTATTTGCTAATCAAGTTTTATCTGTGATGTTTAATGTGTTCGTAAACCTCCCCTAACTGCTAGTATGCCGGTTAGCAACGGGTTGCACATTTCTGTAAGGGTTTTTACTGGTTTGTTTATATGAACTTCATTGGATCGTTGTGATGATTAGCCAGGGTTTGAGATGAGTTTTTTATATTCTTTTATTTGATGTAAATTGTAATATGATGTAATATTCTTTTGCGGGGCACATCCGGGCTGAGGTTGTAGCCACCGTTGTATTATTTCATTTACTGTTTTCTGCACCTAGGATAGACCCAAGGTGGGGTGCACAAACTACCGGGTACTTTGAAGTGTTTAGTGGCCTACTCACGTTGTTGAGGGAGACCGCTTCACTTCGGGTACTTGGCGGGTAGTTTGCCGTACCCGTAGGGGTCTAGGGTGGGGTAATGGCTATTCATCACAACTGTGTAATCCGTCTTTCGTTGCAGGCTCAAAGGAAACGCGGATTGCTTCTATATCCAATAGTGTTCATCTGTGATCTAGAATGCCTATTATTGCGTCTGACGAATGTACCATATCTATATATGATATCTAGTAGGCGTTGCTTATGTTTTGCATCCGCACTAGCCCAGCCCCCGCTCTGTCGTTAGTTAAGTAACCTAACGGGTAGATGACGGGACCCAGTGGCGAATGCGGATGGCATAAAAGGACGTTGTATTTTCGTTGTTTTCTGCAATGATAGGATAAATGATGGGACGTATTATAATAATGCAAAGAAAACACTCCAAAGTTCAATCGTTGGAACAAATTTAAAAGAATCCACTCGGTTATTTTAAAAGATCAGAATTTTTAATTACAGTGCTTTAACCACTCCTTTTAAAAAGCTATCAGGTTCCTTCGATTATATCAAGTTCACTACGTTCACGGTTTCGGCAAAACCAGTCGTAGCCCTCCGTCATTTCATATGGATGGTCAGTAATATTCAAGCTATGTTTGTTGGCCTTCGTCAAGGCATTGTGTTTGGTAGCTGCTGGGGTATTCATATGTAGTATAGATAGATGCGTTGGTTTGGGACAGTCGTATTACCTTGTTGGCCTTCGTCAAGGGTATATACGGGTGGGTTTAAATTAACAGGGATAATGATGGGCAGAACTTGACATGTGACTTATGATTTGTTGGCCTTCGTCAAGGTCAAAAGAGCATGGGGCAAAAATCCATATCGGGAGTTTCTAAAGAAACTGAAACTTGC
The DNA here is from genome assembly GCA_030015575.1 of Agapanthus africanus. Taxonomy (NCBI): domain Eukaryota; kingdom Viridiplantae; phylum Streptophyta; class Magnoliopsida; order Asparagales; family Amaryllidaceae; genus Agapanthus; species Agapanthus africanus. Next base: position 209,069,313 of record JASDDO010000029.1, on the reverse strand, counting down.
TAGTGTTGCATACCATTTGGAGTTCGATAGTGTTGGTAGGATTCCTTCAGCATTATCACACGATGATATTTGGATCCCGATCCTACTGTGAGTATATGCTACTTATCGGGAGATTCGTCACTTAACGATCAATGCTATATACCAAGTAGGTGTCGAGAAAGGTGTTAGCAGGGCTACGCCCCTAGAGAAAAGAGGTTATTTAATTAAGGAACTTCACGAAAGAGTCGTAAAACCTCCCTCGAAGTACCGACACCGGCCCGGCTGAACGGTTAAGCGAGTATTGTACAGTGAGATCAGTCCTGACTAATTCTTCTTTTAAGGTTTGAAGAAGGATTCGAGAAACAGTGGGAACCATCCAGTTTAGATAAACTAAAAATCAATCTAAACTTGCAAGAGCATCATGCTAAACTGTTCCCCCTCTCTCTCTCTCTTTGCAGCGACCTTGTGACCATGACTAGGTTACATCTAGATAACAAAATGACTGGATCTGACTTTTATGATTGCGAAAGGTCTGTCCAGATGTCAATTGCCTATGATAAGCTGGACCACCCTATTACTACTCAAGCCCCCACCGTCCCAGGTCTAGTTTCCACCGTCGTGGATATGGATATCCGTCAGACTAGGGAAAAGGACAGTGCAAAAGCTAAGTGCCTCGTGTTGGCTTCATTTGATAGTGTATACCAGAAGCAACACGAGAAGATGGACTTAGTTTCCATCTTTCTCCATAACAAAGATTTATATGGAGAGCAATCTCGTATCGTAAGATATGAGACATCGAACGAATTATTTCAAGCGAGGTTGGCTGTCGGATCATCTGTAGGGGATGACGTCCTTACGATGACTAGCTATATTGATAAGCTCACGGACCTGGAGACTACGTTGGGAAACGGTCATATGATGACTTATTTCCGCAGTCCCTACCCTCCACTTTCACCCTGAAAGAAACCAGGGAGACACCCGCTCTGCTTAATGGGGGACCTTCTTCTTCTGCATCCAGGGCGAAAGCAAAGGGTGAAAAGAAGAAGACCTCCACAAAGCCGATATACATTGTCAGTAATGTAGAAGGGCAGGGAAGAGCAAAATTTTCGGGACTTGCTGTAGGTAAGAAGGGATGTTCCTATTGTTATGGGAACGGGCATTGGCAGAAGGATTGCAGGGCTTTGGAAGCCAGTAGCCAGGATTCGAAGCATGTTGTGGCTTCGGCCTCGAGTGTGTATGTAATTGAGAACTGTTTGTCAATTAACTCTACTTCCTGGGTACTAGATACCGGAGCAAGATCTCATATCTGTAATTCATTACATGCTTTGAGAAACCGTAGAGTTATTAGGGTAGATGATTTGTCTCTCAGAGTTGCGAACGGAATGAGCGTGGACGCTGAATCCGAGGGAGAGTATCGCCTAGGTTTGACAAGTGGGCATACATTGATTCTACGTAACTGTTTGTATGTACCAATTATGACTTGTAATATCATATCAGCGTCCTCACTTTCGATAGAGGGATATGATTTTACATTCGTAAGGGATGTAGCTCACATCCACCTAAATCAAGTTCTGATTAGGTCCGGTACATTAGATGACGGGATATACGTATTAAATCAAGCTCAGGTTTTCAATGTCCAGAACACACTTAAAAGAAAATCTCCGGAAATAAATCAAGCTTTCTTATGGCATTGTAGACTAGGTCACATCAATGAAACACGGTTGACTAAGTTACATAGAGAAGGATATTTGAATCCGTTCGAATATCAATCTTATGCTACTTGTGAATCTTGTCTCATGGGAAAGATGAAAAAGACTCCGTTTACTAAACACGGAGTAAGAGCGAGCGAGCTCTTGGGACTCATACACACCGATGTGTGTGGTCCAATGTCTACACATGCGCGAGGTGGTTATTCCTACTTCATTAATTTTACAGATGATTTCTCTAGGTATGGACATATCTTCTTGATGAAGCATAAATCCTAGGCCTTTGAGAAATTCCGAGAATACAAGAATGAAGTGGAAAACCAAACAGGCAAAAGTATCAAGACACTGAATTCTGATCGAGGTGGTGAATACTTAAGTGCCGAGTTCCTGGGTTACTTAAAAGAGAATGGAATTCTCTCTCAGCTTACTCTATAAGTTGATGTACAACACCCCACGAGTTGCGGGGAGGCGGAAATATGAAAAACAATCTTGTTCTTTGGATTAACATCGACTAACCGAAGAATCTTTGCTAAACTATAACTAACAAATACATAGGAGTTGTTAACTACTATGAGAAGAGATTATACCTAGTGAACCTAGTCCTTCATCTTTTCGTTATCCACCTCCTCGTCGGCCTCCTCTATGTAATAGACGATCCACCACGAGAGCTTCTACTCCGAGCTTTGCCACTAATCTTGAGGTAACTAGGTTTCTTTAGTTGCTAATCAAAGTCACCTAGATGATATAGAGTATGGTTATGGATTACTTAGTCTATCTAATCCTTGATCTCAACACATGATAGGGGAGGATTAGGGTTTGAAGAGAGAGAGCTTGAGGAGAGAGAATGTGAGCATAAGAATGAGAATGAGATAATGATCTTTCTTGAATATATGAAGCATAATGATTTATCAAATAAATAAATAAAATAATTAATCATCATGCTTCATTAATTCAATATGTGTGATTCACTACATTTGTCATTAAGCCTTTAATGATGCATTAATAACATGGATGAATCACATAAATGAGTCACTAAAGCAATAAATGCTTATGCCACCTAAACCCTCAAGTCACCATACTTCTAGAAGCTTCCCGCTAAATTACGAGAACACCCCTCCTATCCATGAAAACAATGAAAAACTTTAGACTGTATAAATCCAATAACCCGATACTAGAATCTGGCTTAAACCAAAGCCGGCTAGTAAAAACTGTCCGAACGTCGTACGTGCGTTTAAACACGTATGCGTCCGAACCCTTGTCGTAAAACCATACGACCTCTATATCGTTTCTCCTGGAGCAGGGAAACTCTCTGTGTGGGACTCTAAAAACTCGACTACTACGCTGGCAGTGGGTTTAACCAAAGACCGCAAGCGGCACTAGCTGTACGTAACGGTCCCCAGGTAGATGTCGATAAGAAGGCCGATGAGGAAACCCATCCTAACTCCTACTGAGCCTAATATGACAATCTCCGTACAGTCCGGTCTGTTCGTCTAGTACTATCGCATATCGGGCCTAAGGGGGTGGCAGGCGTCAGTCCCCTAAAAGCGGTATAAGTCGTGTCAGAGTGAAGCCCATTACACCTTGAGAAACTACTAGAAAACCTACCAGTAAATCTCGCTTGCCTTGGCCAGGGACTTTGCGTAATGGCTCTCTGACACAGCGCGATATCAACTCCTAATACCGGGAGAGACGAATCCTGTCTAACCACTACTGCCACCACGTGCTCGGGATTGCACCCAACTACTACCTATTTGCACGACTCCTTTGAGCCGTGGTAGAGTAGCAATCTAAGAATAGTGGGACACACTCGAGGCGAAGTAGCAGTGTCAAGTCTGCGGACTATGCTGTACTCATGTCACCTAGGAACCGTTAACTGACGACGGGTACAATACCAACCAACAGTTCCCCGCGAGTCCTGTCCAGTGTACCTATAACCCAACGAGAACCTGTATGCTATCTCCAGTACGACGTACTGATGGCTGTGGGACAGACTATCTCCCAAACTGGGATGAGAAGCGTACATACTAGTCTACTCCGGAGTATCGATGCCCTGTATCGATAATCCTATGACTAGGGACCTGAAAAAGGATGTGCTTGTAGACTACCCAGCCCCCACTAGTATGACTGCCATCACATCGCTGGTAGACAAGCAAAATCCTAAGGGCTCTATCAATATGTACACACATATTAAGATAGATAAAACCAAGTAGCATACTACCATGTTTAGCAAGACTGTTATATAACTGTGAATATCCCAAGCTTCCATTAAGTAATATATAAGGTAGTATGATACAATAATGGCCCCTAGGGCATATACACTAACAATCTCCCACTTGCACTAGGGCCTTGAACTGCCATATCAAAGACCGATGATCTCGAGTAGCCTCTCGAACTGAATCTGAGGTAAGGCCTTTGTGAATGGACCAACAATGTTCTCCTCTGTAGCAACTCTCCGGACCTCGATTTTTCAGCGATCTACTATCTCCCTGATCAGGTGATACCGCCTTAAGATGTGTCTGGACTTCTGATGGGACCTGGGTTCCTTCGCTAAAGTTATAGCTCCGTTGTTGTCGCAATACAGAGGTATGGGATCAACAATGGTAGGAACCACCTAAAGTTCTGTTAGGAACTTCTTCATCCAGACCGCTTCTTTTGCGGCATCGCAAGCAGCAATATACTCCGCTTCCATCGTCGAGTCTGCAACGGTGTCCTGCTTGGAGCTCTTCAAGCACACCGCCCCTCCATTGAGGGTAAAGACATAACCCGACATGGACTTAGAGTCATCCTTATCACTCTGGAAGCCGGAATCAGCAAAGGCCTCGATCTTGAGGTATTTTCCGCCATAAACCAAGAACATCTCCTTAGTCCTTCTCAGGTACTTGAGAATGTTCTTCACTGCTATCAAGTGATTCTCCCCTGGGTCTGACTGATACCGGCTTACCACGCTCAGTGCGTAAGCTACATCTAGTCTGGTGGACAACATCACATACATTATAGAGCCTACCGCAGAAGCGTAGGGTATAATAGATATGTATTCCCTTTCCAAATCAGTCGTGGGAGACATCTCTTTGGATAGGGTGATTCCATGACAAGCCGGTAGATTACCGCGCTTAGAATCTTCCATACTGAATCTTTTCAGTATAGTGTTGATATACCTAGACTGCGAAAGTCCCAACATCCTCTTGGATCTATCACGATAGATCCGGATCCACAGAATGTAAGAGGCATCACCTAGGTCTTTCATGGAGAACCTGTGTGACAAGAATCTTTTGACGGATTGTTGTAGGGTTCCTAGACACCCTAATGAGGTCTCACAAGGCATCAACCATGCCAATTTCAAAAATCTACGGTGCCGAGACACCCTAATACGGATCGTTGGCTAAAGGTTAGGCGAAACTAGAAACTAGTTAACAACTTAACTATAAAGAATACGGAAATACAACCTTTGTAGATCCGGTGCTCCACCTCCATAGCTCCGCAACGAAGTCCTCTCCACTGTCCAAAAAGAATCCGGTCTCTAGCGTCGACTTCATCGGAGAATAAGCGAGCTAGGTCGTCGATGTGCATGCCGAAGATGATCTACGTCGAGGCATCGCTAAATCAAGCTCCGACTTCACCAAGTCAAGAAACTTGTGAAGAAAACACACTCTACTACTTGGCAAGAGGTAGAGGATGAAGAAATAGGAAGTGGGTAGACTTTAGTTTTGGATTTCTCACTCTTTTCCAACAATCACCATTGATGGAGCTTGGTTTTTCTTCAAAGAAGAATGAAGAAGAAGAAGAGCAAGAAGAAGATAAGAATTATGATAAGAATTAAAGAATAAATAAAAATCCATTCTTATCATAATTCTCACCATGGTTAGGTGTAGAGAATTAACTTGAGTTAATTGAATTGGTTAGGGTTAAGCATGAGACAAAATGGTGACTAAGTCAAAAGTTCATGAAGCTTCATGAAAGAAAACAAAAGAAGCCACCATTCTATTTTATGCAATTTATTTTCCAAAAATAAAAACAAATGAATAAATGAATAATCAAATAAAAACCCTAACCATTTCTTTAACCAAGGTTAATTCTCTACACAAACCCTAATTTGCATGTATCATCAAATATGATACAAACAAGTGCACAAATCATATCGCATATGCAATGCGCACAACCGAGCGAGAAAATCCATTTAAAGTGAACCGATACTAGTTAATGCAAAGTAATATATCAAATATATAATTATGCATTAAATCATTAAATCAACGCTTGATTTAACGATCCGATCATGACGCACATAACCGACTGATACCATTAGTAACATCTTATCGAATCAACACTTGATCCGATATCCCGGCTATATCGCATATAACCGATCAATGTCACATTGCGAGAATCGAATACAGTATCACATACTCGTATTATTCTCGGTCCCGCACATATCTCATATGCGCTCCTACTTCGTTTCGCTTGATCCAGGAAACCTCTGTGTAGGACTCTAAAGACTCGTCAATACGCCGGCAGCAGATGATGATCATATCAAGCATCCACAAGCCGCAAGCGGTCTGCTAAACGTAACGGCCACCCGGGTATTGAGCGATCTGAAGATCGACGAGCAAGCCCGCTCACACTCCAGTGAATCCGACCAGTAACACTACCGTACAGTCCGGTCTGATCGTCTGATATGTCGCATATCTCGCCTAGGGGTGGTAAATGTCAGACCCCAATAGCTCGATAAGTCGTGTCGATATGAGGTCTATAACAATTCAAGAAACTACTGGTAACACTTACCAGTAAATCTCAGCAACCCTGGGCAGGGATTTCCTGTTATAGCCAATCGAACACAGCGCAACATCAACTCCCTATACCGGGAGAGACGAATCCCCTCCTATCGCTCATTGCCTCCATGTGATTCGGGACTGTACCCAAAAGCCACCGTTTTGCACGCCCTCTTGGACGTGGTAAGATGGAAATCAAAGCACAGTGGGAACCACACAAGACTCTATGAGGATCTCGGGTCAACAGACTACTCTGTACCAGTGTCACCAGAGAACAGCCATCTGACGTGAGGTATAATACCATCTGGGAGTTCTCGGCGAGTCCGTCCAGTGTACCCAGTCTCTACTGAGCACCCGTATATCATCTCTGATGTCAAACACCAATGGATATGGGATCATCCATCGCCCATCTGTATGGGTCGAGAAGGTATACGCTAGTCTACTCTGGTATATCGATGCCCCGTCTCGATACACCCACGACTAGGGACTTTGAAGGATGTACTTATGGACTACCATGTCCCCACTAGTATGATCCGCATCATAGTCCAGGTAGTCAAGTACAGATTCTAAGGGCTTTACCAACATGTAACAGAGAGACAATCAGCATACACGTTAAGGTAAAGATCAACCAGATAGCATACTATCATGTCGAGCAAGAAAGTCCTCCCTATATATGTCCCAGCATCCACTACAATATACATCCTATGTACAGTAATGGCCTCTAGGGCATACATATAACTAACAATCTCCCACTTGCACTAGGGCCATCTGTAGCAGTGGTTGTAGTATCTCATACTCAACCATCCCATAAAAATCTCTCTCTGGGAACAGGCCTTTGTGAGTGGATCCGCTGTGTTGCCCTCTTAGTCTACTCTCCTGACCTTGATCCCCTGGAGATCAACTATCTCCATGATCAGGCGATACTGCCTTAGAATAAGTCTGGATCACTGATGGGACCGGCGTTCCTCGGCATAAGCCACAACTCCATTGTCTCACAATGGTAGGAACATAGTTCATCTCATGAACTAATATACACCCAGACTGCCTCTTTGGTAGCATCTTTAGTAGCGATGTATCCTGCCTTTATCGTCTAGTATGCCACTGTATCTAGCTTGGAACTCTTCCAAGATACCGTCCCTTTACTGAGGGTAAAGACAATGCCTGCGACTGACACTCAGTCGTCATTATCACTCTGGAACCCTTCCAGTGATTCTCCCCAGGATCGGTTGATACCGTCTCACTTCAACTAGTGAGAGTCCTAACATCCAATTAGATCTATCTCATAGATCCAAAAACCCAGGATTTAGGAGGTATCAATTTGATCCTATATGGAGAATCATCGTGATAAGCGGAGATTGATCGAGCGTAGCATAGGAAACTCCTTCCCCATCAAGAGTATGTCATCCACGTACTCTACGAGGATCGTCACCATACTCCTTACTACCTTTTTGTTTATACAAGGTTCATCTACCATTTTGATGATGTCAAACTCTTTGACTAATCCATCAAAACAGATGTTCCAACTCCGCGATGCCTGCTTTATCATATAAAACATCTTGCACACATTTCCGCTGCTCCCACTGTCTACGAAGCCCTCTAGCTGTGTACTTATAGACGTTCTCTTCTAAAACATCATTTATAAAAGCTGTCATGACACCCAACCGCCAGATATCGTAGTCATGGTATGTAGCCGTGGCAAGTAGGATCTGGATGGACTTAAGCATAGCTACTTGAAAAGGTCTCATCATTATCCACGCCTGGTCGATGACGAAAAGCTTTAACAAGTCTAGCTTTGAAAGTCTCAACTTTTCCATCTACACCAAGTAATCTTCTCAAGATATACTTGCTCCTGATGGGGATTTAACCCTTCAGATATAGCAACCAAAGTCCATACTTTGTTGGTGTATAAGGATTCCAACTCAGATCACTAAGCATCCAGCCATTCTTACAGAGTCTTACTCCTGATGGCCAGCTCGAAACTAGTTGGGTCATCATCTCATGATGCAATCCTCGCTCCCACTGTCATAGAGAAACAGAAGTATCTCTCAGGTGGGTGAGGAACCCTACTAGATCGGCGGAGAGGCTGAGGTTCGTTGGAATCTACTGAATCCTTTGGTTCTATCAAATCATCAGCTGCAGTTTGTATAGCTGGAACCTTTCCAGTTCTACATTACAGACTTTGCCTCGAGCTTGTCCGGATTTTGCTTTTAGACGTAGGCCGGGCAACCCCAAATCTTAACTAACTTAAGATATGGGCTCTTCCCTTTCCATATCACATATGAAGCGGTAGGCTACTGATTTGATTTGAACCCTATTCAATAGGTATGCATCTTCTCAAGTGCATAACTCCCAAAAAGGAAATAGGTAACTCAGTAGTACACATCATAGAGCACACCATATCATATAGGGTGTGATTGCTCCGCCCCGATATACCATCGTGCTATGGTGTATACGGAGGAGTAATGCTGAGAGAGAATCTCATTCTCCTTTAGAATAGTCCAGTATTTCCGTGCTCAAGTATTCTCCTCCTTGATCACATCAAAGGACATAATACTTATACCCGTATTTTGGTTCTCTACTTCTAACTTATATTCTGTGAATATCTCAAAAGGTTCGGACTTGTGTTTCAACAGGAACATATGTCTGAATCTTGAGAGATTATCAGAGAATGTAACGAAGTACAAAGAACCGGTCTTGGCATATGTAGACAGGGGACCTTCATACATCAACATGTATTATCCCAAGAGTTTACTAACTCTTTCTCTGTTTCCAATAAACAGAGCCGTGGTCATCTTATCTTTGTCACATGACTGGCGAGTTTCACAAGATGTAAATTCAAACTAATTTAAATATGCATCTTTATGTAACTTTAGCTAGTCGGGTCACATTGTTCTGACCTAGTCTACAATACCTCAAGAAGGAATCGTTCAATTCTGAACTCTTCCTCTTGTGTGTGTTCCGTATACTAAGAACTGTAGTTTGATTTAGAACATCAATGCTTTTAGATAACGTGCCTGAACCGATCAACTTTTGATATAGGAAATGTTCAAAACATTATCCAACAATACAAAATTTTATCATTTCTTTACTGATAAAGAGACTGATATGATTTTGTATATCAGGTTCGGTATCTAATAACATTCGTTCAGAATCAATGTATTACAATACAGGGTGACAGTGACCGACAGACTTGGCTGCAACTCTTGCCCCGTTTTCTGTCTCATGAAACTTATCACCCGTTCTCAGTCTCCTACCTTTCTGTAGCCCTATGTAATAGATTACATATCTGGGATCCTGATCTGGTATCACATACCCAGGACGTAAAGGATACTGAGAAACAGTTCTCTGTAATGAACACACCCGAAGATGATGCATCAGCATGCACTCTCTTCGTTTGGGCGGCACGGGAATTCTGGTAATCCCCAATTTCCTGCTCTGTCTTATAACAATTATAAGTTGGAGCGGGACCAACGTTCCCCAGCTCAGTATAACAAGCGGGTTCGGTCAATATCCGTATTATTATCTTGATTAAGGCGTGATATGGTCGCTACCAGAAGAGAGAGAGAAGAAAACACTCAGCGTGCGCTCTGTCAAGAATAGATTGGTTATTATTTTATCTAATCAGGATGGCTCCCACTGCTTTTTATCAAATCTTCCTTCAAACCCTAAAAGGAAAGACTAGCCGGGATTAATTACACACTACAAGTTCGCCAATCTTTCAGCCAGGCCAGTGTCGGTACTTTGAGGGAGGTCCCCCGTGCTTTCGCACGAACCTAATTAATGTAAACCTCGTTTTTCCAGAGGCGTAACCCCGTTAACACCTTTCTAGACACCTACTTGATCGGCTAATTGTAATGTATAAAACTCTCCCAGGAGTAACACTTACTCGCAGCGGGTATCGGGATCCAACTATCTCATAGAAGGTATGCAATCTCATTGCAAATTTCAACACTTGAAATTCCCGATAATATTTTGCCCCCAGCACCCATGACCTTGACGGAGGTCAACAAACCATAGGCTACTAGTCAAGTTCAACCCGTCATTTCTTGATCGAATTAAACCCACCCGCACGACCCTTGACGGAGGTCAACAAGGCCGCACGACTACCCTAACTCAATCTGCATCATATGCATAAACAGATAAATACTAGTTAGCTACCGCACACTACGCCTTGACGGAGGTCAACAAACGTAGCATGAATACTAAATAGGACTTATCTGAAATGACGGAGGGCTACGACAGGTTTTTCTGAAAACCTATTGCGTAATGAACTTGATATCGTTGTAGAATCAAATGATTTTTAAAATGGAGTGCTTTTGAGGCTTTTCTAGTTTTGCTAAAGGAGTCACTCCCGGTGAAGGGATCGTCGGTCCTTTCCTCGTCGAATGAGGTGCGGGATATATCATATATATCACTGTGCAAAGCAAAAACACTTAAAAGCAATCAAAAGACAAACCGAGTGTGTAGCATCTGCCAGTTATTGCTAAAGGAGTCACTCCCGGTAAAGGGATCTCGGTCCTTTCCTCATTGAATAAGGTGCAAGATATATCACATATACCTCTGTGCAAAGCAAGAACTGTAGCTACCTGTTTTATTTTGAAATTCGATTCTACAACATCATTAGGTTTCTTTTATTTCATTAATCACATTAATGAAGTCCCATCATTTAAATACCTAAACATCACAGATAAATACGACGTACACTTATGCCATCCGCATTCGCCTCGATGTCCCCTCGTGCACCGTTAGGTTAGGTAACTAACGGCAGAGCGGGGCAGGGCTAGCGCGGGTGTAAAACATAAGTAACGTCTATATAATATATCATATATACTATATACTATATCTATCACAGAACATCACATGATCACATCACAGTTATCGCAGCAGAAGAAACATATGAAATATTGGATATACTAGGACGTCCGTGTTTTCAATACGAGCCAGTATAAAGCACGGATTCCACGGTCGTGATGAATAGCCAAACCCACATCCCTAGACCCCTACGAGAGCGGCAAGCAACCCTACCAATTCTAGAGTTAGGAGACCCGGACTCGACTCCTCGAGTTGGTCTCCCACTGGACTCCAGAACCCGGTTACTTGTGCCCTCCTCCTTGGGTCTATCCTAGTGCGGAAAAGTAAATAATATACAAAGGGTGACAACTTCCGCAACCTGGAAGCGCCCCAATAAAAGAATATTACATACAAGTTTTTACATGAATGAAAATGAAAAACACTCATCTCACATAAAAACCCCGGCTATTCAAACACGACGATCCAATATAACATATCCAGCAATACATAACATCACATGTCATCAACGTAAGTAAATATGTCCATCCCAATTGTCGTTGACATATAGCAACGAAACCGGCGATATCACATATTACACTTACGGTCACAGAAAAGAAAGTGTAAAACTACAACAGTTGGAATCCGCAACCACCTCAGACATCGCATGCCTGACCAAATGAATTACTTAGACATCGCATGCCTAACAATTATAAACCCCGCATTTTAGTCTCATTATCAAAAACACTTTTCAATTTCAATTCGGGCAATTCAACAAGATTCCCGAAAAACTGATCGAATGCTCGTCGCAAAATTTAGTAGGCGGCCGCACCCCTGATACCGTCGACGAAGTGCACCAAGGCGGAACACCGCTACCGTGAGCACCCAAACGGATGCTTTCGGCGACGGGGTTCTCCTACAGTCACTTGGTCGGGGCTATGGAGTGAGGCTGTCTATTAAGTTTACCCGGCGAGTATCCGCGTACGCTACGTGATTGCGACGGACTTTTGATCACATCAAAATTCCGTGGCAACCGATCAAGTGAGACTAAACTGCTACGTTTATAACATTCATTCAGTTATCACATAACTACTTGTGAATTCCAATTATTGTATCCCATTCCAGATAAATAGAAAATGTTAAACTTTTCGATCGAACAGTCAAACACCCAAGTTTTCCCGATACAACTCAACACATGAAATAAGTCTAACAACATTCCGTTCGTGCCTCAGTACCAACGGTCCAGCCGTAGAAGGGTCAAGCCAACGCCTCACATGTGGCACGCCGTACTGCCCCAAACCCGAAGGTTCAAAGGGAAGTTCAAGACGGTCACATAATCGAGTTAAGATTTGTTGTCTTCTAGAGGGTCCATCGCGTTACTTGCACTACTTAGAACGTCGTTAAACTACGGAAAAATCCAACACTTGGAAATTTCCCGACAGGGGAAAAATTGGGTATTTATATCCGGTCGAACTTTTTAACATATTCTGAAATTTATCCGGAAAACCACACAGACAAAATTTGATACTCCGATCGAAACAACGAATCCCCAAAACAATCCCAGAAAATTCAACTCTTGAATAAATATTAAAAATTCCCAGAAAACTCAGCATAATTTATCAGGAATTACTGTGCAAAGATTGAGGGCTGACGTCACAAGATAGCCGCGGAACCGCCGCAGAAGCTAGGCTTCTGCCGCGGTTCCGCCGCAATAAATACTGTTCATAGAACAATTTTTGCATCGTAATTCTTATTTTTTCTTGCTGAATTTTTTAGCAATTTTTAATTCTGAAAAAACCACGTTTTTGAAAAAAGGACAGAGAGCATTTTTTGAGATGGGTTTCGGGTTCGTTCGGGTTTCAAATTCCGTCTAGACTTCGCCTAAGGCTCTAGCTTGGCTCTGATACCACTGTAGGGTTCCTAGACACCCTAATGAGGTCTCACAAGGCATCAACCATGCCAATTTCAAAAATCTACGGTGCCGAGAAACCCTAATACGGATCGTTGGCTAAAGGTTAGGCGAAACTAGAAACTAGTTAACAACTTAACTATAAAGAATACGGAAATACAACCTTTGTAGATCCGGTGCTCCACCTCCATAGCTCCGCAACGAAGTCCTCTCCACTGTCCAAAAAGAATCCGGGCTCTAGCGTCGACTTCATCGGAGAATAAGCGAGCTAGGTCGTCGATGTGCATGCCGAAGATGATCTACGTCGAGGCATCGCTAAATCAAGCTCCGACTTCACCAAGTCAAGAAACTTGTGAAGAAAACACACTCTACTACTTGGCAAGAGGTAGAGGATGAAGAAATAGGAAGTGAGTAGACTTTAGTTTTGGATTTCTCACTCTTTTCCAACAATCACCATTGATGGAGCTTGGTTTTTCTTCAAAGAAGAATGAAGAAGAAGAAGAGCAAGAAGAAGATAAGTATTATGATAAGAATAAAAGAATAAATAAAAATCCATTCTTATCATAATTCTCACCATGGTTAGGTGTAGAGAATTAACTTGAGTTAATTGAATTGGTTAGGGTTAAGCATGAGACAAAATGGTGACTAAGTCAAAAGTTCATGAAGCTTCATGAAAGAAAACAAAAGAAGCCACCATTCTATTTTATGCAATTTATTTTCCAAAAATAAAAACAAATGAATAAATGAATAATCAAATAAAAACCCTAACCATTTCTTTAACCAAGGTTAATTCTCTACACAAACCCTAATTTGCATGTATCATCAAATATGATACAAACAAGTGCACAAATCATATCGCATATGCAATGCGCACAACCGAGCGAGAAAATCCATTTAAAGTGAACCGATACTAGTTAATGCAAAGTAATATATCAAATATATAATTATGCATTAAATCATTAAATCAACGCTTGATTTAACGATCCGGTCATGACGCACATAACCGACTGATACCATTAGTAACATCTTATCGAATCAACACTTGATCCGATAACCCGGCTATATCGCATATAACCGATCAATGTCACATTGCGAGAATCGAATACAGTATCACATACTCGTATTATTCTCGGTCCCGCACATATCTCATATGCGCTCCTACTTCGTTTCGCTTGAGCCAGGAAACCTCTGTGTAGGACTCTAAAGACTCGTCAATACGCCAGCAGCAGATGATGATCATATCAAGCATCCACAAGCCGCAAGTGGTCTGCTAAACGTAACGGCCACCCGGGTATTGAGCGATCTGAAGATCGACGAGCAAGCCCGCTCACACTCCAGTGAATCCGACCAGTAACACTACCGTACAGTCCGGTCTGATCGTCTGATATATCGCATATCTCGCCTAGGGGTGGTAAATGTCAGACCCCAATAGCTCGATAAGTCGTGTCGATATGAGGTCTATAACAATTCGAGAAACTACTGGTAACACTTACCAGTAAATCTCAGCAACCCTGGGCAGGGATTTCCTGTTATAGCCAATCGAACACAGCGCAACATCAACTCCCTATACCGGGAGAGACGAATCCCCTCCTATCGCTCATTGCCTCCATGTGATTCGGGACTGTACCCAAAAGCCACCGTTTTGCACGCCCTCTTGGATGTGGTAAGATGGAAATCAAAGCACAGTGGGAACCACACAAGACTCTATGAGGATCTCGGGTCAACAGACTACTCTGTACCAGTGTCACCAGAGAACTGCCATCTGACGTGAGGTATAATACCATCTGGGAGTTCTCGGCGAGTCCGTCCAGTGTACCCAGTCTCTACTGAGCACCCGTATATCATCTCTGATGTCAAACACCAATGGATATGGGATCATCCATCGCCCATCTGTATGGGTCGAGAAGGTATACGCTAGTCTACTCTGGTATATCGATGCCCCGTCTTGATACACCCACGACTAGGGACTTTGAAGGATGTACTTATGGACTACCATGTCCCCACTAGTATGATCCGCATCATAGTCCAGGTAGTCAAGTACAGATCCTAAGGGCTTTACCAACATGTAACAGAGAGACAATCAGCATAGACGTTAAGGTAAAGATCAACCAGATAGCATACTATCATGTCGAGCAAGAAAGTCCTCCCTATATATGTCCCAGCATCCACTACAATATACATCCTATGTACAGTAATGGCCTCTAGGGCATACATATAACTAACAATTGTAGCATAGGAATGTCATTTCCTATCAATAGAATGTCATCCACGTACAAGACGAGGAATACGACAGTTCGTGCTACAATTTTACTGTATATACATGGTTCATCTGGATTTTTGATAAAGTCATATTCTTTGACCGTTTCATCAAAACAGATGTTCCAATTCCGCGATGCCTGCTTTAGTCCATAAATGGATTTAAGCAACTTGCACACTTTCCCGCTGCTCCCACTCTGATTGAAGCCTTCTGGTTGATCCATATAGACGCACTCTTCCACATTACCATTTAGAAAAGCCGTCTTTACGTCCATCTTCTAGATCTCATAATCATGGAAGGCGGCAATAGCAAGAAGGACCCGAATGGATTTGAGCATAGCCACTGGAGAAAAAGTCTCGTCATAGTCCAAACTAGGTCTTTGACGAAAACCCTTTGCAAGAAGTCTAGCTTTATAGGTTTCTACCTGTCCATCTACACCAATCTTTTTCTTAAAGATCCATTTGCATCCTATGGGTTTTAACCCATCTGGAGCAAAGTCCAAAGTCCATACTTTGTTGGTGTACATGGACTCCATTTCGGTTCGCATTGCATCTAGCCATCATACCGAGTCGCCGCTCTGGTTGGCCTGCTGGAAGCTAGTAGGTTCATCATCATCAATGACGCAATCCTCTTTATCCCCATCTATGAGAAAACCATAGTATCTCTCAGACGGATGAGACGGTCTACTACTCCTGCGGTGGGGTGCGGGAATGTCCTGTTCTTCTTGAACTACTGGTTCTACCAAACTTTCAGTAGTAGTTTGTGGTTCTGGAAATTCTTCCAGTTCTATTTCGCTCCCACTTATTTCCTTTTCTATAAACTGTTGTTCTAGAAAATGGGCATTACGAGAAACAAAAATCTTTTGTTCCTCTGCGTAATAGAAATAATACCCCTTGGAGTTCTTTGGATATCCCACAAACTTACACTGTACTGATCGTGCCTCGAGTTTGTCCGCATGCTGCTTTTTAACAAAAGCTAGACTTCCTCATATCTTTAGATACTGAAGATAGGGTTTCTTCCCACTCCACATCTGATATGGCGTGGTAGGCACAGTCTTGGTAGGAACCCTGTTCAAAAGATATGCCGCTGATTCTAGCGCATAACCCCCGAAAGATCGTGGTAACACAGCATTACTCATCATGGAACGTACCATATCCAACAGGGTTCGATTTCTTCTCTCCGATACACTGTTATGCTGTGGAGTGTATGGAGGAGTAAGCTGAGAGAGAATCCCTTTCTCTTTTAGGTAACCTAGGAACTCGGCACTTAAGTATTCACCACCTCAATCAAATCTTGGTGTCTTGATACTTTTGCCGGTTTGGTTTTCTACTTCATTCTTATACTCTTGGAATTTCTCAAAAGCCTTGGATTTATGTTTCATCAGAAAAATGAATCCGTACCTAGAGTAATCATCCGTAAAAGTAATGAAATAGAAAAAACCACCTCTTGCATGTGTAGACATAGGGCCACATACATCGCAGTCTATGAGTCCTAGGAGCTCGCTCACTCTTACTCCATGTCTAGTGAATGGAGTCTTTGTCATCTTTCCTTTGAGACATGATTGACAAGTGGCATAAGTTTGATATTCGAACGAGTCCAAATATCCTTCTCTATATAACTTAGTTAACGTTTTCTCATTGATGTGACCCAGTCTACAATGCCATAAGAAAGCCTTATTGATATCTGGAGACTTTCTTTTTAGTGTGTTCTGGATATTGAAAATCTGTAATTGGTTTAAGACATATAAACCGTTATCCAGTGTACCGGACCCAATCTAACCATGATTAAGGTGGATGTTAACAACATCGCTTACAAACGTGAAATCATAACATTTATTTGATAACAAGGAAACTGATATGATATTACACGTTAAAATGGGTACACAAAAACAGTTATGTAAAACCAAAATATGTCCACTCGTCAATCCCAGGTGATAATCCCCTACGGACACAGCTCCCACGCTAGCTCCGTTAGCAACCATCAGGGTCATATCACCAACCTTCAGCACTCTACGGTTTCTCAGTGCCTGCAATGAATTGCATATATGAGATCCTGATCCGGTATCCAATACCTGTAAGTGCACGGCGGCGCCCCGGCCGTCAAACCGACGCCGGAATGCGGAAGCGGTGAATAACTTAAATTTTGCGGACTTAGCAAACCGGCACCACCGCGCACTAAACACCCGGATCGTTACCATTAACAAGTCTAAGCTACTAACAAGATGGGTTAGAGATATACCGACGATCCAAGTCCTCCGGTCTTCTCGCCATCGTCCGGATCTCCTGCGGAAAAGTCCCGTCTCCTCCTCGTCGCCGGAAGTGCACCACATCGCCTACTTTGTTTACGGGCTCCCACCTCAATGCCGAGGCAACTCGGGCACGAAGCCGGCTACTCGACGTGCCCAAGAATCGCTGTAGAATGTGTAGTAGAAGAAGTCTCATTTTTGGGGTTGTGGAGTTGCCATTTGTGGAGGAGAAGAGAGCTTGGAGAGAGGTGGGGAAAAATGTAGCATACAAAGAAAAATGAGAGTAACATTTTTCTCTTCACAAATGAAAATGAACCCTTGTCAATGGAATGGCCGGCCCCCCCCCATTTTGGTGTGATTGGAGAGAGAGAGAGAGTGGCTTGAACAATAATGCAAAGAGAAATGATGGCTTGTAAAGTCCAACACTCAACAACCATCTCCTCTCCCATCATCACAACCAAAGTCAAGAAAGCAAGGTAAGGTGCAACCATGATGAAGTCAAAAAGTCAAGCAAGGTCAAGGTAAGGTGAGCCATCATGATACAAGGAAATATGCAAAGACCCCCTTCCACAATTGCCTATTTGCAACAATTCAAATAAACCCTCCTCCACCAATCTTCGGCCAATGAACGGAACAATGGAAATCGGCCGAAACGGAAAGCAAACTGGCAACTCCAGAAAACTGGTCCCGTAATAAATTACAGGAAAACCCCGATACTGTGCATACACACCCGCATTTGTATTCCGACCGAAATACAAATGCAATGAGACAAAATCTACACTGTACTATACTAGAATCCGGCTTATACCAAAACCGGATAGTAATATCTGTTCGATCCTGATCCGTGCAATACCGCACGTATCTGATCGAACCCTGCCATATAACCATACGGCCTATAGTACAAACTGTCCGATCCTGATCCGTGCAATACCGCACGTATCTGATCGGACCTTGCCATATCTCCATACGGCCTCTACAACCTTTCGCCCGAAAGCTTGAGTAACTGAAAGTGTGGCGGACTCTAAAGACTCGTCAATACAATGGCTGAGGATTTAACCACTAGCACGTCAGAGGTATATGCCAATACGTGACGGGCCACCAGCTATTGACCAAAAGGGACGTCGATGAGGAAGCTCACCCCGACACCCAACTGAGCCTGTCAGTGACAATATCCGTGCAGTCCGGTCCGTTCGTCTATGAGTATCGCATGGCGGGCCTAGGGGGTTGGTAAAAGTCAGACCCCCAAAAGCGGTACAAGTCGTGTCGGAGTGTAGCCCAGAACACCCTGAGATACTACTGGAATACCTACCAGTAAATCTCCTTGCCTCGGCCGAGGGCTTCGTGTAATGGCTCTCCTAGACACAGCACGACCTCACCCCCAATACCGGGAGAGACGAACCCCTGAAGATACGCTCACTGCCTCCATGTGGCTCGGGACTGTACCCAACTAAAACCTGTTTGCACGACTCCTTTGAGCCGTGGTAGGGTAGTAATCAAAGTACAGTGGGAACTCACACGAGACAAATGACGATCTCCAGGTCGATGAACTAACCTGCACACATGTCACCAGGGAACTGCCATCTGACGTCTGGTATATGACCAACTAGCATGTTCCCGGCGAGTCCTGTCCGGTGTACTCATAACCCAATGAGCATCTGTATACATCTTAGGTGATCCAACTGACACCAGTGGCTTGTGAGACCGGCCACCGCCCCTCGTCGGGGTCTCGACCGTATACACTAGTCTACTAATGGAGTATCGATGCCCGGTCTCGAAACTCCCACGACTAGGGACCTTTTAAGGATATGCTTGTAGACCCCCAGCTCCCACTTATATGATCGCCCTCATACTGCTGGTGGTCAAGCAAGAATCCTAGGGGCTCTATCAACGTGTAATAGCGACGTGTCATGTCACCTGAAGCAGTACACGATGATAAAGGTAAAACCAGATAGCATACTATCATCTCGAGTAAGACTGTCCTACCGGGATAGGTCCTCCCTCAATCATTACAATCACGTACCTGTGACCTAATAATTGACTCTGAGGGCACTATCTCCAACAATCTCCCACTTGCACTCAAGGCTAATTATTGCGATGTCGCATACTCACAGCCCGTGTGATACCGAACACCCAACTCCTCTACTAGTCAGTCTCACAAAGCTCGTTTGCGGAACTATTGCGTTCGAGGAATAGCCTCAGTGAGTGGATCCGCTTAGCTGTTTCTTTCTATGTCTCTCTATATCTCAAGTTCGCGGAGAAAACCATCTCCCGAAAAGAGCAATACCTGTCTCAGAATATGTCTGGATGTCTGATGGGACATAGCTCATAAATGAACTCCAAATCCAAACTTCTTAGACTGTATCGTCAACTGAACTTAATCAGTATCCTGCGCCATGCCTCCCTCAGTATTGCCTTAGACCACCTGTCCAAAATACTGCCCCTCATCAGAAGGAAAACTATAGCTCTGACAACCTCCTTGTCGTCCATGTCACCTTGGAAGCCTGGAATGATAACTGTTTCCCGAATGAGGCTGTCGTTATCATATCCCTAGAACATCCACTTATGTTCTAAAACTGCTTCCGACTGTTTCTCCAGGATTGGATTAATGTCAACTTATTGCATCTAGTGCAAGAACAACATCTGGTGTGGTACTTGACATCTCACGATTGACTCAATTGCCTGAGCAAGTGATCTGCCAATCATGCACGTCCCTCTCCCCTTTAGTCTGTAAGACACCTTTGGAGAGGGTGACTCCATTACCTGCAGGTACACTACCGTGCCAGGAGTCGTCCATCCTAAATACTCTTAGAATGCTGTTAAGTACCCTGATTGGGAAACCACCCAAATCTAGATCTAAAACCATAGATCTAGTAACCAGTATGTCTGATATAAAATCCATTTCCTTTGTGGAGAAACCACTGTGTGACAACCAAAGTATAACCGATTGTAGTGTAGGAGTTTCTTTTCCTACTCTGTGTATATCATCCAAATACCAGGATATCACACCCTACTACCTTCTCAACAGATCCATCCCCTATTCTGATGAAGTCAAACCCATGACTGTCACATCAGAAATAGATGATCTATCTCCGCTATATCTGCTTTAGTCTATAAATAGACATAAGCTACCTGTCCACCAATGCTTCCGCTGCTCCCACTGACTACGACAACCCTCTGGCAGAGTCATATACACGTGCACTTCTAAAACTAGTTTAGAACGACGCTATACTCATCCTCCCGCCGGGTCTTGCAGCCTGGAACAACAGCAATGGTAATTGTGGGTAAACAAGAACTTCCCTGTCACCGTCCTTGAGGCTACCGGAGCACCTCTCGGGTGCCTGAAATTACCCACCTTATCTGCGGAGTGGCCAATGGAATGTCAATCCAGATTGAATCTTTAGGTTCCTTATCAAATCTTCAGTAATCGTTTGTGGTTCTGGAATCACTTCCAGTTCTACCATACTCCCACTACTGTTTTCTGAAAAAATCCATTTTTATTAAAACTGTGGCGAGTCTAGAACAATATCGCTATTGTTCATCCAGATGGTAGAAAGTCAACCCTCGTCATAGCCTGGGTCAACCCACAAACAGCCATTACAGAAACGTGCCTTGAGTTGTCCAGTGTCTGGTTTTAATCATAAACCGGACAACTCCCCGTACCTTAACATCGTTAAGATATGAACTGTTCTATATCCCATATAGGACCAGAGGCACTGATTTAATTGAACCAGATCCAAATCATGCAACTGTCTTGATCGCACGCTTTTGGCGTGTCGGATGTTCAAAGAATTTAGGTGTAACCGCGATCAGGACGGTGTCGCTTTGCAGCTAGCCGGTGAGCACGGGTCGGTCCACAGGGAGATGGTGTTATCTTACCTTCTTGCTTTAGACGAGTCAATAAAGAATCTTGTATGTTTGTTTGTTCTAACCTATGTGTTTATCTGCAAGTATAAAGTTGTTAAGAAAATACGAAATTATAAGCTAAGAAATCCGTACTCAAAACCTTTGAGCCGAGTCTTGACCAATTGAAGCTAAGCAATCGGCAACAACGTGGATTAGGGGATTTAAGCGCGGTATTCGAGGAATCCGGCTTATTTACCCTTGTCCTTCCGTTCTTGTCTCTTGCCTTCGCCTCCGGCCAAACCGAACGCAACCGGTCGTGGTTAGGAATCACCGTTACCTTGTCAGGGTACGGTGCCTATCGGAGCGCTTGCGTATGGTTTGGGCGGAGTTCAAAAGGAAAATAACGGGAAAAGGAAATGAGAAGGAAATGTTAACTTATAAAACCGTATTAATTCTTAACAACAACAATAATTACAACATTCACAAAATAAACAAAAGAGAACAAAAAGAAGAGAACAAAGAAAAGAAAAGATACAAGTATTAAAGTGCATGAATAAAATTGCATGAAATAGAATGCAAGTAATAAAAAGACAAGTAATAAAAAGCGAGTAATAAAAAGAACAAGAAAAGAATACGGAACTAGGACCCAAGCCAAGCATGTGCTCAATAGCCAACCCTTAAACTTGCAAGCTCAATGAAGAACTTGCAAGATCAAGGGAAGGGTAGAAAGCGCATGTGAAGTGAAGTGCTAGCCCGTGAGAAAATACGACCTTTGAGATCAATAACTAACCCTTAACCATTCAAGCTCAATGAAGAGGTTGAATGAGCAAGAGAAAGCAAAAATCTCAAAGGGGAAGAAGAAGCACAAGAGAATGATACAAAACCCTCATCTTTATTCACATCCATAAAAAGCTCTCACTACAATTCATGGAAGAGGAATGAAGAAGAAGAAGAAAAGAACTAAAAACTACAAAAGAAAGAGGAACAAAAGAATACAAAGAATGACCCTTGGCTTTGGCAAGTTCTGCTGTATTTATAGGCAGGGAAATGGGGTTCTAGGGCAACCAGCAGACCAGAGATGAAGTCCCAAGAATACCCCCAAAAAACGTCGGCAAGTGGGCCCCATATGGCCGCGGAAGGGCGGCCAAAACCCCTATTTGGCCGCGCTTCCGCGGCCGTTTGGTGGAGTTGGGCTTGGGGATTTCTTGTGGGTTCCTGGTTTTGTGTCCCCTGTTGTCTGGTACATGTAGTTTCTGAAATTACTTTCACATTTCTTCCAGAATTTCTGTTGAGGAAAGGTGGACTTTTTGTCAAGATTTGGAATGATTGCCTCGAGCTCCGCGTAGATCTCTTGGATCTTGTGCTACCATTGAGCCTTGTGCCTGAAAGCGACATTGATTTGACATTTTGTCTTCCTAAACTGGTATCTGGCAGCATACGGATGAAGAGCGGAGACCGTGTTTTATCAGTGGTTGGCAGGAACCCGGATATTGTCGTGTTTTCCATGAATTTCACCGTTTTAGGACCGAGAACCTGTATTCTGCAAATATGTGATAAACACGGATAAAAAGCACCTACCTATAAACACACGAGCGTAAGAATGGGCGGTATAAAATGCAGTATTCTGTTATGAACAAATACCCCCAAACTTAACTTTTGCTCGTCCCGAGCAAAACCAATTATTCACAAAAATAAAATGATAACCGCACTTTCGCAGGGAACGCGATTGCACTGAGCATGTGCAACAAGCCGTTAAACCTCTAGGTGTCCCTAGTAGGAGGAGTGTTGTCTCCTGAGGGTTTTCAGCGGATACTACCCACAAAATCCGGTCAAGCTAGTTTTGTAAAATAACTAAGATTCAAACCCCTAAAGTTTTGTTTTAGAAAATAACAATTCTATTATCCTAAATCTAGACTATCGAACCTTTATTTTTCACACCTCGCTTCTTATTTAACTACAGATTTTATATGTCTTTACGTGCAGTGCAAATAGTGTCGTTAAGTTCCCGAAAGGTCGAATAAAGTCATTATGTCACACAATAAAGCCCAGATAACTATTTTAAAAGGATCACATAAGTTTTATAAAAAGTTAAGCATTTTTCAAGTTTCGTTTTCCAGTAAAGTTTCAACTTCAGAATTTCTATCTTCCCTAACAGGAAACTAGGTCTTATTCTTCACTCCACCTTTTTCTTGTTTTCATTTCATACACACCTCTGTGAACGTGCAATAGTCTTTATCATAGAGTAAAACCTTCATATCTCCGTTAAAATTTTTTTTTTTATAAAAGCTTGTCTTTTATCAAGATTATTCTCACACAAAGAACCGTTAGGAATTTTAACTCGGAGAGAACACTTGCTTGACTTTGTTTTAAAACTGGACTTTCTAGGCTTCTTAGCGAGCTTTGGGACAATGCACCCAAACCAGTTGGTTTTAGGGCATTAGGTGTAGAAACACCCCAGCGGACTTAATTACTCAAGTTACCTAGGTCCAAAAACAAAAGACATTTTGACGTGAAAATCAGATGATTCAATACGAACGGAGATATAACCGGTAGTTCAATTATTTTTTGGATAAAAGACGTGTTTAGTGGGTTCGGTGTGTAATCATTCCACTCAAGTTTCAGATGGGTTATTTTTCAGACTTAGTTCCAATTAAGGCATCAATAACATTCCTTCATATTCACTTACTTCATAAACTATTCTTGATATATTACTTATTTCAGAACAAACCTATTTGATCCTCAGAAAATCATTTATCTTATTTAAAAGTTTTTTTAAACATAAAAGACTTGTCATCTAATTCCCAAAAACTCACGACACGTGTAGTGTGATGTAAAGACGTATATCAGCTATAGTTAACTTCAAAGGAGAGTTATCTTTCAGGTTTTCAAAATCCAAACATAAGATCTAGTTATTCCTATTTTTTCAAACAAAAACCGTCGAAATGTTGAATCAAAGTTCTTCCACAAGCTAACTTGACAAAAAGTTTTTATGTTTTTTAGAAAATTTTCAGATTTTTATGGGTTTTTCGAATAAGGTATGCAAATGCAAAATATACATGCGAAGGAAGAAAGCTTACCGAGCACACCCCCAAACTTAAACTTGACAGTGCCCTCACTGTCAGGCTATACCAAGAGGGTCAAAATTGCCGGCGCTTCCTCTAAAAACAAATTATATACAAAACAAAAAAAAGGAAAACCAAAAATATATACAAAAAATGTCCCCCCCAAACTTAAGTAAAACAGTGTTTCCACTGTTAAGCGTTGAAATTCAGGATTAGGGGGGAAAGAACAGTATCCATCTATACAAGGCCTTACACAGGCCAAAAGTTAGCACCAACCATTCAAAAATCTTATCTCTGTAGAGCGGTGGCTGGTGGAAGAAGGCGTAGAGAAAAGAGATGGAAAATACACGAGACCGCCTATGGAGAGAAGTGGAATGTGGTCTCGGTAGATGAGAAGAAGAAGAACGACGGAAGGGAAAAAGAAGTGGAATACGAACTTGAGGGTGCAAATGGAGTAAATAGATTAGCACAATTTGTGATGACCGATGTGTGGAAAGCGATTGTGCTAATATATTTACCCGTCGAGAGATTGGGTCAAATCCCTCAAGGTTCGTGAGAAACCATGGGTACGCCGAACTTGGTAAACCAGACATATGAAATGAAAATGATACGGGTTCTTGCAAGGTCGGAACGATGGAAAGGGTGGAGGGAAGGGGTTGAGGAAGGGTATCGGTTAAGGTTTCGGGAGGGTGTACACAGTCAGTGAAAGGAACAGGATGAACTGGAAAATCCGACTCATCATCTAGAACTGTTTCATCCTCAAAAATCTCCTCAAAATTCTCCTCAAAATTTAGCACATCCATGCTCTTTTCTTCAAAGTCCAGACGCATATGGGGTTCGGGAAAAACAGTTAAAGACTCGGGATGATGATTTGAAGAGACAAACTCAACCAAATCTACGGGTTCATCATCCAAAATGTTCCCTGCGTCAACATCCTCAATCAAGTGAAAGTCTATTTTCTCAGACACCTCATCTAAAGCATGGATATTAATCGATTCTAGTTCTAAGATGGAGGTGTAGAGGTCAAAAGGATTGGGTATGGTTTCACTCAAAAGGGACCCTTCACAATCGGGCAAATCAAACACTACAAAGTCGCACAACTCATTAAACATTCTATCTTCAATTGATAATTCATTTGGGATACTCGATAGACTTTCAAAACAGGAGTTGTCGGATTCAATTTGGGATGGATAGGTTTGATTTGGAAGGGGGTATATCTCACTCTCTCCACTCAAATTCACAGCTTGTCCTGCCACCGCATCATACATTGGAAAAGTTGTACCTAATTGAAAACTAGCTACCGGGTCACTAGGTTGCATGAGGGCGGCCATGGACGCATTCAAATCCATCATCTGTTGGCTTGACGCTACCCTAAAGTCTTCCAAGGACTGTTCTAAACTAGACATTGGTTGTGAAGGGGTTTCAGTAAAAGATTCAAAGTTATTTGGATACTGAAAACTCCCAAATTGCGGTTCTGATGCAATGTCTAGGGAAGGTGCATAAGTAGGGTAGGATTGGTAGGAATTGAATGGCTGGACAGGAGTGGGATCAACATTGGGATAAGAAGGTGAATGGAATTGTTGATCCCAAGAATTTGAAGTGGTGAAAGGAGTGAAAGATCGGCTACGAGATTGTTCAATACGTTCTGCAATAGACATAGGTCTTGGAATTGCAACATGACTCGAAGAAGGGGTATCAACGTAAGAAGGGGTGACTGTTTGAAATGGTTGATATGAAGTGGATTGCGGAGTCAAATTGTTTGTCCTAGACGCGTCTATCCGATCTCTCAATGAAATTTTTGGCATGGATGGATCGTTTGAAGTTCGACCAAAACAAGAACCGTATGATGTAATGTCTGGTTGTGGGTACCAAAGTTCGGCAAGAGTTTTGCGAGGAGGGGTACCCATGATATGAAGAGAGAAGAAAGAAAGACAGAGAAAAGGAGGGGAAAAAGAATGTGATTTTTTTTTTTAGTTAGTTGTTAGCAAAAGAATGAAATATACACAAAATATGGACAAAAATCACGACACAAAAATACCACACACCTAATCGTTCTAGGGTTCACCTAGGTCAACTAGACCTGCTCGAGAACTTGATTGTCGAAGTAAAACTGTGTCGAGAAACAGGCTTAAAAATACACTGATCACGAGGCCAGGTAAGTGCAGAGATAAGGGGAGGTTGTCCAACGCTTTCGCGAAGTTCCTTAATTAAATAACCCTTTCTCTTTTGGCGGTTTCGCCGTTAACACTTTCCTAGACACCCCGTAAACAATATACCGTTAAGCAAGCTTCTAAATACAGTTAACTTCTCCTAGTGAGCGCGAAGTCCTTAAGGCTTAAAGTCTAGTTTCTTTTAAAATTTGTGCGGGTTATCGTTATGCTCAGGTTCGTGATTTGTGGGCCACGGAAAAGGTGATGAAATCCTTTACCGTATGTTGTGGGGTTCGCTTGCCCTTAAGTCCGTATTAATGTATGCAATGCGCAATTCAAAAATTCTATAAAGAATCAAACAATTGTTTTTTAGTTTAAGCGCGGCGCTGCAACAAATACGGGTTAGTCAATTTTGGCGTTTGCTAGCGAACTTGCAAAGAATCCTGCAAAGAATAGTATATTGGAAGCGTCGGATTTGAGAAGAAGGTGTTAGTAAAGTACGTACCGTTAAGTTTTGGGTTAGGAAACCCCCGTTGAATCAAATCCGGTAAGCTTGAAAGGTTCGCTTGCGCGGGTCAAACTACCCGGATCTTTAGCACTGTACTTTGTAAACACCTTAGCCTTGAATGTACACTTTGCTCCCCACAATTGCAGTTTGCAAATACGCAAAATTCTGCACACTTGCCCACAAAAATATTGTCCAAAAAACAAAAAAGAATAAATATATATATATTTTTTTTTGGTTATATATGTACAAAAAGAATATCAACCCGAATAACAAGAAAGAAAATACGCTACCGTCTCCCCGGCAACGGCGCCATTTGATCGCACGCTTTTGGCGTGTCGGATGTTCAAAGAATTTAGGTGTAACCGCGATCAGGACGGTGTCGCTTTGCAGCTAGCCGGTGAGCACGGGTCGGTCCACAGGGAGATGGTGTTATCTTACCTTCTTGCTTTAGACGAGTCAATAAAGAATCTTGTATGTTTGTTTGTTCTAACCTATGTGTTTATCTGCAAGTATAAAGTTGTTAAGAAAATACGAAATTATAAGCTAAGAAATCCGTACTCAAAACCTTTGAGCCGAGTCTTGACCAATTGAAGCTAAGCAATCGGCAACAACGTGGATTAGGGGATTTAAGCGCGGTATTCGAGGAATCCGGCTTATTTACCCTTGTCCTTCCGTTCTTGTCTCTTGCCTTCGCCTTCGGCCAAACCGAACGCAACCGGTCGTGGTTAGGAATCACCGTTACCTTGTCAGGGTACGGTGCCTATCGGAGCGCTTGCGTATGGTTTGGGCGGAGTTCAAAAGGAAAATAACGGGAAAAGGAAATGAGAAGGAAATGTTAACTTATAAAACCGTATTAATTCTTAACAACAACAATAATTACAACATTCACAAAATAAACAAAAGAGAACAAAAAGAAGAGAACAAAGAAAAGAAAAGATACAAGTATTAAAGTGCATGAATAAAATTGCATGAAATAGAATGCAAGTAATAAAAAGACAAGTAATAAAAAGCGAGTAATAAAAAGAACAAGAAAAGAATACGGAACTAGGACCCAAGCCAAGCATGTGCTCAATAGCCAACCCTTAAACTTGCAAGCTCAATGAAGAACTTGCAAGATCAAGGGAAGGGTAGAAAGCGCATGTGAAGTGAAGTGCTAGCCCGTGAGAAAATACGACCTTTGAGATCAATAACTAACCCTTAACCATTCAAGCTCAATGAAGAGGTTGAATGAGCAAGAGAAAGCAAAAATCTCAAAGGGGAAGAAGAAGCACAAGAGAATGATACAAAACCCTCATCTTTATTCACATCCATAAAAAGCTCTCACTACAATTCATGGAAGAGGAATGAAGAAGAAGAAGAAAAGAACTAAAAACTACAAAAGAAAGAGGAACAAAAGAATACAAAGAATGACCCTTGGCTTTGGCAAGTTCTGCTGTATTTATAGGCAGGGAAATGGGGTTCTAGGGCAACCAGCAGACCAGAGATGAAGTCCCAAGAATACCCCCAAAAAACGTCGGCAAGTGGGCCCCATATGGCCGCGGAAGGGCGGCCAAAACCCCTATTTGGCCGCGCTTCCGCGGCCGTTTGGTGGAGTTGGGCTTGGGGATTTCTTGTGGGTTCCTGGTTTTGTGTCCCCTGTTGTCTGGTACATGTAGTTTCTGAAATTACTTTCACATTTCTTCCAGAATTTCTGTTGAGGAAAGGTGGACTTTTTGTCAAGATTTGGAATGATTGCCTCGAGCTCCGCGTAGATCTCTTGGATCTTGTGCTACCATTGAGCCTTGTGCCTGAAAGCGACATTGATTTGACATTTTGTCTTCCTAAACTGGTATCTGGCAGCATACGGATGAAGAGCGGAGACCGTGTTTTATCAGTGGTTGGCAGGAACCCGGATATTGTCGTGTTTTCCATGAATTTCACCGTTTTAGGACCGAGAACCTGTATTCTGCAAATATGTGATAAACACGGATAAAAAGCACCTACCTATAAACACACGAGCGTAAGAATGGGCGGTATAAAATGCAGTAATCTTCAGTAATCGTTTGTGGTTCTGGAATCACTTCCAGTTCTACCATACTCCCACTACTGTTTTCTGAAAAAATCCATTTTTATTAAAACTGTGGCGAGTCTAGAACAATATCGCTATTGTTCATCCAGATGGTAGAAAGTCAACCCTCGTCATAGCCTGGGTCAACCCACAAACAGCCATTACAGAAACGTGCCTTGAGTTGTCCAGTGTCTGGTTTTAATCATAAACCGGACAACTCCCCGTACCTTAACATCGTTAAGATATGAACTGTTCTATATCCCATATAGGACCAGAGGCACTGATTTAATTGAACCAGATCCAAATCATGCAACTGTCTCCAGTGCATGTCAACTAAATGGAAGGAGGCTGATCAGCGTTACTCAACTTAGGAATGCTTCCAATTATGAGTAACCTGAAAGAGAAGCAATTTCTCTTAATCACTACTATCAACTGAATACCACATACAAGTATCTACATCTTCGATCACTTTGAAGAATCCCGATACTTGCTACACCTGGTTCTCTACTGTATTCAAATACCTATAACTTCTCCAAATTCGGACCCTGTGTTTCCACGAAACACTTGTCTAAAAACTAGAGGAGTCATAAGTAAACCGAATATAGTACGAGGACCAACCCCTCTGTCCTGATGGACCCTGGACAACATACAATACTCTGTATAAGTCCCTTTGAGTCTAATAACTCATTCACTGTGTGTCGTAGGTTGAAAACTGTACTTATGGTTAAGAAGAATTACACCGCTGTTTAATGCTCCTTACCTAACCATCCACTGATATAGGTAAATGTCGTAGACATAATTTCAGAAAGGTATATCTCACTCTATGAAAATAGACGTACAGATATATCATTTTGAAATTGGTGCGTAACAGCGGATATTCAAAACCAAATATTTGCCGACCGGCAAACAGCCCAGGTGATTTCCTCAAATATCACCGATTACAACGAATCCCGATATAATGAGGATAATCACCCAATTCCCAATAACTTACTCCCACTCATCATCTGTAAAACCATACAGATGTGAGAATCGTACCTGGTAAATACATACCCTGGAGCAAGTGTCCAATCGGGAAATCAGTTTTCTTTTAACAGTACACAGCGAACCTGAAACATTGAAATGTTCCAATGGGGTATCCCGGTATTCTTAGTAATGCCTCTACCAGATTCACGACTGTAACCGTATAATCCTTTGCCACCTCTCCAAATCCCTTCATATGTCTTTAGTCTTTACCTTCTGCACACCCCTTTAGGCCAAATGGTTTTCTTCCTTCCCTACCGTTCGGCACCAGCCTATGGTTTGGAAGAAGACTATCCAAAAAGCATAATGGGTGTACTGTCCTAATCCTAGGATCACTCGCAACACGAGAGAAGGTGAAGATAAAAGATACCTGAATGTACTTTATTCTTATTTCTCCTGAACCAGGATCCATCCCCGAACTGGAACAAGTTCCTTTCGAGTTCGTATATAACCATACGATGGAATATCCAATAAACTGTGGATCTTCGTAGTGATACGGAGTGTCCTGGAGAAATACAAAGGTGATTTTAGGATTGGCGAAGAGATACTTGGTTTGGTCGTGAATATCTGTTGCAATTTACTTTGCCCTCTTACTAATCCCTTGCTTTGTCTTAACCTAATACCTTCTGCACACCATCGTTATGCTAATTGGTTTTCTTCATTCCCTACCGGTCGGCACCTGCCTATGGTTTGGAAGAAGACGATCCAATTTGCATAATAGGTGTGCTACCCCTAAACCAAGGAGTACTCGTAACCTGAGAGAGGGTAAAAAGAAAAAGACAACTGAATAATCCTATCCGTTTTCTCCAGAACCGGAAACCATCCTCGAATAAATTCTTTCGAGTTCATATCTAACCATACGATGGTTTTGTCCAATGGAAGTGAACGTTCGTAGTAAAACGGGGTGTCCTGGAGAAAAGGGTAAAAGTAGGAGTGGCAATGAGGTTTGCAACTCTGACAATCCAAAAGCCAGTGTTTAAGAAGGTTCGGTCAACTTGGTCACTGAGTCATTGTCTTAGGGTCAGGTCAATGGTCGCAGCCAAAGAGAGAGAGAGAAAAGAAACACTCAGCGTGCACTCTAACCTAGATCAGAATGGTTACCAATTTATCTAATCTGGAATCCTCCCACTGTACCTCAAATTCTCCTCCAAACCTGAAAGAAGAATTAGTCGGTGTCACCCGAGGAGTAAACTAACTCATCAGTGGGAATCGGGATCCAACTCTCATCGCATGACAATGTGATGGAATCCGCTCACGGTGTCACACTCCAGAAGGTATGCGCATATCTGGCAAGTTTCAGTACTTTTGAAACTCCCGATGTGATTTCTGCCCCATGCTCTTATGACCTTGACGAAGGTCAACAAATCATAAGTCACATGTCAAGTTCTACCCGTCATTCTCCAGGTTAATTTGAATCCACCCGTACAAGCCCTTGACGAAGGTCAACAAGGCTATACGACTGTCCCAAACCAACGCATCTATCTATGCAGCAGAAAGGTAACAAGCAGCTACCATACACTATGCCTTGACGAAGGTCAACAAACATAGCATGAATACTACGTGCTACCCGTCTGAAACGACGGAGGGCTACGAATGGTTTCTGGCGAAAACCTTTAACGTAAAGAACTTGATATCGTCGAAGGAACGAATAGCTTTTTAGAAATATAGTGACGAAAACCGTTGCTAAAGAGGTCACTCCCGGTGAAGGGATCTCGGCTCTTTCCCCGTAGAATGGGGTGCAGGATATTCCAAATGAATACCGCGATGCAAAGCAAAAGTGATCGGCTATAGTAAAGTTAATGCCCTAACGCAAACTTCTGTCCAAGGGGTCACTCCCGGTGAAGGGATCTCGGCCCTTGCCTCGTCGACTGAGGAGCAGGATATTCCAACTGAATATCACGATGCAAAACAAAAGTGAACGTCCTTGCAATAACAGCTTTTTGAAAAAGTGTTCCAACAACATCAGATTAGGTTTGTTTTTAACTTGCATTGATCCGAATCAATGCAGTCCCATCAATTGATCACACCAAAAAGAACGAAAATATACTGATGTACGTATATGCCATCCGCATTCGCCACTGGGTCCCGTCATTACCCGTTAGGTTAGCTAACTAACGACAGAGCGGGGACTGGACTAGCGCGGATGTAAAACATATACAACATCTACTAATATATATACCAATATATTATATTTCGCTCAAGGCGTGAAAGAAATGCAACATCACAGAGAATGAACAGCATCACAGAAACAATACAGATATCTGGGATCCCCGGGTTTCACAGAGCCACTACTGAAACCCGACGTTCCCCTGGTCGTGTGGATAGCCTGTGCAATGAAATCCTAGACCCCTACGGGTGCGGCAAGTTACCCGCCAAAACTTGAAGCGAGGCAGCCCCCTTCAGCGCCGTGAATGGACCACCCAGCACTTCACGGAATCCGGTAACTTGGGCACCCCTCCTGGGTCAACCTGTACCCCTTACGAGTGCGGCGAATAGCCCGCCAATCCTAGAGTGAAGCCCCCTCCGTCTCAATGCCATGAGATGCGGGCTTGTTGCCCTCCAGAACCCGGCTATCCGTGCACCCCTCCGCGGGGTAATCCTAGTACATAAAGTAAAATATACATACACCGGGTACATCGACCGCAACCTGGCCGTGCCCCAAAATAATAATACAAACAGGCAGTGACGGCAGTCCACATGTCGGACGCTCGCCCCGCAATATCAAATGTACATAATACCACAAAAACTGTACTAGCATTGCATCCAGGCTATCCCCCACGACCTATCCGCAAGATCACAGCAAATACATAGAACATCAACGTGAAAGTCACGTTCGCAAATCCGTCTAACCGGGCTATAGCAGTTAGACCGGATTTACCGATCGAGTGACATTCACGGTCGCAGACATAATGTAAATACTGTGAAAAATGTGTTTAAAATTTTCCGATTGACCAAAAATTAACAAGTGGGCCCCAAACCAATACTGCAGCACTCACAGAAATAATTGGCCCAATTTTAATATTCCAAAACCCCTAATTACACCCCTGAAGCCCACTGGAAAAAGATGGCCCACTGAACTCTCAAGACTGCGGCGGAACCGCGGCCCAATAGAAGGGTGGGGCCGCGGATCCGCGCTCTGTTTGAGAGATCAGAGTGTCGAATTTTCCCAGAGTTCTTAGAATCTCCTGCACATCATTCTGAGACCACCAGAAAAATTTTTAGACACCAAAAATTCTTAACAGAAAACTGATGTGAGGTAAAAATGAGTTTTTGGAATTTTGGTCGATCGGAACCGCAAAACACATCAAACGAAGCTAGACGAAGTTAATGGCGAGGCTCTGATACCACTGTAAGTGCACGGCGGCGCCCCGGCCGTCAAACCGACGCCGGAATGCGGAAGCGGTGAATAACTTAAATTTTGCGGACTTAGCAAACCGGCACCACCGCGCACTAAACACCCGGATCGTTACCATTAACAAGTCTAAGCTACTAACAAGATGGGTTAGAGATATACCGACGATCCAAGTCCTCCGGTCTTCTCGCCATCGTCCGGATCTCCTGCGGAAAAGTCCCGTCTCCTCCTCGTCGCCGGAAGTGCACCACATCGCCTACTTTGTTTACGGGCTCCCACCTCAATGCCGAGGCAACTCGGGCACGAAGCCGGCTACTCGACGTGCCCAAGAATCGCTGTAGAATGTGTAGTAGAAGAAGTCTCATTTTTGGGGTTGTGGAGTTGCCATTTGTGGAGGAGAAGAGAGCTTGGAGAGAGGTGGGGAAAAATGTAGCATACAAAGAAAAATGAGAGTAACATTTTTCTCTTCACAAATGAAAATGAACCCTTGTCAATGGAATGGCCGGCCCCCCCCCCATTTTGGTGTGATTGGAGAGAGAGAGAGAGTGGCTTGAACAATAATGCAAAGAGAAATGATGGCTTGTAAAGTCCAACACTCAACAACCATCTCCTCTCCCATCATCACAACCAAAGTCAAGAAAGCAAGGTAAGGTGCAACCATGATGAAGTCAAAAAGTCAAGCAAGGTCAAGGTAAGGTGAGCCATCATGATACAAGGAAATATGCAAAGACCCCCTTCCACAATTGCCTATTTGCAACAATGCAAATAAACCCTCCTCCACCAATCTTCGGCCAATGAACGGAACAATGGAAATCGGCCGAAACGGAAAGCAAACTGGCAACTCCAGAAAACTGGTCCCGTAATAAATTACAGGAAAACCCCGATACTGTGCATACACACCCGCATTTGTATTCCGACCGAAATACAAATGCAATGAGACAAAATCTACACTGTACTATACTAGAATCCGGCTTATACCAAAACCGGATAGTAATATCTGTTCGATCCTGATCCGTGCAATACCGCACGTATCTGATCGAACCCTGCCATATAACCATACGGCCTATAGTACAAACTGTCCGATCCTGATCCGTGCAATACCGCACGTATCTGATCGGACCTTGCCATATCTCCATACGGCCTCTACAACCTTTCGCCCGAAAGCTTGAGTAACTGAAAGTGTGGCGGACTCTAAAGACTCG
This sequence comes from Agapanthus africanus, assembly GCA_030015575.1. Classification (NCBI taxonomy): domain Eukaryota; kingdom Viridiplantae; phylum Streptophyta; class Magnoliopsida; order Asparagales; family Amaryllidaceae; genus Agapanthus; species Agapanthus africanus. The sequence continues at coordinate 209,034,485 of JASDDO010000029.1, read as the reverse complement.
TCAATACAATGGCTGAGGATTTAACCACTAGCACGTCAGAGGTATATGCCAATACGTGACGGGCCACCAGCTATTGACCAAAAGGGACGTCGATGAGGAAGCTCACCCCGACACCCAACTGAGCCTGTCAGTGACAATATCCCTGCAGTCCGGTCCGTTCGTCTATGAGTATCGCATGGCGGGCCTAGGGGGTTGGTAAAAGTCAGACCCCTAAAAGCGGTACAAGTCGTGTCGGAGTGTAGCCCAGAACACCCTGAGATACTACTGGAATACCTACCAGTAAATCTCCTTGCCTCGGCCGAGGGCTTCGTGTAATGGCTCTCCTAGACACAGCACGACCTCACCCCCAATACCGGGAGAGACGAACCCCTGAAGATACGCTCACTGCCTCCATGTGGCTCGGGACTGTACCCAACTAAAACCTGTTTGCACGACTCCTTTGAGCCGTGGTAGGGTAGTAATCAAAGTACAGTGGGAACTCACACGAGACAAATGACGATCTCCAGGTCGATGAACTAACCTGCACACATGTCACCAGGGAACTGCCATCTGACGTCTGGTATATGACCAACTAGCATGTTCCCAGCGAGTCCTGTCCGGTGTACTCATAACCCAATGAGCACCTGTATACATCTTAGGTGATCCAACTGACACCAGTGGCTTGTGAGACCGGCCACCGCCCCTCGTCGGGGTCTCGACTGTATACACTAGTCTACTAATGGAGTATCGATGCCCGGTCTCGAAACTCCCACGACTAGGGACCTTTTAAGGATATGCTTGTAGACCCCCAGCTCCCACTTATATGATCGCCCTCATACTGCTGGTGGTCAAGCAAGAATCCTAGGGGCTCTATCAACGTGTAATAGCGACGTGTCATGTCACCTGAAGCAGTACACGATGATAAAGGTAAAACCAGATAGCATACTATCATCTCGAGTAAGACTGTCCTACCGGGATAGGTCCTCCCTCAATCATTACAATCACGTACCTGTGACCTAATAATTGACTCTGAGGGCACTATCTCCAACAATACCCAGGAAGTAGAGTTGATTGACAGACAATTCTTAATTACAAACACACCTGAAGTCAAAGCCACGGCTTGCTTCGGTTCCTGGCTATTGGCGTTCCACGCCTTGCAATCTTTCCTCCAGTGCCCTTTTCTATGACAATGGAAGCACTCATCCTTGGCCACTACTGGCACCGCAATCTTTTTCTTTCCCTTCGCTCCCACCTTACTAACACCTCTTCTAGGTTTGGTGGCGGCCTTATTTTTCCTTCCTTCGGCCTTAGCCTTGGACCCGGAAGAAGAACCGCGAACAAACATAGTGTGTGTTTCCCTTGCCTTCTGTAAGGTGCCCTCTGCACTCCTCAACATGTTAAGGAGTTCTGAAAGTTCAACTTCTTTTCTTTGAATGTTGAAATTCAGAATAAACTGGGCGTAGGTAGAAGGGAGGGACTGGGGAATCAGGTCTGTATAGAGCTCATTATCCAAAGTCGTCCCAAGGTCTGCGAGCTCTTCTATATAACCAATCATCTTTAGGACATGTTCTCGTACTGATGATCCGACGGCCAACCTCGCTTGAAAGAAGTTCTTTGAGGTCTCGTATCATGCTATACGAGATTGCTCTCCATAAAGTTCCTTTGTATGGAGAAATATGGCATCTAGATCCATATCCTCGTGCCTCCTCTGATGTTCATTATTCATCGAGGTAAGCACGATGCACTTAGCCTTCGTGCAATCTAACTCCCAGGTTTTGCGGATTTCCTTATCCGCATTACTGGATTTGGGACCTGGGACTGCAGGTGCCTTAGCGGTGAGGACATACCCCAATCTGTCATAGGTCAAAGCCATTTTGACATTCCGCAGCCAATCTTTATAGTTTGGCCCTGTCAATATATTTTTCTTTAATAGTAACTTATGTCCTGTCATGTTTTGGGTCGCTGCAATAAGGAGAGAGAGAGAGAACACTTTAGCATGATGCTCTTGCAAGTTCAGAGTGGTTTTTAGTTTATCTAAACTAGATGGCTCCCATTGTTTCTCGAATCCCTCCTCAAACCAAAAAGGAAGAACTAGCCAGGACTATTCTCACTTTACAATACATGCTTAACCGTTCAACCAGGCCGGTGTCGGTACTTCGAGGGAGGTTTTCCAACGCTTTCGTGAAGTTCCTTAATTAAATAACCTCTTTTCTCTGGGGGCATAACCCCGCTGACACCTTTCTCGACACCTACTTAGTTTATAGCATTGATCGTTAAGTGACGAATCTCCTGATTAGTAGTATATACTCACAGTAGGATCGGGATCCAAATATCATCGTATGATAATGCTGAAGGAATCCTACCAACATTCATCAAACTGCAAATGGTATGCATCTCTTTGCAAATTTCAGTTTCTTTAGAAGTTCCCGATATAAATTTCTGCCCCTTGCTCTTATGACCTTGGCGTTGGTCAAAATGTCATAAGTCACATGTCAAGTTCTACACATCATTATCTTGTTAATTTGAACCCATCCGTACATACCCCTGACGTTGGCCAAATGATAATACGACTGTCCCAAACTAACTCATCTATCTATGCAACAAATGAATACCCAGCAGCTACCAAACACTCTGCCTTGGCGTTGGTCAAAATACATAGCTTGAATACTACTGAATACCCAAATGAAATGACGGAGGGCTACGAATGGTTTTGGCGAAACCGTGAACGTAGTGAACTTGATATGATCGAAGGAACCTGATAGCTTTTAAAAAGGAGTGGTTAAAGCTCCACAATTTAAAAATATCTTCTGTTTTTAAAAATAACCGAGTGGTTTCTTTTAAACTGTTCCAACGATTCAATTTTGGTTTATTTTCATTGCATTAATAATAATGCGTCCCATCAATTAACCTATCATTGCAGAAAACAACGAAAATACAACATCCTCTTATGCCATCCGCATTCGCCACTGGGTCCCGTCATCACCCGTTAGGTTACTTAACTAACGACAGAGCGGGGGCTGGGCTAGCGCGGATGTAAAACATAAGTGACGTCTAAATAGCTATCATATATAGATATAGTACATTCGTCAGACGCAATAATAGGCATTCCAGATCACAGATGAACATTATTGGATATGCAAGCAATCCGCGTTTCTTTTGAGCCTGCAACGAAAGAAGGATTACACATTTGTGATGAATAGCTATTACCCCACCCTAGACCCCTACGGGTACGGCAAACTACCCGCCAAGTATCAGAAGTGAAGCGGTCTCCCTCAACAACGTGAGTAGGCCACTAAACACTTCAAAGTACCCGGTAGTTTGTGCACCCCACCTTGGGTCTACCCTAGGAGCAAAAACAGTAAAAAATGAAATAATACAACGATGGCTACAACCGCAACCTGGATGTGCCCCGAAAAATAATATTACAACATATTACAATTACATCGAATGAATGAATATAATAACCCATCTCAAACCCCGGCTAATCATCACAACAATCCAATCAAGTTCATAATCACAAACAGTAAAATCATTATAGAAATGTGCAACCCCCTGCCAACCGACATACTAGCAGTTGGGGGAGATTTACGAACACATTATACAGTTCACAGATATAATCTAATTAGCCAAACATCGTAGAATTTCGATCGAACAAACACAATAGATTCTACTCCAAAACTTCTCTGTGCACCTGAGACTTGAGCAAAAAATAAACATTCCAGAAAAAACAAAAACATCACAGAAGAGTTACTGGGAAAGATTTGGGTGAATCGGCTTCAACTCGGCCATGGATCCGCGGCGGATCGCTTGGATCGGCCGCGGTTCCGCAGCTGTTTGACCGATTCATTCACCCAATTTTCTCCAGTATTCTTATATTTCCCTACTTGTATTTTTAGAGGTCCCTGAAAAATTATTAGACCTCATTTTAAATTCGACAGAAACTTGGTGATTTCGATGTTTTTTCCGGTTCGTTTTGCGTTCGAAATTGTAAAGACTTTGCTAATAAGTTAGTTATTGTTTTGCGAGGCTTTGATACCACTATAAGTTGATGTACAACACCCCACGACTTGCGGGGAGGCGGAAATATGAAAAACAATCTTGTTCTTTGGATTAACATCGACTAACCGAAGAATCTTTGCTAAACTATAACTAAAAAATACATAGGAGTTGTTAACTACTATGAGAAGAGATTATACCTAGTGAACCTAGTCCTTCGTCTTTTCATTATCCACCTCCTCGTCAGCCTCCTCTATGTAATAGACGATCCACCACGAGAGCTTCTACTCCGAGCTTTGCCTCTAATCTTGAGGTAACTAGGTTTCTTTAGTTGCTAATCAAAGTCACCTAGATGATATAGAGTATGGTTATGGATTAATTAGTCTATCTAATCTTTGATCTCAACACATGAGAGGGGAGGATTAGGGTTTGAAGAGAGAGAGCTTGAGGAGAGAGAAGGTGAGCATAAGAATGAGAATGCGATAATGATCTCTCTTGAATATATGAAGCATAATGATTTATCAAATAAATAAATAAAATGATTAATCATGATGCTTCATTAATTCAATATGTGTGATTCACTACATGAGTCATTAACCATTTAATGATGCATTAATGACATGGATGAATCACACAAATGAGTCACTAAAGCAATAAATGCTTATGCCACCTAAACCCTCAAGTCACCATACTTTTAGAAGCTTCCGGCCAAATTACGAGAACGCCCCTCCTATCCATGAAAACTAGGAAAAACTTTAGACTGTATAAATCCAATAACCCGATATTAGAATCTGGCTTAAACCAAAGCCGGCTAGTAAAAACTGTCCGAACGTCGTACGTATGTTTAAACACGTATGCGTCCGAACCCTTGTCGTAAAACCATACGACCTCTATATCGTTTCTCCTGGAGCAGGGAAACTCTCTGTGTGGGACTCTAAAGACTCGACTACTACGCTGGCAGTGGGTTTAACCACAGACCGCAAGCAGCACTAGCTGTACGTAATTGTCCCCAGGTAGACGTCGATAAGAAGGTCGATGAGGAAACCCATCCAAACTCCTACAGAGACTGATGTGACAATCTCCGTACAGTCCGGTATGTTCGTCTAGGACTATCGCATATCGGGCCTAGGGGGCGGCAAGCATCAGTCCCCTAAAAGTGGTATAAGTCGTGTTGGAGTAAAGCCCATTACACCTTGAGAAACTACTGGAAAACCTACCAGTAAATCTCGCTTGCCCTGACCAGGGACTTTGCGTAATGGCTCTCTGACACAGTGCCATATCAACTCCCAATACCGGGAGAGACGAATCCTGTCTAACCACTACTGCCTCCAAGTGCTCGGGACTGCACCAAACTGCTACCTATTTGCACGACTCCTTTAAGCCGTGGTAGGGTAGCAATCTAAGAACAGTGGGACACACTCGAGGAGAAGTAGCAGTGTCAAGTCTGCAGACTATGCTGTACTCATGTCACCTGAGAACTGTTAACTGACGATGGGTATAATACCAACCAACAGTTCCCCGCCAGTCCTGTCCGGTGTACCTGTAACCCAACGAGCACCTGTATACTTCTCCAGTACAACGTACTGATGGCTGTGGGACAGACCATCTCCCCAACTGGGATGAGAAGCGTACACACTAGTCTACTCCGGAGTATCGATGCCCTGTCTCGATAATCCTACGACTAGGGATCTGAAAAAGGATGTGCTTGTAGACTACCCTGCCCCCACTAGTGTGACTGCCATCACAAAGCAAGATCCTAAGGGCTCTATCAATACGTACACACATATTAAGATAGATAAAACCAAGTAGCATACTACCATGTTTAGCAGGACTGTTATATAACTGTGAATATCCCAAGCTTCCATTAAGTAATATACAAGCTAGTATGATACAATAATGGCCCCTAGGGCATATACACTAACATACTCCTCCATACACACCACATCACAACGGTGTATCGAAAAGGCAGAATCGAACCCTATTGGATATGATTCATTCTATGATGAGTAAGGCTGAGTTACTGCGATCTTTTTGGGGTTATACGCTAGAATCAGTTGCATATCTTTTGAACAAGGTTCCAACAATGACTGTACCTACAACACCATATCAGATGTGGAGTGGGAAGAAACCCTATCTTCAGTACCTGAAGACATGAGGATGTCCAGCTTTTGTAAAAAAGCAGCATCCGGACAAGCTCGAGGCACGCTCAGTACAGTGCAAGTTTGTGCGATATCCAAAGAACTCCAAGGGGTATTATTTCTATTACGCAGAGGAACAAAAGGTTTTTGTTTCTCGTCATGCCCACTTCTTGGAAGCTGAATTTTTAGAAAATCAGAAGAGTGGGAGCGCAATAGAACTGGAAGAAATTCCAGAACCACAAGCTGTTACTGAAAGTATGGTAGAACCAGAAGTTTCAGAAGAAAGGGACATACCAGCGCCTATCCGTAGAAGTAGTAGGCAGTCTCATCCGCCCGAAAGATACTACGGTTTTCTCATAAACGGGGATCGAGAAGATTGCATCATTGATAATGATTACCCTACTAGCTTCCAGTAAGCCATTCAGAGCGGCGATTCGGTAAAATGGATGGATGCAATGCGGACTGAAATGGAGTCCATGTACACTAAGAAAGTATGGACTTTGGACATTTCTCCAGATGCGGTAAAATACGTAGGATGCAAATGGATCTTCAGAAATAAGATTGGTGTGGATGGACAGGTTGAAACTTTTAAGGCAAGACTTGTTGCAAAGGGTTTTCGTCAAAGACCTGGTTTGGACTATGACGAAACCTTTTCTCTAGTGGCTATGCTAAAATCCATTTGGGTCCTTCTTGCCATTGCTGCCTTCCACGATTATGAGATCTGGCAGATGGACGTAAAGACGACATTTCTAAATGGTAATTTGGAAGAGTGTGTCTATATGGATCAGCCAGAGAGATTCATTCAGAGTGGGAGCAGCGATAAAGTGTGCAAGTTGGTTAAGTCCATTTCTGGACTAAAGCTGGCATCGCGGAGTTGGAACATCTGTTTTGATGATACTGTCAAAGAATTCGACTTTATCAAGAATCCAGATGAACCATGCATATACAGTAAGATTGTAGGGAGAGCTGTTGTATTCCACGTATTGTACGTGGATGACATTCTCCTAATAGGAAATTATATTCCTATGCTACAGTCAGTCAAAAGATTCTTATCACAGAAGTTCTCCATGAAGGACCTGGGTGATGCCATCTGCATTCTGGGGATCCAGATCTATCGTGATAGATCAAAGAGGATGTTGGGACTTTCGCAGTCCAGGTACATAGACACCATATTGAAAAGATTCAATATGGAAGATTCTAAGCATGGTAACCTACCAGCATGTCACGGAATCAAGCTCTCCAAAGAGATGTCTCCCAAGACTGATTTGGAAAGGGATCGCATGTCGATTATACCCTACGCTTCTGCGGTAGGCTCTATAATGTATGCGATGTTATGTACTAGACCAGATATAGCATATGCAATGAGCGTTGTAAGCCGGTATCAGGCAAACCCAGGGGAGAAGCACTGGATAGCAGTAAAGAACATTCTCAAGTACCTGAGGAGGACTAAGGAGATGTTCTTGGTGTATGGCAGAAAAGACCTCTAGATCGAGGCCTTTGCCGACTCCAGCTTCCAGAGTGACAAGGATGACTCTAAGTCCATGTCGGGTTATGTCTTTACCCTCAATGGAGGGGCGGTCTGTTGGAAGAGTTCCAAGCAGGTCACCGTTGCTAACTCAACGATGGAAGCTGAGTACATAGCTGCTTGCGATGCCGCAAAAGAAGCTGTCTGGATGAAGAAGTTCCTCACAGAACTTCAGGTGGTTCCTACCAGTGTTAATCCAATACCTCTGTATTGCGACAACAACGGCGCTATAGCTTTAGCGAAAGAACCCAGGTCCCATCAGAAGTCCAGACACATCTTAAGGCGGTATCACCTGATCAGGGAGATCGTAGATCGCCGGGAGATCGAGGTAAAGAGAATAGATACGGAGAATAACACTGCTGATCCATTCACAAAGGTCATTCATCAGACGCAGTTAGAGAGGCTATTCGAGATTATAAGTCTGCGATATGCTAGTACATGGCCCTAGTGCAAGTGGGAGATTGTTAGTGTTTATGCCCTAGAGGCCATTACTGTATCATACTAATTTGTATATTACTTAATGGAAGCTTAGAATATTCATAGTTGTATTGACAGTCTTTCTAAATAGGGTAGTATGCTACTTGGTTTGTGTCTACTTTAATATGTGCATATTTTTCTTTTAATGTATCACTTATACATATTAGTAGAGCCCTTAGGATCCTTGCATGATTACCAGCGTTATGATGGCAGTCACACTAGTGGGGGCTGGGTAGTCTATAAGCAACATCCTATACAGTTCCCTGGTCGTAGGATTATCGAGACAGGGCATCGATACTCCAGAGTAGACTGGTGTATACGCTTCTCATCCCAGCATAGGGAGATGGTCTGTCCCACAGCCATCAGTACGTCGTACTGGAGATAGTATGCAGGTGCTTGTTAGGTTACGAGTACACCGGACAGGACTCGCTGGGAACTGCAGGTTGGTTTTATATCCATCGTCAGATAGCAGTTCCCAGATGACATGAGTACAGCTTAGTCCGTCGACTTGACACTGCTATTTCGCCTCGGGTGTATTCCCATTGTGCTTAGATTACTACCCTACCACGGCTCAAAGGAGTCGTGCAAACAGGTAGTAGTTGGGTGCAGTCCCAAAGCACTTGGAGGCAGTGGCGATTAGACAGGACTCGTCTCTTCCGGTATTGGGGGTTGATATCACTAGTAAAATAGGGGGTTGCCCCTACGGATGGAATTATCCGTTGGGGCAGATTTTACTTGGCCCTACGGATTACTCCGTAGGGCTAAAGGGTTGCCCCTACGGGCACAGACGTTCAAGAATAAAAAAATTAATTCTTAATTTGGTGTTTGCCCCTACGGTGGCGCAAACAAAGGACCTACGGGTATATCCGTAGGGACAAGTAAATATCGATTTATTAAGACCGCAGACCGATCGCCTACGCTCACTTTCTCTCTCTCTCTCTCGATCGGGCGCGAGAAAAATCCCCAAATCGCCACGCCGTCGTCGCCACCGTCGTTCTCCTCGTCGCCACCGCCGGTTTCGTCGCCACCGCAGTTCTCGTCGCCACCGCGGTTCAGGTCGTCGCCCCAGCCCCAGCAGCAGCCGTTCAGGTGAGTAAATCTCGAGGTAAATTAAAGAATTTTTGGATTATTTTGGGCTTAGGGTTCATGGCTGGGTCTGGGGTTGCGCGCGCGAGTTGGGGTTGGGCAGGGGTCGCGGTCGCGGTCGGGGTCAGGGTAGGGTTAGGGTTGGGGTTCGGCTGCTGCTGGGGTAGGGCTGGGGTTAGGGTTTGCCTTAGGGTTGGTGTTGGGGTTTAGCTGGCCACGCTGGGGTTAGGGTTGGGTGGGGCTGGGGGCTGGGGCTGGGGCTGGGGGTTGGGGCTGGGCCACGCGGGTTTTTGGGATCTTTGTAATTTGCTTGCTCTGTTTGGGGTTTCAGTTGATCCTCATTAAAAAATTGGTGATTGATCTCTTCAATCATATTATTATCTGTAGTTAAAATTTTTGTGAAGCCTTCAGAGTTTGGAAAAATCTAGAATTACCGTTGAAATTCTGGCAACATTCAAAAACTGTGTATATGATGTGTGTGTGTGTATGCATGTATATACATTTGAAATTTATCTTTCTTCTATGATATAAAACGGTTAAACCGAAGAAAATTACTGGGGGAATTTTTGCTAAAATGTCTTGAGAGGGGGTTCAAGTGATGGGATAATTTCATTTGGTAATCTTTTACTTATTTTACATCTCTTATTTTTTCATGCAAAAATCTGAATAGGTTTCTTGCAATTTTGCCTATCGATCAATTATTATATTTATTTCTATTTTTTGTGGATGATTTGGCTTCAATTGAATGGAGGCGATGATGGCTTGCCCTCAAGCTTCCACTTTTATGAGCTTTATAGTTATGAGATTGGCGAGGCAAGCTGGTTTGTAGCCATCTTATTTCTTTTCCTAAATTCAAATCCAAATATAAACTGTCTGATTGAGAGAGAGAGTATGGAAGATTATGTATTATTCAATGTGTTTGGAAGCTGGCATGTTCTGAGCGTCATCTCTGCATGAAAGCTATGGTTTTGCAAAGGGTTTGCCCTAACTATTTTCTGTAGGGAAGCTGAAGGCGTGAAGCTTCATCAAACTCAGGATTGGATTCTGGTCGGGTATTGTAAATTCTTGTGAAAGTTCCGTTCAAGATTTGTTCAGAGCTTGCATAACATCCTTTTCATCTTTATGAGATCTTTATGCAGTCATTTTTTTGGGTTTATATATTTCTCGAGCCCGTTTGACTTTGGACTTAGGATAACCCCAAATCTCTTTCTTATTTTGATTCCTAAGCTGGCATATCTGAGGCTCGTATTCCAGTATCGTTGCTGGAAAAGCTAGGGTTGCGAACATTTTTGCAACGATAATTTCTGTATGACAGCTTAAGCACACATAAAACTTAAACAATCTTGAAGCACTGCAGTTTTTCACTAAACTACCTAAAAGTTTTTATATTGCTGCAAGCTTCCTTAAAGTGCTGCATCTAAGTGTATTTTAATGGGAAAACCCTTGAAAGCCAAACTTCATGGGGTTTGCTGTTTGCCTTCTCTGTAGCTAGTTTGAGGTTTATTTAGTTTTGGATTTGTTTTGCAACACTCTCTGAGTTCCAAATCAACAAAAAGCTGAATGTTGAATCACAAGCAAGAAGCAGCCAAACTGGCCCTAAAGTAATCCTGAGTGATGATAATTTTCCAGGGAGTTTAAAATTTATAGAAATGGCGAGGCAACATTGGATTGTCTGCAAGTATTCAAGCAACCTGTTTGCAGCCATCATGCTATTTGTGATCCCAGTATAAAACTCAAACATGCCTCTTAGTTAGTTTACTTTAATTTGTTATTTATGTGTGTGTGTCAACATTGGATTGTCCCAAGTATAAAACCAAACCCACAAAACATCAAAACTGTCTCCGACAATCTTATGGTCATTAGACATAAGATTTATGCATATAGGTAACATCTGCCAATATGCCATATCCAGACCGCAATCTATTTTTGCCTATTGGCTAATATGAAAATATCGGCCCGCGTATATAACATAATCAAAGTTGTTAAATCTTAATACGGTTTGTGTTTCGTTTTTTTATTTATCAGTTCTATCAATGTTACGTATAACGCTTTATGATATCAGTATCCTACATTTGTAGTTTTAATTGTTGATTGTTATAGATGAATACCATTGCAATAATAGTTTTTGGTCGACGAATGCTATTGCAATGTAGGATGATCAGTTCTATCAATCTTGATCTCAATGGTTTAAAATCATGTTACACATACAACACGAATGCACAACAAACGCATAATTAGAGAGCGACTCAAGATATTCAGGTTAAAACCAATATATGATACTCGATGATAATATGAAACCTTCATATTCCCATCGATACCAATATACGCCTCGATATCTTTCCCTCTCGTTCCCAAAATTTTCTCTCGTTCCCGCGTCTCCAATTTTCTCTTCGTCGCCACCGCGCGCCCTCCGTTCTCAGCCCGCCACCGCCCTCGTTCTTCCTCGTCGCCGATATTTGTGCCTACATTGATGCCTCAAGCAACGAATCAAATGATGTGGATCACAAACTAATTAAATAAATTTTGAATACCAATCTGGACTTGGATTTGAATACCAATCCTAGTTTGCTATATTTTTTTTATATATAGTAGATGGTGATACTTCTTTAAGTAAAAACAACCCTACACTTAAGCGAAATCATAAATCGAAACACACATATATAGAATACAACTCATACATGGGTATCCTCAAATCTAACTTTCATTGAATTTGCACGCGCACTTAAAATAACAACCTTTATACTAAAAAAATTATGTATGCCATTACTTAGTAGTTTATGGTTTTAAGACGCAAAAGCCATTTGAGAAATACTTTTCCTACCCACTATTAATCCATATTCTCAATATAGTCATTGAATTTGCACGCGAACATCATAAGAAGGAGAAGACAGTAATGTGGCAGAAGGAGAAGACAGTAATGTGGCGGAAGAAGAAAAAAATGACATTCCTCGTTCTCTATTTCAGCATCAATCTTCTGATATGAACTAATGATGGCTTTCACATAGGCTTTTCCCTTTAGAAACTTCTTAGTGTCCAATGGAAAGCATACATCAGATTTGTGCAGGTCGGGTTCTTCTATGACTTTTAAGAGTCTCAACTGATTCTGTAAATTACACTCTAGTTGGGTGGTACTTTTACCACTTCTCACTGCAGGTGCGCTCTCTAATATCCATTTTGAATGTAATATTATAGATATCCATGCCTGTTTATGTCAAAATTACTTATATTGTCAATGTTTGATTATCTAGTTGTTGGTGATGCGTCCATATCAGGGATAGAGGCCACTCCCGTTCCTCCAGGTATGTTTATATATTATATAGGGCATGTATATTGATTTAGAATGCTATATCATAAATATACACACATTTCTTTTGCTCTTAGTCGTCCAACTCATTATCATGGGCTGCTTGATGAGATTAGATTTGCGCCTGATGATCTACAAGAGCTTGTTCACTCCCTGTCATATGTGTAAGCAGCGCTATATGCGAGTTTACCTTGTTAGTATGTATGTACTGAAATTAATTAATATTATTCAAATTTTGATACATGCAGATACCAGAGGAGCACATCTTCTATCTCTGTAGGTAAGGTTTTGAATTTGTTGATTTTGGTATTTCTTGTCAATTTTATAGACCAGTATGTGCTAAATATAATGTTCTGACAGTTGCTAGGGGGAAGGCAACATTCGAGGCTGCTGACCCCAGTCCTGGACGCCGCACACGGACGGCACCACGGAGGTTTGGATATAGGCCGAGGACTGGGCTCTAGCAGGGCCCATATGAGGTTGGACTCCACCCCGGTGGTTACTTCCTCCGTCTCCAGTTAGCGACGTATCCAGCAGGAACAGGAGAGCTTGAAGGCCACCGTTCAGGAGTTGAATGAGATGCTGGTATGTATACTACTTAATAGTAAAATATAATGTCATATTATAGATATCAACATATCCAATATCAGTACATAGCCTGAGCTTATTTGGTTGTAGACTTATGTTTTATTAATCATACATACATATGTAATTGAAATAAACAACGCTTTTCCAAACTAGATATCCAAACAGGGTTTCGAAATAACTTAATAATGAAACGAATTCGAATAATAAACAGTTCTTACACGCTTCTTACACACGTTATATCCAGACGCGACAGGGTAGATCGGCCGAGCCTCCACACGCATCTCCTTCGGCTGCGGTTCCGCAGACAGCTCCTGTAGCTCCACCGCCCACTCAGACTCCCGCTCGTGATGAATTGCAGAGTTTATTGACCGAGGAGCAGGACCGAGCTGGACCGAGCTAGGGTAGATTTTTGGTTCTTTTTTTTTGAAACATGTATTTATTTATATCATACACATTGGACTACATTTTGAAACGATATTGATATTGGTTTGTATTTATATCATATTCAGTTTTTGTGTTTCTTTTGTATATTATATATATGCGTGAGATGTGATTATGAATACTGCAATATATGATTTGATTGATATATACATTATTGTGCACAGGGCGGGAAAAAATCAAACAGCCCATTTTTTAAAAAAAATTACAGACAATATGTACCTACGGATTAATCCGTAGGCACACATGTTACCCATACGGATATATCCGTAGGGGCTAAATATCATCAATAACTGATATTTCCCCCAGATGTCAGTGCCAGTTGTTTGGGAATCCCCCTACGGATATGTCCGTAGGGGCCACTGACACTCCCCTACGGCGTTATCCGTAGGGGCAAATATCAGGAATCCTGAATTTGTGCCCCTACGGAAAAGTACCTACGAATATATCCGTAGGGGGTAGTACATGCCCCTACGGCTATAGCCGTAGGTCCAAGTAATTTATTAAAATAAACCGTAAATAATATAAAATCTTATACCCTACGGCTTAATCCGTAGGGGAACCTGGACCTACACATATCACCGTAGGGGCAAAAATTTAACCGTAGGGGCAAGTTCAGGGCCTCAACTTGCACCTGTGGCCTTTGCACCTACGGGGTATTTTTTCGCCCCTACGTATATAACCGTAGGGGAAGTGAGTTGCCCCTACGGATAAATCCGTAGGGGCAACCCTTCTTTGTAGTAGTGTATCGTGCTGTGTATGGAGAGCCATTACGCAAAGTCCCTGGCCATGGCAAGCGAGATTTACTGGTAGGCTTACAGTAGTTTCTCAAGGTGTAATGGGCTTCAGTCCGGCACGACTTATACCGCTATTAGGGGTCTAACGTTTATCGCCCCCTAGGCCCGATATGCGATAGTCCTAGACGAACAGACCGGACTATACGTAGATTGTCACATCAGGCTCAGTTGGAGTTCGGATGGGTTTCCTCATCATCCTTCTTATCGACATCTACCTGGGGACCGTTACATACAGCTAGTACCGCTTGTGGCCTGTGGTTAAACCCAATACCAGCGTAGTGTCGAGTTTTTAGAGTCCCACACAGAAAGTTTCCCTGCACCGGGCAAAAGGTGTAGAGGTCGTATGGTTTTACGGCAGGGCCGCGATCACTTACGTACACTTGTGCACGTATTATGATCGGGCAGATAATACTAGCGGGCTTTGGTTTAAGCCAGATTCTAGTATTATACAGATGGATTTATTCAGTCAAAGATTATCCGTGTTTTTCGGAAATACGGATGGGAGGGGCAGTCTCGTAATTGGTCGCGAAGCTTCTAGAAGAAGATGACTCATTTGTATTTATTTCTTTTGGATTAGACACAAATGAGGTGGAGAGATGAGTTGTAAGTTTTCATTAAATGCTTAAATGACTCATGAGGTGATTCACCCTTAGGATTAAATGAGGCTCACAAGATATTTCTAGATATTTATCAAAGAGATATTTGTATGCTTCATTATATTCTTTCATGAGTTATTATTCATTATCATTATCACAAAAGCTTTCTCTCTCCTCATGTCTTCATCTTCTTCCTCAAACCCTAATAGCTCTCATGAGTTGAGAATCCTAGGGTTTATGTGACTAAGTAATCCATCTAATTACTCTACACCCTCTA
The DNA here is from genome assembly GCA_030015575.1 of Agapanthus africanus. Taxonomy (NCBI): domain Eukaryota; kingdom Viridiplantae; phylum Streptophyta; class Magnoliopsida; order Asparagales; family Amaryllidaceae; genus Agapanthus; species Agapanthus africanus. Next base: position 209,019,284 of record JASDDO010000029.1, on the reverse strand, counting down.
GGACTTCTAGATTAGCGATTTAGAAGCCGTAGTTATCTCAGATTCAAGATAGGAGCTCGGACTATAGACTCTTGGGTGGATCGTCTTTGACTCGAGGAGGCCGTTGAGGTGCCCATATTCCATAGAGCCTACGAGGTGTGGAGGACAGCGATGAAGATCCGAAGGACAAGTAACGTGAGGTATAACTTCGAATCCGAGTAGTTAAACCACTCGTAGTTTGCTAGTAATGGTTTAGGCATGATCCGTGTGCTCATGTACGTGTAACGAAGCTTTGATAATTGTTTTTCATATATTCCGCCTCCCCACAAGCTCGTGGGGTGCGTGATATGGACTTACACATGCAAATGGATCTCAACCTCCGTATATCGATATGATACGATGTACAACATGAATGCATAATCAAACACGAAACCTAAACAATCTGGTATGAGAAAATCTTTATTCTTATCTTAAAAAAACCTCTATGCAATAAACTGAAGTATCATCAATGAAATCAACAGAAAATCCGTGTCAAGTATCGACACAATATATATATATATATATATATATATATCCCGATATCTCAATGTCTCAATTTCTCAATATCTCAATGTCTCAATATCTCAAATCTCGGTCTCCGTCAGTCTGGATCGACCCATATCATCAAATCTCACGACTACGTCGGTATCCTCCAGATATCCGTCGCGTCAAAAATAACCGGTCGGTAGTGCTCCCCTGCCAGGCTCAACGCCATCATCTGTGACCCTCTTGGCCCGTGGTACCGTACTAGGTCCACATGCACCCGCAGACGGTCCCTACCTCTCCTCGAATTGTGTGTATGATACCGCTCAAGAACCGAGAAAACCCATGGTGGACACCACACAAATCATATCACGAGAAAAAACTGTAATTTCTACTTAAAAATGATAATAGGTTTATAAAATCCTTGCGGTTTTCCCCAAAATCCATAAATCACATAAATACTGAAATCCTCGAGAAGAATCACAATATGTAACATGTCGGTAATGATGGATGCCTATGATACGATAGTATATACCATGCGAAGTATGGCCAGAAGCTATGCATGAATCATGATGTAATGATGTATGTATATATGACTGACAATCCTACGTATCCATCCTGATGAAATGACTATACAGGTACAAGTTTATAGATCATATATGATCCAATGAACATATACCGATTATAAGCAAGTTCTATAGTGTTCGTGACATAACAATTACCAAAGGCGTGTGTGTTCGCATGAATAGTGCACGTGGCATGATCCAATGGTAATGGTGCAAGTGTCCTATGAGATAATATCATATATATTTATAATGATGCCATTCAATGAGATGAATGATTTGGAGACTACGCATATAATTATTGGCACTACTAGAAATCCTGACTATCGGGCACCTTGCGCCATCCAGACGATTCCCTCGTAGATGTGTACATCTACTCACCGGGACGCCTCGGCTAATCTGATCCGATTTCAGCCTTGCCATTTCCGCGCCACATCCGACGCCTCTGCACCCGATCCTAGAAACGTACACAAGTAAATAAGAGAATAAATATATAAATAATCACGGACACAAACAATACAAGTCAACCACGCGCACTAACTAAACGCGCACGCACTTGGTGCACAAAACGCGCTCGCGACGACGCCACAAACCATAACTAGGGTCGCTATACGTAGCAACTATCAAACCTAAAACCCAATCGCACCAATCACGCTTTCACAACACACTAAATATTATATGAAATAGGTTGTATATCATCAAAACCTCAAACTTAATTAAAATCGATTTATTCCAAAAACCTAGTAAGCATCAATTTACCATTTTAGTTCAAAACTAGGTATTTTAACAAAACTAGTGGCCACAATAATCACTTAATAACTTAATTAAGCCACACAAACCCTAAATAATTTCACCTAATTACACACTAATTAAAAACTTAGTTTGCAAAATATATAATTAAGACAATTTAAAAATAACAATTACCAACTTAACAAGTAGATTAGATTTTGCAAGTCATAACAGTTAAACTACACATTGTAACCATATTCAAATGATAAAAACCCTAACTTGAATTAAAACCCTTTTCTTGAAATTTCAAGTTTGCAATTAAAACCATTGAAATACCTAATTAAGTTTGATTTAAGAAATTAACCAACAATTAAACTGTAGGGTTAGGATTTATACCTCACAAATTTTGAGATCTAGCATGCAAACTTATCCACCGAAAATGCCACTTGCTTCAAGATCCAAGCTTAGATTGAACAAGGAATTTGTGATGATTTTAGCTAGGATTTTAGGGTTTAATTTTGTGGATTTTAGATGAGGAAATGAGGTGTTTTTGCTAAGAAAGAGGTTGGAGAAAATGGGGGCTTCTGAAATGGGGGGGCTCGGCCAAAACTAAGAGGAGAGAGAGAGAGAGTGAGGTGTGTGTTTGTGGCCAAGTCAAAAAAAACCCATACCTCATTTATCTTTATACCATACCTCATTTATCTTATACCATTTTATTCCTTTCATTTTATTTTATTTTTGATGAGGTGAAGAAGTGAAATTGAAGGAGGGGGGCTGTACAAGCTCAGCCAGCAACGGGTATGTCGGGGGGGGGGGGGCGGGAAGGGGGTGAGAGAAACAATGAACACCATACCCCAAATAAACATGCACCATACCTCTTTGTTTATTATATTCTATTTATGTTTTCTTTGAAAATTCTAAAACCATGGGTCAAACATTTCAGTTCTAAAAACAACATATTACAAATTGCGTTTAGTTGTCATGGTGCACTAACATGTAATAACCCATTCTCATTTGTAATCAGCACTAATTAAATGTATAAGTGAAAGCTTAAAAATAATATTTAAAATAATTAATTAAGAAAAATATTTAATTAAACTCGCAATTTATAAGTGACCAATTAAATACCAAATACTAGCAATTACGTAGCTAGAATAGGTATATTTAAGTTTACGTTGAAAAATAATAATATCATGGTTTTGCGGAAAAACACATATTATCAATAATTAATACACAATTAACCTAATCGAATTTTCAGAACGTTACAATCTTTCCCCCTTAAAGAAATTCGGTCCCCGGATTTAAAATCTAACTACGCATACCTTCAAAGAGATAGGAATATTTCTTCCACATCTCGTCCTCGGATTCCCACGTGACCTTTTTCGCCGCTCGGGCCACGTCAAAGAAACTATACGGATGGTATGACCACGAACCTCAGTTTCTTTACCTACCGATCTAGAATGACTATCGGCAGCTTGGTGAAAGAAAGATTGCGCTCCAGCTGGATCGTCTCATGCTATATCGTGCGAGAGGGGTCATGAAGGTACTTGCGGAGCATTGATACATGAAACACGGGGTGAATATCTGGAAAGCTGGGTGGAAGAGTCAAATGATAAACAACTATGCCGACACGCTCGCGAATCTCCAGGGGACCCACATATCTGGGATTAAGCTTCCCTTCTTTCCGAATCTCAACACGCCCCACATCGGAGAAACTCATAAGAAAACATGGTCACTAACTGCGGACTCAAGTTGCGACGGCGTCTAACAATCTAAGATTTCTTCCTGCACTAGGCCACTCTCATCCTATTCCGAATCAACTGGATTTCCTCGATCGTTTCCTGTACAATCTGTGGCCCCAAAAAACTGCTCTCACTGAGCTCTGTCCAATATACGGGTGAATCGACATTTTCTCCTATATCATACTTCGAAAGATGCCATCTGAATCTCCACCTGGAAGTTGTTATTACACGGAAACTCTATCAAAGGCAAGTGGCGATCCCAACTGCCACGAAATCTAGACCGCAAGCTCAGAGCATGTCCTTAAGAATCTGAATGGTCCACTCTGATTGACCATCGGTCTGCAGGTGGAAAGCTATAATGAAACTCAATCGGGGCGTCCAAGGTCTCCTGAAGTTTCTGCCATAGTCTGCTGGTGAACTGGGTGCCTCTGTCGGACATAAAACAAGTTGGAACACCATGTAGTCACACAATCTCATCAACATACGTCTGAGCATACTGAACGATTCGAAAGGGGTCTTCACTGGCAGAAAGTGAGCTGCTTCAATCAAACGGTCTACGATCACTTAGATAGAGCCATACTCTCGACTGGTCCTAAGTAGACCCATGATACAATCCATAGAAATCTATTCCCATTTCCACTCCGGAATAGGCAAAGGTTGTAATTCTCCAGCTGGCCTCTGATGCTCGGCCTTGACTTACTGACAAGTCGGCATCCCGAAAAAAAATCCGTGACATCTCTATTCATCCCTTTACACTAGTAGACTTCTTTCAAATCATAATACATCTTGGTGGAAACCAGATGAACACTATATGCTGACTGATGCGCCTCCTCTAAGATCTTGCGTCTCAGTCCCTCGGAATTTGGCACACATAGTCGAGTCCCAAATCATAGTACTCACTGATCATCAATCACGAACTCTGAATCTCTACCCTGTCGAACCTGCTCCAAGATCTCAAACAAACGAACGTCATCAGACTATGCCTCACGGATATGATCAAATAACTGTGGATGTGCACGGACACGGACAAGTTGTCCCCCGGTCAACGTAAACTCGAACTGTACTCGTCTGTCATAAAGAATCTGCTAATCTGCCGTCGACTGTCTCTGAATTGTGCTCAACAAGAAAAGCTACCTCCGGGCCTCCGACTTAAAGCATTTTCCACAACATTCGTCTTGCCCGGACGATAAAGAATCTTGTAGTCATAGTCTTTCACTAGCTCCATCCAACTGTGCTATCTCAAATTCAGATCTCCCTGCTGAAGAAAATGTACCTTAAACTCTTGTGGTCCGTGAATATTTGGCACGACTCACCGTATAAGTAGTGTCTCTAAATCTTGAGTCCAAAAACCACCGCAGCTATCTCTAAATCATGAGTGGAATAGTTCTGCTCGTGCTTCTTCAATTGCCGAGAAGCATAGCAATAACCAACAAAACCGCCTGATCCTAAAGGCAAAGATAATACTGGTGCCGTAATCAAACGAGTCTTCAACTACTGAAATCTCTGCTCGCATACCTCGGTCGAAAGAAAAGGAACTCCCTTCCGGGTCAATTTGGTCAACGTTGCAGCTATCTGTGAAAAATCCAGTACGAAACGTCAATAGTATCCGTCCAAACACAAAAAGGCTGTGAACCTCCGTCACTGATACAGGTCTGAGCCAATACTGAACGACTTCGATCTCAATCGGCTCCATACATATACCATCTCTAGTTACTATGTGACCCAAGGAGTCAACACCATCCAAGAAAACAGACTTAGATAAATTAGCGAATAGCTGGTGCTCCCTCAAAGTCTGCAACAAAATCCTCAATTGCTGCCCAAGCTCCACTCGGCTCCAAAAGTATACCAGGATGTCCTCAACAAACACAATAATAACTGATCAAGAAACGACCCGAATATACAGTTCATCCAATCCATAAACGCTGCTGGGGCATTGGTGAGCTCGAACGACATCACCAAGACTCATAACGCCCGTAACGTGTGAAAAGCAGTCTTTGGAATATCATCCTCTCGAACCCACAACTACTAATAGCCTGACCGCAAGTCAATCTTCGAGAAATGTCCCGCACCCTAAAACTAATCAAATAAATCGTCAATGCGGGGTAAGGGATATCTATTCCGCACAGTAACCCGATTCAACTGACGATAATCAATGCATCAACACAAACTGCCGTCTTTCTTCTCGACGAACAGGACAGGAGCTCCCCAAAGTGACGCACTCGAACGAATAAGCCCTTTATTCAACAAAGCTTGCAACTGATCCTTCAGTTCTTTAAGCTCCGTCGGGTCCATCCGATATGGCGGTATAGAAAAAGGCACCGTGCCGGGAATCAAGTTAAAGCAGAACTCAATATCGCGCTCTGGCGACAAACCAAGAAACTTGTCAGGAAAACATCTGGAAACTCTCTCCCAATCGGGACCTGGTCCAACAGGACCTCTGCGGCTCTTACATCATAAACATATGCCAAGAATTCCTGACATCGTTTTCTCAAAAGATGACTAGCACGACAAGAAGAAATCAAACTGGGAAAGGAAACGCTACGGTCTCACCAAAAACAAACAAGAACTGGCTCACCTGGAAAAATAAATCTGACTGCTTTCTCACGGCAGTCCGCGAATGCATAACATGTGGATAAACAATCCATGCTCAGAAAAACATCGAAGTCAGACACATTGAGAAGAATCAAATTGACATAAGAATCCCTATCTTGGATACGAACGAAACAAACATTTCGAGCGACAAAAGACTCGCCTACTGGAGTAATAACAATCAGCGGTAGATCAAGAAAGGACTACTCTCGGTCCAATCTCGAACGCTCTTCGGAAGGAAACGAGCAAGAAATACAGCAGTGAACTTACCCTAAGTCATAAGAAGTAGATCTGCAGCTCGACCTCTCTCAATTGACTCGCATCACGTCTGAGCAAGACTTCTCTAGAAGAAAACTCGCAAGCTCAAACCATATCTCGTCAGAACATCTCGGTGAACGACAAATCCTAGCCATCCTATCGAGGATTGTCTATGGATCTTCCACTGCATCTGTGCCTGTAAAAACTAGAGCCTTCAGCCTCAAAAACTCCTGTAAGAATACAGAAATAATCTTAGTAACAACAGAAACAGCGGCCTGTACAACAGGTACAATCACAGTCCCCGCATTACGAGGGTCATCATCGGCTCTCAGAGCTCGGCTAACCTCAACTAAGAATCTAATCATCTGTCACAAGTCCTGAATACCCGACTCCGGCCTAGTTATCCATCCTGGAGAAGGCGGATCACTCTGTCCCTGAAGGGTAGGCGTACCTCCCTGCACGGTCCCCGTCTCAAATGAGCCCACTCTAATCTCATCTCTAGTGGCAGCCCTCTGGCCCTCGTAGTCTTCGGTGGCATAGTGGCTGGAACAAGAAACATGATTGATAGGAATATTACGATTAAATCAAAGGATTTTCGGAATCAAGGAAATAAAGCAAATATATATCCTAAGGTCATATAGGCAGAGTACCGTATCGTAAGTACACCGCGGAACATACACACGCTACGTCACTCTGGTTAAGTCACCTACTCCATCTACCAAGGGTCATCCTACACTCAGAAAGGTAAAACCTAAGGCTCTGATACCAACTTTGACATGACCCGAAGGTACGGAACGTGACTGGCACTTAAACTACGAAACGTCTTAAGACGCAACGTAATCTAAGTAAGCCAAAGCCCAGAAAACTAAACTGTTTAACAATTAGAGTGAAGGAAAACTTGGTTTAAAGTAAGTGGTTTTAACAAAATAAGTGGCATTAAACATTTAAAAGCAACACCATATTTTCCCGAAAATTTCGGCAGAGTCTCCTTTGTAAATACTGGCACCCAATCGGGTACAACACATGAAAATACATATAAATAATGAATAAAGGCATCCCCAAGCGGGAGCTAGCTCTTCGCCAATGGCGAAATCACAACCACATGCAATATGTATATCAAAAGTGCGAAATAAGCATCTGAAAACAAGAAATGAGAAACACCACGTCGGCTCAAATGAGCATCGACACAAAACACCACAAATACAAGTCTTACGAGTCTCACCGTCTAGTCAAATATAAATGGGTAGATGGAGTATACTGGATACAAAATAATATACATGATGGAATAACATATCCTCGCAACCCACCTATGAGCAAAGCAGCAAATCGATGCAATAGAGCAAAAGAGGAAGTACGCTCGCCGCTACTGCGCTGACGGGTCGAACCTGCAAGATACTGTGGCATAACGGGGTGAGTTGCCAACTCGTGAGTAGTAAGTAACATCCAATAAGGCTATCGTAAGCATGCACGCAAATGCGTCTCAACATACGCATATCGATATGATGAGATGTACAACATGAATGCATAATCAAACACAAAACCTAAACAAGTCTGGTATGAGAAAATCTTTATTCTTATCTTAGAAAAACCTCAGTGCAATAAACTGAAGTATCATCAATGAAATCAACAGAAAATCCGTTTCAAGCATCGACACAATATATATATATATATATCCCAGTAACTCAATATCTCAATATCTCGGGCTCCGTCAGTCCGGATCGACCCGTATCATCAAATCTCACGACTACGTCGATATCTTCCGGATATCTGCCACATCAAAAATAACCGGTCGGTAGTGCTCCCTTGCCGGGCTCAACGCCATCATCTGCGACCCTCTTGCCCTGAGGTACCGTACCGGGTCCACCATGCACCCGTAGACAGTCCTTCCCTCTCCTCAAATCGGGTGTATGATACCGCTCAAGAACCTGGAAAACCCATGGTGGACACCACACACATCATATCACGAGAAAAAACCGCAAGTTCTACTTTAAAATGAAAATAGGTTTATAAAATCCTTACGGTTTTTCCCCAAAATCCATAAATCTCATAAATACTGAAATCCTCGAGAAGAATCACAATATGTAACATGTCGGTGATGATGGATGTCTATGATACGATAGTATATACAATGCGAAGTACGACCAGAAGCTATGCATGAATCATGATGTAATGAGGTATGTATATATGACTAACAATCCTACGTATCCATCCTGATGAAATGACTATACAGGTACAAGTTTACAGATCATATATGATGTAATGCACAGATACCGATTCTAAGCAAGTTCTATAGTGTTCGTGACATAACAATTACCAAAGGCGTGTGTGTTCGCATGAATAGTGCACGTGGCATGAACCAATGGTAATGGTGCTTATGAGATAATATCATATATATTTATGATGATGTAATGCAATGAGACGGATGACTAGGAGACTACGCATATAATTACAACCACTACTAGTAATCCTGACTATCGGGAGCTTTACACCATCCAGACGATTCCACCATTGATATGTACATCTACTCACCGGGACGCCTCTGCTAATCTGATCCGATTTCAGCCTTACCATTTCCGCGCCACATCCGACGCCAATGCACCCGATCCTAGAAACGTACACAAGTAAATAAGAGAATAAATATATAAAAATTCGCGGACACAAACAATACAAGTCAACCACGCGTACTAACTAAACGCGCACGCACTTGGTGCACAAGAGGCGCTCGCGACAACGCCAAAAACCACAATTAGGGTCGCTATACGTGGCAACTACCAAACCTAAAACCCAATCGTACCAATCGAGCATTTACAACACACTAAATATTATACGAAATAGGTTGTATATCATCAAAACCTCAAACTTAATTAAAATCGATTTATTCCAAAAACCTAGTAAGCATCAATTTACCATTTTTGTTCAAAACTAGGTATTTTAACAAAACTAGTGGCCACAATAATCACTTAATAACTTAATTAAGTCACACAAACCCTAACTAAAATTTAATTTCACCTAATTACACACTAATTAAAAATTTAGTTTGCAAAATATATAATTAAGACAATTTAAAAATAACAATTAGCAACGTAACAACTAGATTAGATTTTGCAAGTCATAACATGTTAAACTACACATTGTAACCATATTCAAATGATAAAAACCCTAACTTGAATTCAAACCCATTTCTTGAAATTTCAAGTTTGCAATTAGAACCATAAAAATGACTAATTAAGTTTGATTTAAGAAATTAACCAACAATTAAACCATAGGGTTAGGATTTATACCTAACAAATTTTGAGATCTAGCATGCAAACTTAGCCACCCAAAATGCCACTTGCTTAAAGATCCAAGCTTAGATTGAACAAGGAATTTGTGATGATTTTATCTAGGATTTTAGGGTTTAATTCTGTGGATTTTAGATGAGGAAATGAGGTGTTTTAGCAAAGAATGAGGTTGGAGAAAATGGGGGCTGCTGAAATGGGGGGGCTCGGCCAAAACTAAGGGGGGGAGAGAGAGTGAGGTGTATGTTTGTGGTCAAGTCAAAAAAACCCATACCTCATTTATCTTTATATCATACCTCATTTAACTTATACCATTTTATTCCTTTCATTTTTATTTATTTTTGATGAGGTGAAGAAATGGAATTGAAGGAGAGGGGGGGCTGTGCAGGCTCGGCTAGCAAAGGGTGTGGGGGGGGGAAACAATGAACACCATACCCCAAATCAACATGCACTATACCTCTTTGTTTATTATATTCTATTTAAGCTTTCTTTGAAAATTCTAAAACTATGGGTCAAAAATTTCACTTCTAAAAACAACATATTACAAATTGTGCTTAGTTGTCATGGTGCACTAACATGTAATAACCCATTCTCATTTGTAATTAGTACTACTTAAATGTATAAGTGAAAGCTTAAAAATAATATTTAAAATAATTAATTAAGAAAAATATTTAATTAAACTCGCAATTTATAAGTGACCAATTAAATACCAAATACAAGTAATTACATAGCTAGAATAGGTATATTTAAGTCTACGTTGAAAAATAATTATATCATGGTTGTTAGAGATAGTGCCCTCATAGTCAATTATTGGATCGCAGGTACGTGATTGCAATGATTGCGGAGGACCTATACCGGTAGGACAGTCTTACTCGAGATGATAGTATGCTATCTGGTTTGCCTTTATCAGTTGTGTGCATGTTCAGGTGACTGATTACATGTTCTACTTTGATAGAGCCCTTAGGATCTTGCTTTACTACCAACAGTATGATGGCGATCATATACGTGAGAGTTGGGTAGTTTATATGCATATCCTTAATTGTGGTCCCTAGTCGTGGGAGTTTCGAGACAGGGCATCGATACTCCGGAGTAGACTAGTGTATACAGTCGAGACCCCGACGAGGGGCGGTGGCCGGTCTCACAAGCCACTGGTGTCAGTTGGATCACCTAAGATGTATACAGGTGCTCATTGGGTTATGAGTACACCGGACAGGACTCACCGGGAATCTGCTAGTTAGTACTATACCTATCGTCAGATAGCAGTTCCCTGGTGACATGTGTACAGGTTAGTTCATCGACCTGAGGTCGTCATTTGTCTCGTGTGAGTTCCCACTGTGCTTTGATTTCTACCCTACCACGGCTCAAAGGAGTCGTGCAAACAGGTAGCTTTTGGGTACAGTCCTGAGCCATATGGAGGCACGTGAGCGGATCGGCAGGGGATTCGTCTCTCCCGGTATTGGGGGCGAGGTCGTGCTGTGTCTAGGAGAGCCATTACACAAAGTCCATGGCCATGGCAGGAGATTTACTGGTAGGTACTCCAGTAGTATCTCAGGGTGTTATTGGGCTACACTCCGACACGACTTATACTGCTATTGGGGGTCTGACGTTACTAGCCCCCTAGGCGGATATGCGATACTCATTGACGAACGGACTGGACTGTATATACATTGTCACTGTTAGGCTCAGTAGGGTTTCTGGATGAGTTCGCTCATCAGCCTCCCTTGAGGTCAGTCCATGGGCAGCCATTAGGCATAGCTAGTGCCGCTGACGGTTTGTGGTTAAACCCACTGCCAGGGTACTGACGAGTCATTAGAGTCCCCCACAGACAGTTTCCCAAGTTCGGGCGAAACGTTGTAGAGGCCGTATGGTTTTATGGCAGGGTTCGGAAAATGCACGTGCATTTACGCACGTGTCAGTTTTCGGGCAGATGATACTGGTCGGCTTTGGTTTAAGCCGGATCCGAGTATTATATTGAGTAGGTATAATATCTTTGTCTCAGTTGCATTTGTATTCGGTTGTAATACAAATGCGGGTATATTTATACAGTTACGGGGTTATCCTGAAAGTCGTTTCAGGATCACTTTTGGAAGTTGCCAGTTTCCTGTTTTCTATCAGCCGTCTTTTAACATTCGGTTAAAGACGGATTTATCTTTTCTTGGATGAGGTGAGTCAGTGTTCTAGAAGATTCTAGAGAGGGTGACTTGGCTTGAAGAGTCATTAGTGCATTAATGGTGCCATTAATGCTTGATGACTAAGGGTTTTTTGATTCAATGTTTCTTTATGACTCATGCTTTCATGAAAGGTTATGATAAGTATCAATGTTTATGGTCACCTCCTTATCTCCTCCTACACTCACCCTCCTCCTTCATATTTAGTGGCCGGCCCTCTCTCTCCTCCTCCACTCACTCATTTTGAGAAATTATGGTTGCTAAAAAGAAAAGACTAAAGTTTTGGATGCATGGAAATTTCATAGTTCATTTCATGTTCCATTTCATTTCCATCGGCAACTTCATTTACCGATCGTCCACGGACTTGGACGAAGTGAGACAAAGTCATCTACTCATTCTCTACATCATTCTTGGTCGTCTCTTTTAGCAAACTTGACGACCGAGTTGCCTCGAGTCAGAGGCGGGAGCCCGTTTAAAGAATCAGTGATGTGGTGCCACCTGGACGAGCAGATCGGAGATTGAAGAGATCGGAGCAGCCGCGACGGAGCGTGGGATGATGGTTAAAGAACGAAGGACTCGGATCGTTCGGTATAACCTTTCTACACTCTTTACAGTTTGTTAGTTTAGCAATAATGGCAGATCCGGGTTAAAGTATACGATAGCGCCAGATAAAAAGTTTTTGTTTCGCATTTGGCATCTGTAGACGGCCGGGGCGCTAGCGTAGACTTACAATGGTTTTGCGGAAAAACACGTATTATCAATAATTAATACACAATTAACCTAATCGAATTTTCAGAACGTTACAATGGCAAAGTCCCTAGTTCCAAATCTCGACGGTTCACAGACAGCCTAGAGAACGACAATGACGTTCTTTCTCACTCTAACATGATGCAGACACAACTTCAACAACCAACCCAGGAGTCAAAACAACGGAGCCATGGCAAATTCCATAGTTCCGACTCTCGACGGTTCACAGGCAACCTAGAGACAAGCTCGACATTCGTCACAATATGGCAGACACAATGTCAACAAACGAAGCGAAGGAAGATCCATATCTTCTGGGTCTTTGTAACGTTCTGGAAAAAAAATTTATGTGAAATTTCTGATAATCGGTAAAATAACTGGTGTTTTCTATAAAAACCAAGATATAATTATTTTTCTACATTGATTTAAATATACCTATTCAAGCTATGTAATTGCTAATATTTGGTATTTAATTGGTTACTTATAAATTTCTAGCTTACTTAAATATTTTTCTTAATTAATTATTTTAAATATTATTTTTAAGCTTTCACTTATACATTTAAATTAGCAATAATTACAAATTGGAATGGGTTAGTACAAGTTATGTGAACCATGACAACTTCATAACAAGTTTTTAATATGTTCTCATTTCTACTTATGTCTCCATGGTTCTAGTTAGTTCTATGATAAATTAATAAGAAAATAAAATAAAGTAAACAAAAGAGGTATGGTGCCTTATTATACTTGAAATTATGGATAGTATGGCTTGAGTTTTGACATTTTTCCTTCACCCCTTTTGCCATTCTTGGCAGCCATGGGCAGCAGCCCCCTTCTCTTTCCATTCTTTTTCTTCACTTGATTAAAACCTCATGTACTCACTTAAAAATCCCTCAAAAATTATCACAAAAATTCCTATTAAAATTATCACAAAAATTCCCTTTTCTAATCTAAGCTTGGATCCTGAAGCTAGTAGTATTTTGAGGAGGCTAAATTGCATGTTAGATCTTCCAAATTGTTGAGGTATAATCTTACTCAAATGGTTACTTTGTTCATAGTTGTTATAATTTCATTTTAAATTAAGTATTATTATGGTTTAATTGAAATTTAGAATTTTATGGAAAGGGATTTGAGTTTATGTTAGGGTTATTATCAAAGAATTAAGTTAACTAAGTGTAGGTCATCATCTCAAGACTTGCAAAATCTAGTCTAGTTGCTAAATTGCTAATTGTTAATTTTAATTTGTCCTAATTATATATTCTGGCAAACTAAGTTTATAATTAGTGTGTAAATAGGTGAAATTAAAATATAGTTAGTAATTGTGTGCCTTAACTAAGTTATTAAGTGATTATTGTGGCCTCTAGTTTTGCTAAAATATCTAGTTTTGAACTAAAATGGTAAAATGATGCTTACTAGTTTTTTGGAATAAATCAGTTTGAATTAAGTTTGAGGTTTTGATGATAAACAACCTATTTCATATAATATTTAGTGTGTTGTGAATGCGCGATTGATGCGATTGGATTTTTGGTTTGGTAGTTGCCACGTATAGTGACCCTAGTTGTGGTTTGTGGTATTGTCGCAAGCGCGCTTTGTGCACCAAGTGCGTGCGCGTTTAGTTAGTGCGCGTGGTTGACTTGTATTGTTTGTTTCCGCGACTATTTATATATTTATTCTCTTATTTACTTGTGTACGTTTCTAGGATCGGGTGTAGAGGCGTCGGATGTGACGCGGAAATGGAAGAGCTGAAATCAGATCAGATTAGCCGAGGCGTCCCGTTGAGTAGATGTGCACATCTACGGGGGAATCGTTTAGATGGCGCGAGGTGCCCGATAGTCCGGATTTCTAGTAGTGCTTGTATTTATATGCGTAGTCTCCTAGTCATTCATCTAATTGCATTGTATCATCATATATATATACGATATTATCTCATAAGTCACTTGCACTATTACCATTGGTTCATGCCGCACGTGTACTATTCATGCGAACACACACGCCATTGGTAATTGCTATGTCACAAACACTATATAACTTGCTTAGAATCGGTACCCGTGCATTGGCATCATATATGATATGTAGACTTGTAGTTGTATATTCATCTCTTCAGGATTGGATACGATGGATTGCTACTTATATGCATATACTTCATTGCACCATTGTTCATGCATAGCTTCTGGTCGTATTTCGCATGGTATATACTATCGTATCATAGACATCCATCATCACCGACATGTTTGCATATTGTGATTCTTCTCGAGGATTTCAGTATTTATGAGATTTATGGATTTTGGGGAAAACGACAATGATTTTATAAACCTATTATACTTTTAAAGTAGAATTGCGGTTTTCTCGTGATATGATGTGCGCGGCGTCCACCATGTATTTTCTCTGTTCTTGAGCGGTATCATATAACCGATTCGAGGTGGGGGATGCACCGTCTGCGGGTACATGGTGGACCCGGTGCGGTACCTCGGGGGAAGAAGATCGCACAGATGGCGTTAAGCCTTGCAGGGGAGCACTACCGACCTTTAATGATTAACGCGGCGGATATCCGGAGGATACCGACGTAGTCGTGAGATTTGATGATATTAGTCGATCCGGACTGACGGAGCCCGAGATATTGAGATATTGAGATATTGAGACATTGAGATATTGAGATATTGGAATATATATATATATATATATATATTGTGTCGATTCTTGACACGAATTTTCTGTTGATTTCATTGATGATACTTCAGTTTATTGCACATAGGTTTTTCTAAGATAAGAACTAATATTTTCTCATACCAGACAAGTTCAGGTTTCTTGTTTGATTATGCATTCATGTTGCATGCATGTTAGTACATCGTATTATATCGATATGCGTCGGTTGAGACACATTTGCATGCATGCTTACGATAGCCTTATTAGATGTTACTTACTAATCACGACTTGGCAACTCATCCCCATTGTGCCACAGTATCTTGCAGGTCTGACCCGTCAGCACAGTTGCGGAGGGCGCACTTCCTCATTTTGTTCATTTTGCTTAGACTTGAGGCATTGCTCGTATGTGGGTTGCGAGGATATTTTATCCCATCATGTATACTATTTGTATCTAGTATACTCCATCTACCCTTATATATTTGACTAGACGGTGAGACTCGTGAAACTTGTATTTGTAGTGTTGGTGTCGATGCTCATTTGAGCCGACGTAGTGTTTCTTATTTCTTGTTTTCAGATGCTTATTTCGCACTTTTGATATACATATTGCATGTGGTTGTGATTCTGCCATTGGCGAAGAGTTAGCTCCCGCTTGTGGATGCCTTTATTCATTATATATATTTATTTTCATGTGTTCTACCCGTTTGGGGGCCAGTATTTACAAAGGAGACTCTGCCGAAATTTTCAGGAAAATATGATGTTGCTTTTAAATGTTTAATGCCACCTATTTGTTAAAACCACTTTCTTTAAAACAAGTTTTCCTTCTCTCTATTTGTTAAACGGTTTAGTTTTTTGGGCTTTGGCTTACTTAAACTACGTTACACCTTGAGACGTTTCGTAATTTAAGTGCCAGTCACGTTCCGTACCTTTGGGTCATGACAGTCTTGATGGAAACTCAAATAAAACCTGAAAGACTATCGGAGATCATCCCACACCAGCGCGGAGTGGTCATGACTCATCGGGGCTCCCAAATTGAGCTTAACCTCATGTAAAAAGCGGCATGGAAAATCCCTAACGTTTGCTCTTCCGACAGTAATATGACCTGGGAGATTACTTGAAGACGTCTTGTCTAGCCCCCGAAGGGATCAGAGACACGACAGTCATGGGGTTACTCGAATAGCATGATTGCATATCGGGGAATACATCGGCCAATGCGACGGTACGACAGACAAAAATCCTAGTACCACAGACCCTAACGGACTTCTATCCGCAGAGGTTAACTGTGACGTTAGGACATTCTTATGAGAACTTCTCGATTCGCCTCGACTCATAGGAAAACAATGTTCCTGCGAGAAATTCTCGACCCGTCTCGACTCGTAGGGGAAAACATCTTCATGAATGTGAAAATCCTTAGGCAGCGGGTATATCAACCTGTTGTGACTGGTATTCCTTCGTTGTTTTTTTCCGAGACGTATTTGTTTCTGATGTCGTTTGAAATGGTATTTACATATTTTTTGTCGAAGTTGAGCCGATATTAGTCCTTGCTAAATCAGCCGCTTGTTGTGATTTCTTTCGTAGGCTAATCTTTGGTCGCTCGTTATGTTTCTCGTTCATGTTTGTTTTGTTCGTATCGGAGATAGGGATTCTCCTGTCAATTTGATTCTTCTTGATATGTTTGACCTTGACGTTCTTCTGAGCATGGATTGATTAGCCTTATGTTATGCATTTGTGGACTACCGTAAGAAGGCAGTCATATTTAGTTTTCCGGGTGAGCCAGTTCTTGTTTGCTTTCGGGGAGACCGTAGCGTCGCCTATCCTAGTTTACTTTCTTCTTGTCGCGCTAGTCAGCTTTTGAGAAAAGGATGTCAGGAATTTTTTGCGTATGTTTGTGATGTTAGAGCCGCAGAGGTCCCGTTGGACCAGGTCCTGATTGGGAGAGAGTTCCAGATGTTTTTCTGACTAGTTGCTTGGTTTGTCGCCAGAGCACGATATTGAGTTCTTCTTTGACTTGATTTCCAGCACGGAGCCTTTTTCTATACCGCCATATCTGATGGACCCGGCGGAGCTTAAAGAACTGAAGGATCAGTTGCAAGAATTGTTGGATAAAGGGCTTGTTCGTCCGAGTGCGTCGCCTTAGGGAGCTCCTATCCAGTTCGTTAAGAAGAAAGACGACAGTTTGTGTTAATGCATCAGTTATCGTCAGTTGAATTGGGCTACTGTGCGGAACAAATATCCTTACCTCGCATCGATGATTTATTTGATTAGTTTCATGGTGCGGGACATTTCTCGAAGATTGACTTGCGATCAGGTTAACATCAGTTGCGGGTTCGAGAGGATGATATTCCGAAGATTGCTTTTCACACACTTTACGGGCGTTATGAGTTCTTGGGGATGTTGTTCGAGCTCACCAATGCCCCAATAGCGTTTATGGACTTATTGAACCGTATATTCAGGTCATTCTCGAATAGTCTATCATCATGTTCATTGAGGACATTTTAGTACACTTTTGGAGCCGAGTGGGGCTTGGGCAGTAATTGAGGATTTTGTTGCACCTTAAGGGAGTACCAGCTATTCGCTAAATTATCTACGTGTGTTTTCTGGTTGGATAGTGTGGACTTCTTAGGACACATAATTACGAGAGATGGTAAGTATGGAATCGAAGAAGTTCGAGGCTGTTCAACACTGGCCCAGACCCGTATTAGTGACAGAGGTTCGCAGCATTTTAGGTTTGGACGGATACTATTGATATTTCGTACAGGATTTCTCGCATATAGCTTCAACGTTGACCGGATTGACCCGGAATGTTCCTTTTCTTTGGACCGAAGCATGCGAGCAGAACTTTCAGCAGTTGAAGACTCGTTTGATTACGGTGCCAGCATTATATTTTCCTTTAGGATCAGGCGGTTTTGTTGGTTATTGCGATGCTTCTCAGCAGTTGAAGAAGCACGAGCAGAATTATTCGGCGCATGACTTAGAAATGACTGCGGTGGTTTTTACACTTAAGATTTCGAGACACTACTTATACGACGAGTCGTGCTATATTTTTACGGACTACAAGAGCTTAAAGTACATCTTTTAGCAGCAAGATCTAAATTTGAGACAGTGCCGTTGCGAGGAGCTAGTGAAAGATTATGACTGCGAGATTCCTTGTCATCCGGGCAAGGCGAATGTTGTGGCAGACACTTTGAGTCGGAGCCCCGGAGGTAGCTTGTCTTGTTTGAGCATAGATCAGAGACAGTCGATGGTAGATTGGCAGATACTATATGACCGCCGAGTACATTTCGGGTTTTTGTCGATCGGGGGACAACTTGTCCGTGTCCATGCACATCCATAGTTATTTAATCGTATCCGTGAGGCATAGTTTTCTAGTCACACATCGTATTTCATATTATTGATACCATAGGCATTCATCAATGCCGACATGTTCATGTATTATGATGTAAGAGAAGTCTACTGATGTGAGGGAATGAAGAGAGATGTCAAAGATTTTGTTTCAGGATACTTGACTTGTCAGCAAGTCAAGGCCGAGCATCAGAGGCCAGCATGAGAATTACAACCTTTGCCCATTCCGGAGTAGAAATAAGAGCAGATTTCTTTGGAATTTATTGTGGGTCTACCTAGGACCTGTCGAGAGTATAGTTCTATTTGAGTGATCGTAGACCGAATGATGAAAGCAGCTCACCTTCTGCCAGCCAAGACCACTTTCGGATTCGTTCAGTATGCTCAGATATATGTTGACGAGATTGTGCGACTACATGGAGTTCCGACTTGTATTGTGTCCGACAGAGGCACCCAGTTCGCCAGCCGACTATGGAAGAAACATCAGGAAGCTTTGGGCACTAGATTGAGTTCAGTGCAGTTTTCTATCCGTAGGCCGACGGTTAATCAGAGCGGACCATTCAGATTCTTGAGGATATGCTCCGAGCTTGTGTTCTAATTTTCGGTGGCTGTTGGGATCGCCACTTGCCCTTAATAGAGTTCTCCTACAATGACAGCTTTCAGGAGACGATTCAGATGGCACCCTTGAGCCGTTATTTAGGAGGAGATGTAGATCGCCCGTTTGTTGGGCAGAGCTCAGTGAGAGCAGTATTTTGGGACCACAGATGGTGCAGGAGATGATAAAAAAGATTCAGCTGATTCGGGATAGGATGAGAGCGGCCCAGAGCAGGAAGAAATCTTATGCAGACTGACGTTAGAGCAGACTTGAGTTTATAGTAGGCGATCATGTTTTCTTGAGGGTTTCTCCGATGTAGGGCGTGTTGAGATTTGGAAAGAAGGGAAGCTTAGTCCCAGATATGTAGGTCCCTTTGAGATTCTCGAGCGTGACGGCGCAGTTGCTTGTCGTTTAGCTCTCCAACCCCGCTTTCCAGATATTCACCCCATGTTCTATATATCGATGCTCCTCAAGTGCCTTCATGACCCCTCTCACGCGATACAGCATTAGACGATCCGGCTGGAGCGCGATCTTTCTTTCAACGAGCAGCCGATAGTTACTCTAGATCGGCAAATGAAGAAACTGAGGTTCGAGGTCATACCGTCCGTATAGGTTCTTTGACGTGGCCCGAGTGGCGAAAAAGGTCACGTGGGAGGCCGAGAACGAGATGTGGAAGAAATTTCCCATCTCTTCGAGGGTACGTGTAGTTAAATTTTAAATTCGGGGATCAAATTTCTTTGAGAGGGGAAGATTGTAACATTCTGAAAAAAATCGTTTAGGTAAAATTTCCGATAATCGGTAAATTAACTGGTGTTTTCTGTAAAAACCAAGATATAATTATTTTTTAATATAGATTTAAATATATCTATTCTAGCTATATAATTGCTAGTATTTGGTATTTAATTGGTCACTTACTTAAATATTTTTCTTAATTAATTACTTTAAATATTATTTTAAACCTTTTACTTATACATTTAAATTAGCGATAATTACAAATTGGAATGGGTTAATACAAGTTATGTGAACCATGACAACTTCATAACAAGTTTTTAATATGTTCTCATTTCTACTTTTGTCTCCATGGTTCTAGTTAGTTCGAGGATAAATTTAATAAGAAAATAAAATAAAAGTATTAAATAATGGAGGTATGGGGGTATTTTGTGTACTTGTAATCCCCCTCCCACACACTCACGACTCACCTTCACACCCGCCATTCCCATGAGCTGGCCAAAACTTGGCAGCCCATTCCCCATTTCATCACTTCATTTCTCATCAAAATCCTCTCTTTTTCTAATCAAAAATTAAAATAAAGTAAACCAAAGAGGTATGGTGCCTTATTACATTTGAAAGTATGGGTAGCATGGCTTGAGTTTTGACATTTTTCCCTTACCCCTTTTGCCATTCTCGGCAGCCATGGGCAGCAGCCCCCTTCTCTTTACATTCTTTTTCTTCACTTGATTAAAACCTCATGTACTCACTCAAAAATCCCTCAAATCAACTATAATTCCTATTAAAATTATCACAAAAATTCCCTTTTCTAATCTAAGCTTGGATCTTAAAGCTAGTAGCATTTTGGGGAGGCTAAGTTGCATGTTAGATCTTCAAATTTTTTAGGTATAACCTTACTCAAATGGTTACTTTGTTCATACTTGTTATAATTTCATTTTAAATTAAGTATTATTATGGTTTAACTGAAAGTTAGAATTTTATAGAAAAGGATTTGAGTTTATGTTAGGGTTATTATCAAAGATTCAAGTTAACTAAGTGTAGGTCATCATCTCAAGACATGCAAAATCTAGTCTAGTTGCTAAATTGCTAATTGTTACTTTTAATTTGTCCTAAATATATATTCTTGCAAACTAAGTTTATAATTAGTGTGTAAATATGTGAAATTAAAATATAGTTAGTAATTGTGTGGCTTAATTAAATTATTAAGTGATTATTGTGGCCTCTAGTTTTGTTAAAATATCTAGTTTTCAACTAAAATGGTAAAATGATGCTTACTAGGTTTTTGGAATAAATCGATTTGAATTAAGTTTGAGGTTTTGATGATATACAACGTATTTCATAAAATATTTAGTCTGTTGTGAACGCGCGATTGGTGTGATTGGGTTTTTGGTTTAGTAGTTGCCACGTATAGCGACCCTAGTTATAGTTTGTGGCGTTGTCGCGAGCGCGTTTTGTGCACCAAGTGCGTGCGCGTTTAGTTAGTGCACGTGTTTGAAATGTATTGTTTGTGTCCGCGACTATTTATAAATTTATTCTCTTATTTACTTGTGTACGTTTCTAGGATCGGGTGCAGAGACGTCGGATGTGGTGCGGAAATGGCAAAGCTTAAATTGGATCAGATTAGCCGAGGCGTCCCGGTGAGTAGATATACACATCTACGGGGGAATCGTCTGGATGGCACGAGGCGCCCGATAGTCAGGATTTCTAGTAATTCTTGTATTTATATGCGTAGTCTCATAGTCTTTCATCTCATTGCATTGCATCATCATAGATATATATGATATTATCTCAGAGGTCACTTGCACTATTACTATTGGTTCATGCCGCACGTGCACTAATCATGCGAACACACACGCCATTGGTAATTGGCATGTCACAAACACTATAGAACTTGCTTAGAATCGATACCCGTGCATTGGCATCATATATGATATGTAGACTTGTAGTTTTATATTCATCTTTTCAGGATTGGATGCGTTGGATTGCTACTTATATGCGTATACTTCATTGCACCATCGTTCATGCATAGCTTCTGGCCGTATTTCGCATGGGATATACTATCGTATCATAGACATCCATCATCACCGATATGTTTGCATATTGTGATTCTTCTCGAGGATTTCAGTATTTATGAGATTTATGGATTTTGGGGAAAACCGCAAGTATTTTATAAACCTATTATCATTTTAAAGTAGAAATTGTGGTTTTCTCGTGATATGATGTGCGCGGCTTCCACCATGTGTTTTCTCGGTTCATGAGCAGTATCTTATACCCGATTCGAGGAGGGGGATGCACCATTTACGGGTACATGCTGGACCCAATGCAGTACCTCGGGGCAAGAAGATCGCACAGATGGTGTTGAGCCAGGCAGGGGAGCACTACCGAACCGTTATGTTTGACGCGGCGGATATCTGGAGGATACCGACGTAGTCGTGAGATTTGATGAAATGGGTCGATCCGGACTGACGGAGCCCGAGATATTGAGACATTGAGATATTGAGATATAGAAACATTGAGATATTGGGATATATATATATATATATCTATATATATATATAGTGTCGATGCTTGACACGAATTTTCTGTTGATTTCATTGATGATACTTCAGTTTATTGCACTGAGATTTTTCTAAGATAAGAACAATGATTTTCTCATACTGGACTTGTTCAGGTTTCATGTTTGATTATGCATTCATGTTGCATGCATGTTAGTACAATGTATTATATCTATATGCGTAGGTTGAGACGCATTTGCATGAATGCTTACGATAGCCTTATTGGATATTACTTACAACTCACGAGTTGGCAACTCACCCCCGTTGTGCAACAGTATCTTTTAGGTCCGACCCGTCAGCACAGTTGCGGCGGGCGCACATCCTCATTTTGTTCCTTTTGGTTGGACTTGCGGCATTGGTCGTAGGTGGGTTGCGTGGATATTTTATCCCATCATGTATATTATTTGTAACTAGTATACTCCATCTACCCTTGTATATTTGACTAGACGGTGAGACTCGTGAAACTTGTATTTGTGGTGTTGGTGTCGATGCTCAATTGAGCCGATGTGGTGTTTCTCATTTCTTATTTTCAGATGCTTATTTCGCACTTTTGATATACATATTGCGTGTGGTTGTGATTCCTCCATTGGCGAAGAGCTAGCTCCGCTTGGGGATGCCTTTATTCATTATAGATGTGTATTTTCATGTGTTGTACCCGTTTGGGGGCCAGTATTTAAAAAGGAGACTCTGTCGAAATTTTCGGGAAAATATAATGCTTCTTTTAAATGTTTAATGCCACCTATTTGTTAAAACCACTATCTTTAAAATAAGTTTTCTTTCTCTCTATTTGTTAAACGGTTTAGTTTTCTAGGCTTTGGCTTATTTAAACTACGTTACGCCTTAAGACGTTTCGTAATTTAAGTGCCAGTCACGTTCCGTACCTTCGGGTCGTGACAGTCTTGATGGCAACTCAAATAAAACCTAAAAAGACCATCGAAGATCATCCCACACTAGCACGGAGTGATCATGACTCATCGGGGCTCATAAATTGAGCCTAACCTCATGTAAAAAGCGGCATGGAAAATCCTTAACGTTTGCTCTTCAACGGTAATATGACCTGGGAGATTACTTGAAGATGTCTTGTCTAGCCCCCGAAGGGATCAGAGACACGACAGTCATGGGGCTACTCGAATAGCAAGATTGCATATCGGGGAATACATCGGCCAACGCGACGGTACGACGGATAAAAACCCGAGTACCACAGACCCTAACGGACTTCTATCAGCAGAGGTTAACTGTGACGTTAGGACATTCTTGCGAGAACTTCTCGATTTGTCTCGACTCGTAAGGAAAACAATGTTCCTTCGAGAACTTGTCAACCCGTCTCGACTCGTAGGGGAAAACATCTTCACGAACTCTTCATGAATGTGAAAATCCTTAGGCAGCGGGTATATCAACATGTTTCCCTAAGCACTGGGGCCCTGCAAGTAGGTCCAAGATGGACTATTGTATACTATCCATGTGCCACACTCTCCAAAGTCGAATATCGACAAGGAGGGAAAAACCACTTACGAGTCCTTTCGACTTGTAAAGGAAAAAATTCTCTTGTGAGATCCTTACTACTCTGAAGAGAAAACACACTTAGGAATCCTCACGACTCCTAAGGAAAAAATACACCTACGGGATCCTCTGTACTCGTAGGGAGGAAAGTTTTCATGAGACCCTCACGGCTGATAAAGATGAAATGTCTTAGGCGGTAGATCCAAACCTGTTTCCTAAGCCATCGCTGCCCTACAAGGAGATCACGATGGACCATCTACGGGACACATTTGCCAGAGTTACATGCCAATATGAAATAAAATATGTCTTTTATTCATGAATTCAAGTGAATAGAAGATACATTTCATAAAGGAATCAAAATGAATACAAGATACTCTCATTCAGGAGTGAATACAAAAAAGAGAGAAGGAGAATATACCAAAAAAAAATCTTTAAACCGGTGGATGGTGTAATAAGCCAGTTAGTTTGTCATGCTTCCGCTAGACCTCGGCTTCAAGCTCCGTCAGTGCGGCAAGACGGGCCCCTGCCTGAGTCTGCTGAGTCAGATATGAAGCAAACCGACTCTCAAGCTCCCTTTCGGAAACTTTATGGGCTTCAACCATCTCGCGAGTAAAGATAACGGCTTTATCAAGAGCCACCACCTCCGTGATACTTGTTGAAGCACCCGCCAAATTTCGTACGCACGGGTAGTCTTGGCAGTAAGCTGAGCCTGAAGACCTTCAAAGCATTCGAAGCTAACTCCCTCTTAGAAAACTTCCGGTTGAGCCTCTTCTCGCACGACTGTAGATTGGCTGCGCACCGTTCGATCCATCCCCGCGGACTCGATTTCACGGTTAAGATGTCGGAGGGAAGGCAAATGCATTCAAGCCCGTGTAGGCCAGACTACCACTCGGCGACAATACTCAACCCAGACGCGTACCAATGCTTCATCATGATAGGTGGAGAGAACGGACAGGTAAGCATTGGCTTCGACAGCAAATTCTTCGGCCGTGAAAGAGGTAACAGCACGAAGGTCTTCGATGAGAGCCGTCAGGGAGTAGATGCTTTGTCTCGCCATCCTTTCAGACGCACGCCGGTCATAAGGACCCAGTGCATGAAGATCCGCGATTCCAGCGAAGTTAGGGTTGGCAGAGCTTTCAAAATTTGTGAACAGTCTGTGAGACTCATAAACATGGAATAGACAAAGCAATGCTAAAGATAAAGCCTCACTTACCCACAGTCATGCAAGGGGGTTTGAAAGATCCCCAGGCCCATCAAGGTCTCAACTTCGTCATCAGCTTCCATAACTGTGGAGAGCATGTTAGCATCATAAGAAAAAAATGATGATAATACAAAAAGGGTTAGAGGACACCGACCTTGCCCAGAAGAAAGGACTATGCTTGTAACACCCTAGAATGCGATTAGGGCTTATTATGCTTTAATGTGTGGGTTTTAGTAAAAAGTTTACCAAATCGGTTTTCAAATATATTATAAGATTTAATAAATATTTTGTTAGATTTTAGTTTGGGCTTGCACACACATGTGCATGTTAACCTAGGGCTAAATTTGGGGTTAGACCATGTTATGTAACCATGGTGTAGTAACCCATTTTATTAGGATCATATGAAGTTAATTAAGGGTATTAGCTTTCATAATTAAATTAACTTTTGTTTATTGTGGGGTTGACTTGTGAAAGTGACGAGAGAGAGGGGAGGCATGGCTCCACTAACCTCACCCTCATTTCCAAACCCTCACTCTCTAACACCCTCACACTCCCACTCATTCCCTCACTCTCATTTCTTTTCACTCATAATTCTCACTCCCTCTCTTTTCTTTTCCCTCAACTGCATCAGCAGCAGCAGCAGCAATAGCAGCAGCAGCAGCAGCAGCAAAACTCCCTTCTCTTCTTCTTCTTCTTCTTCTCTTGCATCCTAGGACCAACTTGAGTTATAATGTTAAACTCAAGTTCCTTCTTTTCTAAACATGTAGTTATTTAGCTTAATTTAGTATTTAATGTGGTTTTTAGTGCTAGTTTTGTGGTTTAAGTGGGGATTAGGCCAAGTTTATGTTTTTATGGCTTGTTTAGCTTAACTAAGTGTTATTAGTGTCACTTAATCCTAGTAATTGCTTCATATTTCAGAAAAATACCATATTGTATCACTTTAGTGTTAATTAGTGTTTTAGTTAGGATTTGGGTTCTTTTTGAGATCTGCTTTTGATCCGGGTACTTCAGGAAAAAGTTGCATTTACTGGAGCTTAGTGACTGAGCTAGGGACACACACACACAGCACGAGACCCCCATTCCCATTCCTGTCCGCAAATAAAAGGGTTATGGCCGCAAATTGCTGGCAGATGGTGGATCTGTGTGTCGGGGTTTGTTGGGTAGGTGTCTGCTATATATCTAAGGCTTTTGGTATATACAACTTTTACCTTTTCCACTCGAGTCAAAATCTGGAACCTAAAACCTCATTTTCAATACTTTTTAACTTGTGCGATACGTGCGTTATGTGAGTTGGGTTTGCTGTTCACTGTGCGTCACAGCGAGTCGGGGTGGTTTCAGGCGAGGTTACACACATTTTGGCGTATCGAGTGCACACGCGTTTAACTTCCAACGCGAGTTTCTCTTTTGATCTGGATATCGCATTTTTGGAAGGATTTTATCCTTATGTATGTTGCTTGTGTGTTTCTAGGATCGATCGCGGGAAAGCGCGGAAGGGAAAAGCGGTGGTTGGACCTGGCTAGCACGAGATCACGGGTGAGTAGATGTACACATCTACGGGGGAAATCGTATGGATGGCACGAGGCGTCCGATAGTTTTAAAACTTTTAGTAGTACAGGCATTGCGTGTAGTTCCTCGTTATTCATTTTGCTGCATTGCATGATCCTTATATCCCTATATATGTTAGTTCATTATATAGAACTATTGAACCATTAATAGGAGACATGTGACACGAGTACTATATGACTTGCTTAGTTTATCCTATAGAACCTTTGAACCATTAAAAATGAGTATGCGGCACAAATATTAGTTTACTTGTTAAATTGAGAATTTAGAATCATATTACACCATTATCATGAGTTATGCGGCACAAGTACTATTTAACTTGCTAAATTGGGAATGCGAAACTATTGCACTAATATCATGAGCATGCGGCACGAGTACAAATTAACTTGCTAAATTTAGAAATTACAATCATTGTATCATCATTCATGTACAGTTTTCTTGCTACATATTGCAGTTCGTATTGTCAATACCATAGGTTCATTCTAGCTGACATGCGTGTTTATGGTGATTTTCTGAGGATTTCTGCACTTGAGATTTATGTGTTTTTGTGGGAAAACCGCAAGGATTTAATAAACCAGATATCATTTTTAAATATTGCAAGTTGCGATTTTCTCGTAATTGATATATGTGTCGTTCACCATGGGTTTTCTGTTAGTTTTCGAGACCCGATTCGAGGAGTAGGATGAACCGTTTCGGGTACATGTGTAACACCTTAGGATGTGATTAGTGGCTAATTATACTTTAATAAAAGGTTTTTTACAAAAAGTATACCAAATCGATTTTCAAATATTTTATCAAATTTAATGAATATTTTATTAGAATTTTTCTAAGCTTGCACACACATGTGTATGTAAACTAGGGTTAAAATGGGGTTATAAACCATGATTAGCAACCATGGTGGGTTAAGCCATTGGAATTACGTATTTTGGGTTTTAATTAAGTATATTTGTTTTTTTTTTTAACAAAAATGGAAAATGATTTGAAATTGGTTGACTTGCAGGGAGAAAGAGAGAGAAAGAGAATGGGTATGATGTCCTTGCCATGCTTGCATTAAATGAAGAGAGAGAGAGAGAGAGGGGTTGACACTTTGTGCACTCATTTCTTTTGCCTCTCATTTGTTTTTCACATCTCTCTCACTCTCACTCACACACACACAACACAGCCTCAACAGCAGCAGAAGAAGCAGCAGCAGCATCAACAGCATCAGCAGCAGCACCAGCATCGACAACAGCAGCACCAGCAGCATCAGCACAGTAGCATCAGCACAGCAGCAGCAGTTCCAGACAGCAATAGCTGTAGCAGGCAGCGGTAGCAACAACAGCTCTTCTTCTTCTTCTTCTTCTTCTT
This sequence comes from Agapanthus africanus, assembly GCA_030015575.1. Classification (NCBI taxonomy): domain Eukaryota; kingdom Viridiplantae; phylum Streptophyta; class Magnoliopsida; order Asparagales; family Amaryllidaceae; genus Agapanthus; species Agapanthus africanus. The sequence continues at coordinate 208,991,246 of JASDDO010000029.1, read as the reverse complement.
CTCCTGCTTCCTAGGGTCTTTTGGGCTATATTTCTTAAACCCAACTTCATTTTGCTAAGCTTGTGTGTTAAATAGCTTCGGTTAGTGTTAATTATGCGCTTTAGTGCTAGAAATGGTGTTTTGTGTGAAGTTGGGGCCAAGTGATGGTTTTATTGGTTAGCCTAGCCTAATTAAGTGTTATTAGGGACACATAAACCTAGCTTCAACCCAGATTTCACCAAAATACCCTGGATGTTCTTTTTGTGCAAAATATAACGTTTTTAAGCAAAACTTGGCATTTTTGTGATCTGCTGTAGACCCGGTTGCTTCAGAGAAAAATTGAGAAAACTGGAGCATGTACACTGGTTCTAGACTACACACAGCAAGCACGAACCCCTAACCCCACACCCAGGCCGCCAATTTATTCTTTCTGGCCGCAAATTGCGGCCAGATGAGGGAGTTTTTGGGTTGGGTTTGCATGGGTAGGAGTCTGCTTTATTTTTAGGGTCTGTGGTATGTGCAATTTTGTAAGTTTTCACCTGGCTAAAAATCTGGAGCGTAGTATCGTTTTTCTAATACGTTTTGTTTGCGCGACACGTATGATACGTGAGTGGGTTCTGTGTTCCAGCGTATCGCGATGTGTCGGGGTAGTTTTAGACGCGTATACACACGTTTTAGCGTATCGAACACACGCGTGTTTAGTTCGCGAGTTTCTCGTTTGATTTCGATATCGCGTTTTGCGAGATATTTGCTAATATATGGATTCTTTATGTAAATTCTAGGTTCGCAGGCGGGTACGTCGGACGCCGGAAAGAAAGGGAAGCAGGTGGTCGGCTACGTTTAGCACGCGACCAGGTGAGTTGATTTAACATCTACGGGGAAATCGCCCGTATGGCGTTAAGCGTCAGGGCGTGATAGGATGTCTAGTCGTAGATGTTTACATATATTCATTTTAGTGCATACTGTTAGTGTATATGCCCTAGAGGCCATTACTGTATCATACTAGTTTGTATATTACTTAATGGAAGTTTGGGATATTCACAGTTGTATCGACAATCTTCCTCAAAATAGTAGTATGCTACTTGGTTTGTTTCTACTTTAATGTATGCATGTGTTTCTTATAGCATATCTGTAAGTCGATGTGCAACACCCCATGAGTCGCGGGGAGGCGGAAATATGAAAAACGATCTTGTTCTTGAAGCATACAACGACTAACCGAAGATCTTTGCTAAACGATAATTAACAACTACCATAGAAGTTCTAAACTACTATGTAAAGAGATTATACCTAGTGATACGTGTCCTTCATCTTTACGATCTCTTCGTCCTTCTCGGCCTCCTCCTAGTGATAGATGATCCACCCGAGAACCCTAATCCAAGCTTCACCTCAAAACTTGAGGTAACAAAGTTTCTCTAATTGCTAACCAAAGGGACTTAGGTCATATAGAGTTAGGTTATGGGATGTTTAGTCTTTTCTAACCCTTGTACTCAACTTATGAGTGGTAGGATTAGAGCTTGAAAAAAGAGAGAGCTTGAGGAGAGAGAAGATGAACTAGCATAATGAAATGAAAATTGCTTCTCACTTAATATATCAAGCATAATGAAATATCAATAAAATGAATAATAATAGATTATTCATCATGCTTCATAAATGAATATGAGTGATTCACTATGTGAGTCATTAAGCATTTAATGATGCATTAATGACATAGTGAATCACACATAATGAGTAACAATTTACATTAATAACAATGCCACCTTAACCCCTCAAGTCACCATGCTTCTAGAAGCTTCTCGGAAATTACGAGAACGCCCTTCTCATCCGTGAAAACACGGAAAAAATTTAGACTGTATAAATCCAATAACCTGATACTAGAATTTGGCTTAAACCAAAGCCGTCTAGTAAAAACTGTCCGAATGTCGTACGTGCGTTTAAACACGTATTCGTCCGAACCCTTGTCGTAAAACCGTACGGCCTCTTTATGGTTTCTCCTGGAGTTGGGAAAACTCTGTGTGGGACTCTAAAGACTAGACTACTAAGGTGGCAGTGAGTTTAACCACAGACCGCAAGCGGCACTAGCTGTACGTTCCCCAGGTAGATGTCGATGAGAAGGCCGATGAGGATACCCATCCGAACTCCTACTGAGCCTGTGCGTGACAATATCCGTGCAGTCCGGTCTGTTCGTCTAAGAGTATCGCATGTATGGTCTAGGGAGGTGGTAAACGTCAGACCCCTAATAACCGTACAAGTCGTGTCGGTATGGCTCTATCACCATCCGAGAATCTACTGATCAATCTATCAGTAATTTTCAATCAGCCCTGGCCAGGGACTTATGGTAATGACCAACCGATCACTGTGCGATATCAACTCCCTATACCGGGAGAGACGAATCCCTAACAGTCACTCACTGCCTCCATGTGGCTCGGGACTGTGCCCAACTAAAACCTGTTTGCATGACTCCTTTGAACCGTGGTAGGGTAGTAATCAAAGCACAGTGGGAACTCACACGAGACAAATGACCACTTTAAGTCAACGGACTATCTGCACACATGTCACCAGAGAACTGCTATCTGACGTTAGGTATAAATACCATCCAGTTAGTTCTCGGTGAGTCCTGTCCGGTGTACTCACACCGAGTGAGCATCTGTATACAATCTTAGGTGCACTCCACCAATGGCTGCGGGACCAATCCATCGCCCCTCCTCAGGGTCTAGATATGTATACACCAGTCTACTCCGGAGTATCGATGCCCAGTCTCAATACTCCTACGACCAGGGACTTCTAAGGATGTGCCTATTGACTATCCAGCTCCCACTAGTATGACTGCCATCACAACGCCAGTAGTCAGGCAAACACCCTATGGGCTTTATCAACATGTATATATATATATATGAATACTATGCAAAATATATCATATGTTAAGATAAAGACAAACCAAATAGCGTACTATTATATTAAGCAAGACTGTCATGTACATACATATCCCTAGCATCCTATACAATGAAGGCCTCTAGGGCATATATATCCAACAATCTCTCACTTGCACTAGGGCCTATAATTGGCGCAATGAGTACCCACTGTCTTCACTAGATCCAGTTGCGGAGTGGTTATTGGAATGTCTAACCTGATTGAATATATAGGTCCTATTAAATTTTTCTTAATCGTTTGCGGTTCTGGAATCACTTCCAGTTCTACCATACTCGCACTACTGTTTTCTGAAAAAATCCATTTTAATAAAACTGTGGCGAGTCAAGAACAATATCACTATTGATCTTCCAGATGGTAGAAATGTCAACCCTCGTCAAAGCCAGGGTCAACCCACAAACTGCCATTACAGAAACGTGCCTTAAGTTATCCAGTGTCTGGTTTTAAGCATAAGCTGGACAACTACCCTTACCTTTACATAGTTAAGATATGAACCATTCTATATCCATTATAGAAAAAGAGGCACTAATTTAGTTGGAACCAGATTCAAATCATGCAGCTGTCTCCAGTGCATAACAACTGAATGGAGAGAGGATAATCAACATTACTCAACTTAGAAATCCATCCAATTATGAGTAACCTGAAAGAGAAACAGATTTCTCAAAACCATTACTATCAACAGAATACCAATCACAAGAATCTACATCTTCAATCTATTTGAAGAATCCCGACACTTGCGATATCTGGTTCTCTACTTTATTCTTATACTCACAACTTCTCATAACTCAGACATTGTATTTCTACGAAACACTTGTCTAAAAACTAAAGAAGTCACAAGTAAACAGAACATAGTATGAGGACCTACCCCTCTGTCCTGACGGACACTGGACAACATACAATACTCTGTATAAGTCCGCTGAGTTGAATAACTCAAAACCTGTGCATTGTAGGTTGAAAACTGTACCCAAGTGATTTCCTCAAATATCACCAATTACAATGAATTCCGATATAATGAGGATGATCACCTAATTCCCAATAACTTACTCCCACTCATCATCTGTAAAAACCATACAGATATGAGAATGAAACCTGGTAAATACATACCCTGGTGTATGTATTTAATCGGGAAAATAGTTTTTCTTTTAACAATGAGCAGTGAAACTGAAACATTAAAATGTCTCGTAGGGGTATCCTGGTATTCCTAGTAATGCCTCTTCCATAATCCTATTCATGACTGTAATCGTATATTTCTTTCCCATCTCTCCAAATCCCTTTATTTGTCTTTAGTCGTTACCTTCTGTACACCATCGTTAGGCTAAATGGTTTTCTTCCTTCCCTACCGTTCGGCACCAGCCTATGGTTTGGAAGAAGACTATCCAGTAAGCATAATAGGTGTACTCTCCTAATCCTAGGAGTACTCGCAACTTGAGAGAAGGTGATGATAAAAGACAACTGAATAATACATTATTCTATTTCTCCCGAACTGGGAAAAATCAAAGGTGAAATAGGAGTAGCGATGAAGTACGCGGTTTGGTTGTGATTGATAACAGTCGCAATTTACTTTGCCTTCTTTCCAAACCCTTTATTTTGTTTTTAGTTATTACCTTCTGTACACCCTACTTAGGTGTAGGGTTCCTAGGCACCCTAATGAGGTCTCACAAGGCATCAACCATGCCAATTTCAATTTTAAACGGTGCCGAGAAACCCTAGAACGGACCGTTGGCTAGAAATCTAGGCGAAAAAGTAAACTAGTTAACACTTAACTAAGAGATACGGAAATACAACCTTTGTAGATCCGGTTCTCCACCTCCGTAGCTCCGCAATGAAGTCTCCTCGCTGTCCATAACAAGTCCCGGGCTCTAGCGTCGGCTTCATCGGAGAATGGACGGGCTAGGTCATCGATGTCCATGCCGAAGATGATCTACGTCGAAGCATCACTAGATCAAGCTCCACCTTCACCAAGCCATGAAAACTTGTGAAGGAAACACACTCTACTACTTGGCAAGAGGTAGAGGATGAAGAAATAGGAAGTGGGTTCACTTTAGAATTGGATTTCTCACTCATTCTCATCACTTGCCATTAATGGAGCAAGCTTTCTTCATGTGAAGAAATGAAGAAGAAGAAGAAGAAAGTTATGATAAGTTAATTTAAAATAGAAAAGAAAATCCAAACTTATCATAATCCAACCATGGTTATGTGTAGAGAGCAAACTATAGTTAGGTGAACGGTTAGGTTAGGTATAAAACAAAAATGGTGGACTTTATTCAAAGCTTCATGAAGCTTCAACAAAGAACAAAAATAGCCACCATTTTCCTTTTGCCAAAATGAAATAAACAATTCAATAAATGAATGAATAAATATAAAATAACCCTAACCATTTACTTAACTAAGGTTTAACTCTTTACACAAACCCTAGCATTCATGTATCATCAAACATGATACAATCAATTGCACAAAAAGTATATCACATATACAATGTGCACATCCGAGTGAGAATATCCATTTAAAGTGAACCAATACTAGTTAATGTAAAGTAATATATCAAATATATAATTATACATTAAATCATTAAATCAACACTTGATTCAATGATCCGGTCATGTCGAACATAACCGACTAGTATTCAATGTATCGACTTATCGAATCAACGCTTGAATCGATAACTAGGTTATATCGCATACAACCGTTCGATACATTCATCGCGAGAATAGAATACGGTATCACATACACGCATTATTCTCGGTCCCGCACATATCTCATATGCGCTCCTATTTCGTTTCGCTTGAGCCAGGAAACCTCTGTGTAGGACTCTAAAGACTCGTCAATACGCCGGCAGCAGGCGATGATCATATCAAACACCCACAAGCCGCAAGCGGTCTGCTAAACGTAACGGCCACCCGGGTATTGAGCGATCTGAAGATCGACGAGCAAGCCCGCTCCCACTCCAGTGAATCCAACCAGTAACACTACCGTACAGTCCGGTCTGATCGTCTGATATGTCGCATATCTCGCCTAGGGGTGGTAAACGTCAGACCCCAATAGCTTGATAAGTCGTGTCGATATGAGGTCTATAACAATTCGAGAAACTACTGGTAACACTTAACAGTGAATCTCAGCAACCCTGGCCAGGGATTTCCGGTTATAGCCAATCGAACACAGCGCAACATCAACTCCCTATACCGGGAGAGACGAATCCCCTCCTATCGCTCATTGCCTCCATGTGACTCGGGACTGTACCCAAAAACCACCGTTTTGCACGTCCTCTTGGACGTGGTAAGATGGAAATCAAAGCACAGTGGGAACCACACAAGACTCTATGACGATCTCGGGTCAACAGACTACTCTGTACCAGTGTCACCAGAGAACTGCCATCTGAAGTGAGGTATAATACCATCTGGGAGTTCTCGGCGAGTCCGTCCAGTGTACCCAGTCTCTACTGAGCACCCGTATATCATCTCTGATGTCAAACACCAATGGATATGGGATCATCCATCGCCCATCTGTATGGATCGAGAAGGTACACGCTAGTCTACTCTGGTATATCGATGCCCCGTCTCGATACACCCTCGACTAGGGACTTTGAAGGATGTACTTATGGACTACCATGTCCCCACTAGTATGATCCGCATCATAGTCCAGGTAGTTAAGTACACATCCTAAGGGCTTTACCAACATGTAATAGAGAGACAATCAGTGTACACGTTAAGGTAAAGTTCAACCAGATAGCATACTATCATGTCGAGCAAGAAAGTCCTCACTATATATGTCCCAGCATCCACTACAATATACATCCTATGTATAGTAATGGCCTCTAGGGCATACATATAACTAACAATCTCCCACTTGCACTAGGGCCATCTGTAGCAGTGGTTTGAAGTATCTCATACTCAACCATCCCATAAAAGTCTCTCTCTGGGAACAGGCCTTTGTGAGTGGATCCGCTGTGTTGTCCTCTGAGTCTACTCTCCTGACCTTGATCCCCTGGAGATCAACCATCTCCATGATCAGGTGAAACTGCCTTAGAATATGTCTAGATCACTGATGGGACCGACGTTCCTTGGCATAAGCCACAACTCCATTGTCTCACAATGGTTGGAACGTAGTTCATCTCATGAACCAATATACACCCAGACTGCCTCTTTGGTAGCATCTTAAGTAGCGATGTATCTAGCCTTTATCGTCTGGTATGTCACGGTATCTAGATTGGAACTCTTCCACCATACCGTCCCTTTACTGAGGGTAAAGACAATGCCTGTGACTGACATTCAGTCGTCTTTATCACCCTGGAACACTTCTAGTGATTCTCCCCAGGGTCGATTGATACCTTCTCACTACAACTAGTGAGAATCCTAACATCTAATTAGATCTATCTCATAGATCCAAAATCCAGGATTTAGTAGGTATCACTTTGATCCTATGCGGAGAACCATTGTGATAAACGGAGATTGATCGAGCGTAGCATAAAAAACTCATTTCTTATCAAGAGTATGTCATCCATGTACTCTACGAGGATCACCACCATAATCCCTACTACCTTTTTGTTTATACAAGGTTCATCTACCATTTTGATGATGTCAAACTCTTTGACTAATCCATCAAAACAGATGTTCCAACTCCGCGATACCTGCTTTATCCTATAAAGCATCTTGCACACGTTTCCACTGCTCCCACTGTCTACGAGGCCCTCTGGCTGTGTACTTATAGACGCACTCTTCTAAAACATCATTTAGAAAAGCAGTCATGACACCCAACTACCAGATATCGTAGTCATGGTATATAGCCGTGGTAAGTAGGATCTGGATGGACTTAACCATAGTTCTCTAGAAAAAGTTTCATCATGATCCACACCTGGTCAATGATGCAAACCTTTAACAAGTCTAGCTTTGAAAGTCTCAACTTTTCCATCTACACCAAGTAATCTTCTCAAGATATACTTGCTCCCGATGGGGATTTAACCCTTCAGATATAGCAACCAAAGTCCATACTTTGTTAGTGTATAAGGATTCTATCTCAGATCACTAAACATCCAGCCATTCTTACAGAGTCCCACTCCTGATGGCCAGCTCGAAACTAGTTGGGTCATCATCTCATGATGCAATCCTCGCTTCCACTGTCATAGAGAAACCGAAGTAACTCTCAGGTGGGTGAGGAACCCTTCTAGATCGGCGGAGAGGCTGAGGTTCGTTGGTTACTATTGAATCCTTTGGTTCTACCAAATCATCTGCTGTAGTTTGCATAGCTGGAACCTTTCCAGTTCTACATAACTAACCTTGCCTCGAGATTGTCCGGATTTTGCTTTTAGACATAGGTCGGTCAACCCCAAATCTTAACTAACTTAAGAGATGGGCTCTTCCCTTATCATATCAAATATGAAGTGGTAGGCAACTGATTTGATTTGAACCCTATTCAATAGGTATGCAGCTTCTCAAGTGCATAACTCCCAAAAGGAAAATAGGAAACTCAGTAGTACTCATCATAGAGCACACCATATCACATAGGGTGTATCTGCTCCGCCCTGATATACCATCGTGCTATGGTGTATTCAGAGGAGTAATGCTGAGAGAGAATCTCATTCTCCTATAGAATAGTCCAGGATTTCCGTGCACTTGTATTCTCCTCCTTGATCTCATCATAGGACATAATACTTATACCCGTATTGGTTCTCTACTTTTAACTTATATTCTGTGAATATCTCAAAAGGTTCGGACTTGTGTTTCAACAGGAACATATGTCTGAATCTCGAGAGATTATCAGAGAATGTAATGCAGTACAAAGAACCGGTCTTGGCATATGTAGACTGGGGATCTACATACATCAACATGTATCATCCCAAGAGTTCACTAACTCTTTCTCTGTTTCCAATAAACGGAGCTATGGTCATCCTATCTTTGTGACATGACTGGCGAGTTTCACAAGATGTAAATTCAAACTGATTTAAATATACATCTAAATGTAACTTCAGCCAGTCGGGTCGCATTGATCTGACCTAGTCTACAATACCTCAAGAAGAATCCGTTCATTTCTGAACTCTTCCTCTTGTGTGTGTTCCATATACTAAAAACTGTAGTTTGATTTAGAACATCAATGCTTTTAGATAACGTGTCTGAACCGATCAACTTTTGATATAGGAAATGTTCAAAACATTATCCATCAATACAAAATTTTATCATTTCTTTACTGATAAAGAGACTGATATGATTTTGTATATCAGGTTCGGTATCTAATAACATTCGTTCAGAATCAATGTATTGGTAATACAGGGTGACAGTGACCAACAGACTTGGCTGCAACTCTTGCCCCGTTTTCTGCCTCATGAAACTTATCACCCGTTCTCAGTTCTCTACCTATCTGTAGCCCTATGTAACATATTACATATCTGGGATCCTGATCTGGTATCATATACCCAGGACGTAAAGGATACTGAGAAACAGTTCTGTATAATGAACAAACCCGAAGATGATGCATCAGCAAGCACTCTCTTCGTTTGGGCGGCACGGGAAATCTGGTATTCCCCAATTTCCTGCTCTGTCTTATAACAATTATAAGTTGGAGCGGGACCAACGTTCCCCAGCTCTGTATAACAAGCGGGTTCGGTCAATAATCCGTATTATTATCTTGATTAAGGCGTGATATGGTCGCTACCAGGAGAGAGAGAGAAGAAAACACTCAGCGTGCGCTCTTGCAAGATCAGATTGGTTATTATTTTATCTAATCAGGATGGCTCCCACTGCTTTTTATCAAATCTTCCTTCAAACCCTAAAAGGAAAGACTAGCCGGGATTAATTACACACTACAAGTTCGCCAATCTTTCAGCCAGGCCAGTGTCGGTACTTTGAGGGAGGCCCCCCGTGCTTTCGCACGAACCTAATTAATGTAAACCTCGTTTTCCCAGAGGCGTAACCCCGTTGACACCTTTCTAGACACCTACTTGATCGGCTAATTGTAATGTATAAAACTCTCCCAGGAGTAACTCTTACTCGCAGCGGGTATCGGGATCCAACTATCTCATAGAAGGTATACAATCTCATTGCAAATTTCAACACTTGAAATTCCCGATAATATTTTGCCCCTAACCTCCTATGACCTTGACAAAGGCCAACAAACCATAGGATGCTAGTCAAGTTCAACCCGTCATTTCCTGATTGAATTAAACCCACCCGCATGGCCCTTGACAAAGGCCAACAAGGTCGCACGACTATCCTAACTCAATCTGCATCATATGCATAAGCAGATAAGCACCAGTTAGCTACCGCACACTGCGCCTTGACAAAGGCCAACAAACGCAGCACGAATACTAACTACTACTTATCTGAAATGACGGAGGGCTACGACAGGTTTTTCTGAAAACCTATTGCGTAATGAACTTGATATCGTTGTAGGATCGAATGAATTTTTTAAAATGGAGTGCTTTTGAGGCTTTTCTAGTTTTGCTAAAGGAGTCACTCCCGGTGAAGGGATCGTCGGTCCTTTCCTCGTCGAATGAGGTGCGGGATATATCATATATATCACTGTGCAAAGCAAAAACACTTAAAAGCAATCAAAAGACAAACCGAGTGTGTAGCATCTGCCAGTTATTGCTAAAGGAGTCACTCCCGGTGAAGGGATCTCGGTCCTTTCCTCATCGAATAAGGTGCAGGATATATCACATATACCTCTGTGCAAAGCAAGAACTGTAGCTACCTGTTTTAATTTTGAAATTCGATTCTACTACATCTTAGGTTTCTTTTATTTCATTAATCACATTAATGAAGTCCCATCAATAAGTACCTAAACATCACAGATAAATACGACGTACACTTATGCCATCCGCATTCGCCTCGATGTCCCCTCGTGCACCGTTAGGTTAGGTAACTAACGGCAGAGCGGGGTAGGGCTAGCGCGGGTGTACAACATAAGTAACGCCTATATAATATATCATATATACTATATACTGTATCTATCACAGAACATCACATGATCACATCACAGATATCGCAGCAGAAGAAACATATGAAATATTGGATATACTAGGACGTCCGTGTTTTCAATACGAGCCAGTATAAAACACGGATTCCACGGTCGTGATGAATAGCCAAACCCACACCCCTAGACCCCTATGAGAGCGGCAATCAACCCTACCAATTCTAGAGTTAGGAGACCCGGACTCGACTCCTCGAGTTGGTCTCCCACTGGACTCCAGAACCCGATTACTTGTGCCCTCCTCCTTGGGTCTATCCTAGTGCGGAAAAGTAAATAATATACAAAAGGCGACTACTTCCGCAGCCTGGAAGCGCCCCAATAAAAGAATATTACATACAAGTTTTTACATGAATGAAAATGAAAAAACACCCATCTCACATAAAAAACCCCGGCTATTCAAACACGACGATCCAATATGACATATCCAGCAACACATAACATCACATGTCATCAACGTAAGTAAATATGCGCATCCCAATTGTCGTTGACATATAGCAACGAAACCGGCGATATCACATATTACACTTACGGTCACAGAAAAGAATGTGTAAAACTACAACAGTTGGAATCCGCCACCACCTCAGACATCGCATGCCTGACCAAATGAATTACTTAGACATCGCATGCCTAACAATTATAAACCCCGCATTTTAGTCTCATTATCCAAAACACTTTTCAATATCAAGTCGGGCAATTCAACAAGATTCCCGACATCCTGATCGAATGCTCATCGCAAACTTCAGTAGACGGCCGCACCCCCGTTACCGTCGACGAAGTGCACCAAGGCGGAACACCGCTACCGCGAGCACCCGAACGGATGCTTTCGGCAACGGGGTTCTCCTACAGTCACTTGGTCGGGGCTATGGGGTGAGGCTGTCTATTAAGTTTACCCGGCGAGTATCCGCGTACGCTACGTGATTGCGACGGACTTTTGATCACATTAAAATTCCGTGGCAACCGATCAAGTGAGACTAAACTTCTGTGTTTATAACATTCATTCAGTTATCACATAACTATTTGTGAATTCCAATTATTGTATCCCATTCCAGATAAACAGAAAATGTTAAACTTTTCGATCGAACAGTCAAACACCCAAGTTTTCCCGATACAGCTCAACACATGAAATCAGTCTAACAACATTCCGTTTGTGCCTCAGTACCAACGGTCCAGCCGTAGAAGGGTCAAGCCAACGCCTCACATGTGGCACGCCGTACTGCCCCAAACCCTAAGGTTCAAAGGGCAGTTCAAGACGGTCACATAATCGAGTTAAGGTTTGTTGTCTTCTAGAGGGACCATCGCGTTACTTGCACTACTTAGAACGTCGTTAAACTACGGAAAAATCCAACACTTGGAAATTTTCCGACAGGGGAAAAAGTGGGTATTTATATCCGGTCGAACTTTTTAACATATTCTAAAATTTACCCGGAAAGCCACACAGACAAAATTTGATAATCCGATCGAATATACGAATCCCCAAAATAACCCAAGAAAATTCAACTCTGGAATTAATTATTAAAAATTCCCAGGAAAATCAGAACCACAAAATAGGAGTTACTGTGCAAATAAAATGGGGCAATGAGACCATTAGGCCGCGGAACCACCGCACGAGCCATGCTCGTGCCGCGGATCCGCGGCTGTTCAATGGAATTGGCTCATCAAACTTCACCGTAACTCTTAGATATCCCTGCTGGTTTTTCTGCATATTTTTAATCTGGAAAAAACCACGTTTTTAGAAAAAGGACAGAGAGCATGGAAATTTTGGGTTTTCGGTTCGTTCGGACTTCAAATTCCGTCTAGACTTCGCCTAAGGCTCTAGCTAGGCTCTGATACCACTGTAGGGTTCCTAGGCACCCTAATGAGGTCTCACAAGGCATCAACCATGCCAATTTTAATTTTAAACGGTGCCGAGAAACCCTAGAACGGACCGTTGGCTAGAAATCTAGGCGAAAAAGTAAACTAGTTAACACTTAACTAAGAGATACGGAAATACAACCTTTGTAGATCCGGTTCTCCACCTCCATAGATCCGCAATGAAGTCTCCTCGCTGTCCATAACAAGTCCCGGGCTCTAGCGTCGGCTTCATCGGAGAATGGACGGGCTAGGTCATCGATGTCCATGCCGAAGATGATCTACGTCGAAGCATCACTAGATCAAGCTCCACCTTCACCAAGCCATGAAAACTTGTGAAGGAAACACACTCTACTACTTGGCAAGAGGTAGAGGATGAAGAAATAGGAAGTGGGTTCACTTTAGAATTGGATTTCTCACTCATTCTCATCACTTGCCATTAATGGAGCAAGCTTTCTTCATGTGAAGAAATGAAGAAGAAGAAGAAGAAAGTTATGATAAGTTAATTTAAAATAGAAAAGAATATCCAAACTTATCATAATCCAACCATGGTTATGTGTAGAGAGCAAACTATATTTAGGTGAATGGTTAGGTTAGGTATAAAACAAAAATGGTGGACTTTATTCAAAGCTTCATGAAGCTTCAACAAAGAACAAAAATAGCCACCATTTTCCTTTTGCCAAAATGAAATAAACAATTCAATAAATGAATGAATAAATATAAAATAACACTAACCATTTACTTAACTAAGGTTTAACTCTTTACACAAAACCTAGCATTCATGTATCATCAAACATGATACAATCAATTGCACAAAAAGTATATCACATATACAATGTGCACATCCGAGTGAGAATATCCATTTAAAGTGAACCAATACTAGTTAATGTAAAGTAATATATCAAATATATAATTATACATTAAATCATTAAATCAACACTTGATTCAATGATCTGGTCATGTCGAACATAACCGACTAGTATTCAATGTATCGACTTATCGAATCAACGCTTGAATCGATAACTAGGTTATATCGCATACAACCATTCGATACATTCATCGCGAGAATGGAATACGGTATCACATACACGCATTATTCTCGGCCCCGCACATATCTCATATGCGCTCCTATTTCGTTTCGCTTGAGCCAGGAAACCTCTGTGTAGGACTCTAAAGACTCGTCAATACGCCGGCAGCAGGCGATGATCATATCGAACACCCACAAGCCGCAAGCGGTCTGCTAAACGTAACGGCCACCCGGGTATTGAGCGAACTGAAGATCGACGAGCAAGCCCGCTCACACTCCAGTGAATCCAACCAGTAACACTACCGTACAGTCCGGTCTGATCGTCTGATATGTCGCATATCTCGCCTAGGGGTGGTAAACGTCAGACCCCAATAGCTTGATAAGTCGTGTCGATATGAGGTCTATAACAATTCGAGAAACTACTGGTAACACTTACCAGTAAATCTCAGCAACCCTGGCCAGGGATTTCCGGTTATAGCCAATCGAACACAGCGCAACATCAACTCCCTATACCGGGAGAGACGAATCCCCTCCTATCGCTCATTGCCTCCATGTGACTCGGGACTGTACCCAAAAACCACCGTTTTGCACGCCCTCTTGGACGTGGTAAGATGGAAATCAAAGCACAGTGGGAACCACACAAGACTCTATGACGATCTCGGGTCAACAGACTACTCTGTACCAGTGTCACCAGAGAACTGCCATCTGACTTGAGATATAATACCATCTGGGAGTTCTCGGCGAGTCCGTCCAGTGTACCTAGTCTCTACTGAGCACCCGTATATCATCTCTGATGTCAAACACCAATGGATATGGGATCATCCATCGCCCATCTGTATGGGTCGAGAAGGTACACGCTAGTCTACTCTGGTATATCGATGCCCCGTCTCGATACACCCTCGACTAGGGACTTTGAAGGATGTACTTATGGACTACCATGTCCCCACTAGTATGATCCGCATCATAGTCCAGGTAGTTAAGTACACATCCTAAGGGCTTTACCAACATGTAATAAAGAGACAATCAGTGTACACATTAAGGTAAAGTTCAACCAGATAGCATACTATCATGTCGAGCAAGAAAGTCCTCACTATATATGTCCCAGCATCCACTACAATATACATCCTATGTATAGTAATGGCCTCTAGGGCATACATATAACTAACATTAGGCAAATTGGTTTTCTTCATTCCCTACCTTTCGGCACCTACCTATGGTTTAGAATAAGACTATCCAATAAGCATAATAGGTGTACTCTCCTAAAACTAAGGAGCCCTCGCAACCTGGGAGAAGGTGATAATAAAAGACAACTGAATAAACCAATTCTATTTCTCCTGAACCTGGATCCATCCTTGAAGAAGTCCCTTCGAGTTCGTATATAACCATATGATGGATCTATCCAATGGAAGTGGATATCCGTAGTAATACGGGGTTTTTTGAGAAATACAAAGGGTAAAAGAAGGAGCGGTAATGTCTTATGCAACCCAGACAATCCAAAAGTCAGTATTTTAAGAAGGTTCGGTCAACTTGGTCATTGAGTCATAGTCTAGGATCGGTCAAAGGTCGCTGCCAAAGAGAGAGAGAGAAAAGAAACACTCTGCGTGCACTCTAACCTAGATCAGAATGGTTATCACTTTATCTAATCAGGAAACCTCCCACTGTAATCTCAAATTCTCCTCCAAACCTGAAAGAAGAATTAGTCGGGATCACCCGAAGAGTATACCAACTCATCAGTGAGAATCGGGATCCAACTATCATCGCATGATAACTTGATGGAAGCGACTCAAGTTATCACACTCCAGAAGGTATGCGCATGCCTGGCAAGTTTGTTGTATGTTTGAAACTCCCGATGTGATTTTTTCCCCATGCTCTTATGATCTTGACGAAAGCCAACAAATCATATGGCACATGTCAAGTTCTGCCCGTCATAGTCCAGGTTAATTTGAACCCACCCGTACATACCCTTGATGAAAGCCAACAAGGTACTACGACTGTCCCAAACCAACACATCTATCTATGCTACAAATGAATATCCCGGCAGCTACCAAGCACTATGCCTTGACGAAAGCCAACAAACATAGCTTGAATACTACTGACCATCCATAAGATACGACGGAGGGCTACGGCTGGTTTTTGGCAAAAAACCTTTAACGTAATGAACTTGATCTCGTTGAAGGAACCTGATAGCTTTTTATAAAAATATAGTGGCGAAAAACCTTTTGCTAAAGAGGCCGCTCCCGGTGAAGGGATCTCGGCTCTTTCCTCGTGGAATGAGGTGCAGGATATTCCAACTGAATACCACGATGCAAAGCAACTTGTAATCGACTATATAGAAGTTATTACCCTGACGTAAACTTCTGCCCAAGGGGTCACTCCCGGTGAAGGGATCTCGACCCTTGCCTCGTCGAATGAGGTGCAGGATATTCTGACTGAATATCGCTGTGCAAAACAAAAGGAAACGTCTTTGTAATAACACTTTTAAAATTTGTTCCAACAACATCAAATACAGGTTTTTTTTATCCTTGCATTAATAAGAATCAATGCAGTCCTATCAATCAATCACACCAGAAAAGAACGAAAATAAAATGTACGTATATGCCATCCGCATTCTCCACTGGGTCCCGTCATCACCCGTTAGGTTACTTAACTAACGACAGAGCGGGGGCTGGACTAGCGCGGGTGTAAAACATATACAACATCTAATAGTATATATACCAATATACAGTAATCGCTCCAGGCGTGATAATATGCAATATTACAGAAAAGTAATAAGCATTACAGAACAATACAGATAATCTGGGATCCCCGAGTTTCACAGAGCCGCTGCTGAAACCCGACGTTCCCCTGGTCGTGTGGATATCCTGTGTAATGAAACCTAGACCCCTACGGGTGCGGCAAGTTACCCGCCAAAACCTGAAGCGAGGTAGTCCCCCACAGCATAGTGAATGGAACACCCGGCACTTTACGGAATCCGGTAAATTGAGCACCCCATCTTGGGTCAACTTGTACCACCTACGAGTGCGGCGAATAGTCTGCCAATTCTAGAGTGAGGTCCCTTTGCCTCTCAAAGCCATGAGATACGGACCCGTTGCCCTCCAGAACCTGGCTATCTGTGCACTCCTTCGCGGGATAAACCTAGTACAGAAATGAAAAAATATACAACGGGTACATCGACGTCGACCCGGTCGTGCACCAAAAGAATATTATACAACAGGCAGTGACGGCAATCCACATGTTGGACGCTCGCCCCGCAATATCAAATGTACAATTAAATCCAAACTGCACTATCATTGCACCCTGCTATCCACCACGACATATCCGCAACATCACAGCACAACACAGAACATTAACGCGAATGTCACGTTCGTAAACCCGTCTAAAAGAACTATACCAATCAGACGCGGTTTACCGATCAAATGACATTTCCGGTCGGAGATATAATGTAAATACTACATACTAACAAATTTAAAATTTCGATCGACTAAATTTCCCGAAGTGGGCCCCACGTACATCTGCAGTATAGTAACAAAATCTGGGCCTAAACAAATAGTACCAAGAAACCACAATTTACTGTTAGAAGCTCTCTGGAAAATTTGAAGCAATGTTCCCACAGTGTCGCCGCGTTTCCGCGGTGGAAAAGTGGGATCACGTGCTCAAATTTTCCCATAATTCTTATAAAACCCTGCACGGTTTTCTGTGATATGCAAAATTATTTTTAGGCCCTTTGCAAAATCGACAGAAACTCAGTGTGCATAAAATTGCGATTTCGGAAATTCCGTTCGATTGATCTTTTAAACGTGTTAGCGCAAGTTAGTATAGCTTAATGGTGAGGCTCTGATACCACTGTAGGTCCACGGTAGCGCCCCGGCCGTCTAACAGACGCCAAATGTGGAACAAAAACTTTTTACAACTGGCGCTATCGTGTACCGTAACCCGGATCTGCCATTAAAGCTAAACTAACAAACTACAAAGTGGGTAGAAGAGTTATACCGAACGATCCGAGTCTTTCGGTCTTTAACCATCATCCCACGCTTGTTGCGGCTGCTCCGATCTCCTCGATCTCCAGTCTTGTCGTCCAGGTGGCACCACGTCGACGGATCTTTAAACGGGCTCCCGCCTCTGAACCGAGGCAACTCGATCGTCAAGTTTGCTAAAAGAGATGACCAAGATGATGTAGAGAATGAGTAGAACACTTTGCCTCGTTACGTCAAAAGTCACGGACGAACGGTTATGGAAGTTGCCTTTTAGATCGGGTGAAATGAGAAAGAGGCTATCTAATTTTCATGAACCCGAATCTATCATAATCTTTTTTCTGGTGAACAACAACCATAACCCCACACCAAGCATGGACGGCCACTATATGGAGGTGGGGGGTGAGTGTAGGAAGGGGGTGACCATTAGCACATAAAGAAAAGCATGAGTCAA
Organism: Agapanthus africanus; assembly: GCA_030015575.1. Classification (NCBI taxonomy): domain Eukaryota; kingdom Viridiplantae; phylum Streptophyta; class Magnoliopsida; order Asparagales; family Amaryllidaceae; genus Agapanthus; species Agapanthus africanus. The sequence continues at coordinate 208,973,083 of JASDDO010000029.1, read as the reverse complement.
AAGATACACCTAGTATGAATGCATTAATGCAAGTGATGAATCATAATACATAGTCATCAACACATTAATGCACCATTAATGAACAAAGCCACCTCACCATCCTAGTCACCATCCTAGTCACCTCTTCTAGAAGCTTCCACACGAATCCCAAGAAAAGATAAATCCGTATTTAACCAAATGTTAAATACGGCTGATAGAAAACTGGAAACTATCAACTTCCAAAAGTGATCCTGAAACGAATTTCAGGATAACCTCGTATCAGTATAAACATAACCGCATTTGTATTATGACCGAATACAAATGCAACTGAGACAAAGATATTATATCTACACAGTATAATACTGGGTTCCGGCTTAAACCAAAGCCTACCAGTATCATCTGCCCGAAAAATGACACGTGCGAAAAAACACGTGCATTTTCCGAACCGTGCCATATCACCATACGGCCTCTACAACATTTCGCCCGAACTTGGGAAAGTGTCTGTGGGGGACTCTAATGACTCATCAACACACTGGCACTGGGTATACCCCTAGCACGTCAGAGGTACAAACTGTACGTAACGGTTTGCCTATGTATTGATTGGAAGGGAAGCTGACGAGCGAACTCATCTATAAACCCTACTAAGCCTGACAGTGATAATGTATATACAGTCCGGCCCAGTCGTCTATAGAGTATCGCATATCGAGTCTAGGGGGTGGATAAAGTAAGACCCCTAATAACGCGATAAATCGTGTCGGCATGAAGCCCATCACTACCTGAGAAACTACTGATCCAAATCAGTAATTCTCCACTACCTCGGCTGAGGATTCCTAGTGATGGCCACCCGTGCACTGCGCGACATCAACCCCCAATACCGGGAGAGACGAATCCCCGACGATCCTCTCACTTGCCTCCAATGTGGCTCGGGACTGTTCCCAACTAAAACCTGTTTGCACAACTCCTTTGAGCATGGTAGGGTAGTAATCTAAGCACAGTGGGAACTCACACGAGACAAATGATGATCTCAGGTCGATGAACTAACCTGTACACATGTCAACAGGAAATTGCTATCTGACGATATGTATAATACCAACTAGCAGATTCCCGGCGAGTCCTATCCGGTGTACTCATAACCCAATGAGTACCTGTATACATCTTAGGTGATCCAACTGACACCAGTGGCTTATGAGACCGGCCACCGCCCCTCGTCGGGGTCTCGACTGTATACACTAGTCTACTCTGGAGTATCGATGCCCTGTTTCGAAACTCTCACGACTAGGGACACTTTTAAGGATGTGCTTACAGACCCCTGCTCCCACGTATATGATCGCCATCATACTGCTGGTAGCCAAGCAAGAATCCTATGGGCTCTATCATCATGCAATAGTGAACTAAAGCATGTATACGATGATAAAGACAAACCAGATAGCATACTGTCATCTCGAGTAAGACTGTCATATCAGTATAAGTTCTGCCTCAATCATTGTAATCACGTACCTGCGATCCAATAATTGTCTTTGAGGGCACCATCTCCAACAGTTTTTACAAGGAAATGCTGCCAAAATTTTCAAGATAATAACTTGAACCTTAAAGAATTTTTACTAAATTACTTATGGTTTTCTAAACGTTTTAACAAATGTTTCTTTCAAACGTTTTAACACTCAATACTTTTAATGGTTTTGATTTCTGGGTTTCGGCTTACTTACTCGCATTACGCCTGTAGACGTTACGTGGTTAAGTGCCGGTCATGGGCCGAACTTTGGGTCATGACAAAGTTGGTATCAGAGCGTAGGTTTTACCTTTGGAGTGTAGGATGACCCTGGTATGATGGATTAGATAGCTTAAGCTGAGTGGCGTAGCGTGCGTATATTCCACGGCATACTCACGACACGGTACTCCGCCTAAGCGACCTTAGGACTTATTGACTGAAATTCCTTCATGATTATATACATTCTTGTGATTCGATTTCTGTATCTTTATCGAATGCTACTTTCCTTTCAGCCATTATGCCGCCAAAGACTACGAGGGCGCAGAGAGCGGCCGCGAGAGCCGAGATTCGAGTTGACTCGTCCGAGACGAGGACTGATCCAGGCAGTGCACCCGTTGTGCCAGAGCAGACCGTTCCTCTTACGACAGAACAGATCGCCATGCTAGGGGCTGGTATGCAGGAGATGCGCCAGATGATACGGTCGCTAGTTGAGACGCTTCGAGCGCAGCGACCAGAGGTAGGTCCACCCGTTACGGGGACCGCGATGGTACCTACAGTACAGGTAGTTGCCCTTGCAGCTACGGAGGTTATTATAGTATCGCTATCAGAGTTCATGAGGCTGAAGCCTCCGGTCTTCACATGCACCGATGTAGCCGACAACCCACAGTCTTTCATTGATAGGATGGCCCGGATATGTCGTTCACTTAGATGCTCGGATGCGAGATGGGTAGAGTTCGTGAGCTTTCGCCTGGAAGGTCTTGCACATAAATGGTGTGAATCGATCGAGAAGGGCAGAGCAGCAGGTCTTCCTCCTATGACCTGGACCGAGTTTGTAACGGTGCTTCTTGCCCATTTCCTTCCCCAGAGTGTCAGGGATGCCCGAGCGCGCAGATTCGAGTCCTTACGCCAGACGCCAGAGATGACAGTGGCAGAGTATGATGTACTATTCACCGAGCGATCTGTTTATGCCCCATACCTAGTGGCTACTGAGGAGATGCGAGTCAAGAGGTTTGTTCGAGGCTTGCTTACCCTACTGTTCCTTGCGATCAGCGCACAACATTGCGAGACTTATGCAGCAGCAGTAAACACAACCCTATTAGTCGAGGAGCGCCTGGCAGAGACTTCGGTAGTTCCAGGGCTGAAGAGGATTCGTACTGATACAACAGCACAGGGACTTCCATTCAGATGCCGTGATAGACGTCGTACAGATGGCAGAGACTCGAGGAGAGGTCAAATGTTTAGCTCTTATCCCCAAGAGGGCCAGCAGTCGTCGCGTGAATGCTTTGGGTGTGGTAGTCCCCGTCACCGCGTCAGAGATTGTACCGAGATACGCCGGAAGGAGCCAGCAGTACCACATGTCACACTACCACCTTCACCACCCGAGAGGGCATTGCCTATTGTACCTACTATTGTTCCACGCCAGACTCATGCACAGAGCGGCCGTGGTCGCAGAGGGTTTACTCATGGAGGACGAGGCGGACGAGGAAGAGTACAACCAGTTGCTAGTAGGGGACCGCCAGTCGTAGGTGGAGGACAGGCACGGGTTTTCGCGTTGACGCATCAGGACGCACAGGTGTCCAATGCTGTAGTCTCAGGTACCCTATCAGTATGTTCTGTTGACGCACATGTGTTGTTTGATCCCGGATCCACGCACTTGTATGTTTCCACACACTTCGTGCTGAGTTTGGGTAGAGAGTCCGGTTTGCTTGATCAGACGCTTGTTTTGACCACTCCTATAGCAGAGTCGTTTGTTGCTAGGCATGTGTTCCGATATTGTGTTGTCCGTATTGGCGAGAGAGAGTTGCCTGCCGACTTGATCCTTCTTGAGATGTTGGACTTCGACGTTCTTTTGGGCATGGATTGGTTAGCCACGTGCTATGCATCTATGGACTGCCGCGAAAAGACAGTTAGATTCTGTTTTCCCGGCGAGTCGGCTTTTGTTGTGCATGGGGACTGTTGTGCCGCCCCTCACAGTTTGATTTCTTCTTTTCCCGCTGGACAGCTGTCGAGGAAGGGATGTCAGGGGTTTCTAGCCTATGTTTGTGATACTAGAGCTATAGATGTTCCATTGGACCATGTTCCGATTGTTTGTGAGTTCCCTGATGTTTTCCCTTACGAGCTTCCTGGGCTACCGCCTGAGCGCGATATTGTTTTCTGTATTGATCTGATTCCCGGCACGGGGCCTATTTCTATACCGCCTTACCGGATGGCCCCGGCGGAGCTTAGAGAGTTGAAAGGTCAGCTGTAAGAATTTCTGGATAAAGGACTTATTCGACCCAGTGTGTCTCCTTGGGGTGCTCCGGTCCTGTTTCTCAAGAAAAAGGACGGCAGTTTGCGTTTGTGTATCGACTACCGCCAGCTGAACAGAGTTACCGTGCGGAACAGATATCCTTTGCCACGCATCGACGACTTGTTCGAACAGCTTCAGGGGGCAGGATATTTTTCGAGGATCGACTTGCCATCAGGATACCATCAGCTGGGGGTTCGACAGGAGGATATACCGAGGACAGCTTTCCGCACGCGCTACGGCCATTATGAGTTTTTGGTGATGTCGTTCGGACTCACCAATGCCCCAGCAGCATTCATGGATTTGTTGAAACGTATATTCAGACCGTATCTTGATCTGTTCATCATCGTATTCATTGAAAATATTTTAGTGTACTCCCGGAGCCGAGAGGAGAACGAGCGGCACCTGCGGATCACACTGCAGACTTTGAGGGAGCACCAGCTATTCGCAAAATTCTCCAAGTGCGCATTCTAGCTTGACAGCATAGACTTCTTGGGTCATGTGATTACACGAGATGGTATATGTGTGGACCCGAAGAAGATCGAGACCGTTCAGCGTTGGTCCAGACCCACATCAGTTACGGAGATCCGCAGCTTTTTAGGACTGGCTGGCTACTACAGGCGATTTGTACATGACTTCTCCCGTATTGCTACACCTTTGACCGGGTTGACCCGGAAGGGAGTTCCTTTTGATTGGACAGAGGAGTGCGAGCATAGCTTTCAGCAGTTACGGACTTGTTTGACTACGGCGCCGGTGTTATCATTGCCTTCAGGATCGGGCGGATTTGTGGTTTATTGTGATGCTTCTCGAGTGGGGCTAGGGTGCGTATTGATGCAGCACGACAAGGTGGTCGCGTATGCTTCTCTGCAGCTAAAGAAACATGAACAGAACTACCCCACTCACGATTTAGAGATGGCTGTAGTGGTCTTTGCACTCAAGATCTGGCGACATTACCTATACGACGAGTCGTGCCAGGTATTCACTGATTACAAGAGCTTAAAGTATATATTTCAGCAGCGAGACCTGAATCTTAGACAACGCCGTTGGATGGAACTAGTAAAGGACTACGATTGCGAGATCTTGTATCACCCGGGCAAGGCTAATGTAGTGGCGGATGCTTTGCGCAGGAGGCCCGGGGGTAGTCTATCCTGTTTGAGTGCAGTGCAGAGGCAGTCACCGGCAGATTGGCAGATTTTATGCGACAGCCGAGTGCAGTTCGAGTTCACGCCGATCGAGGGACAGCTTGCGCATGTTCGTGCATGCCTACAGCTGCTTGACCGTATACATGAGGCACAGTACAATTATAACCGTTGTTCTAAGATCATGGCACAGATTGGACAGGGCAGATTTTCCGAGTTCATGATCGATGATCAGGGAATACTGCGATTTGGGACTAGACTGTGCGTACCAGATGCCGAGGGACTGCGGCGTGAGATTCTTGAGGAGGCACATCGATCGGTGTATAGTATCCATCCGAGTTCCACCAAGATGTACTATGATATGAAAGACGTTTACTGGTGGAACGGAATGAAGAAGGACGTCACAGACTTCGTGTTAGTTATATGTATGCCCTAGAGGCCATTACTGTACATAGGATGTATATAGTAGTGGATGCTGGGACATATATAGTGAGGACTTTCTTGCTCGACATGATAGTATGCTATCTGGTTGCTCTTTATCTTAACGTGTACACTTATTGTCTCTCAGTTACATGTTGGTAAAGCCCTTAGGATGTGTACTTGACTACCTGGACTGTGATGCGGATCATACTAGTAGGGACATGGTAGTCCATAAGTACATCCTTCAAGGTCCCTAGTCGTGGGTGTATCGAGACGGGGCATCGATATACCAGAGTAGACTAGCGTATACCTTCTCGACCCATACAGATGGGCGATGGATGATCCCATATCCATTGGTGTTTGACATCAGAGATGATATGCGGGTGCTCAGTGGAGACTGGGTACACTGGACGGACTCGCGGAGAACTCCCAGATGGTATTATACCTCACGTCAGATGGCAGTTCTCTGGTGACACGGGTACAGGTTAGTCTGTAGACCCGAGATCGTCATAGAGTCTTGTGTGATTCCCATTGTTCTTTGATTTCCACCTTACCACGTCCAAGATGGCATTCAAAATGGTGGTTTTTGGGTACAGTCCCGAATCACATGGAAGCAATGAGCGATAGGAGGGGATTCGTCTCTCCCGGTATAGGGAGTTGATGTTGCGCTGTGTTCGATTGGCAATAACCGGAAATCCCTGGCCAGGGTTGCTGAGATTTACTGGTAAGTGTTACCAGTAGTTTCTCGAACTGTTATAGACCTCATATCGACACGACTTATCAAGCTACTGGGGTCTGACGTTTACCACGCCTAGGCGAGATATGCGACATATCAGACAACGAGACCGGACTGTACGGTAAGTGTTACTGGTTGGATTCACAGGAGTGTGAGTGGGCTTGCTCGTTGATCTTCTGATCGCTCAATATCCGGGTGGCCGTTACGTTTAGCAGACCGCTTGCGGCTTGTGGGTGTTTGATATGATCATCACCTACTGCCGGTGTATTGACGAGTCTTTAGAGTCCTACACAGAGGTTTCCTGGCTCAAGCGAAACGAGATAGGAGCGCATATGAGATATGAGCGTGACCTAGAATAATATTGTAACACCTTAGGATGTGTTTAGTGACTATTTATATTTAAGTAATGGGTTTTTAACAAAAAGTTTACCAAATTGTGTTTCAAATATTTTTCCTAATTTAATAAATATTTTTCTAAAATTTTCCTAGGCTTGCACACACATGTGCATGTAAACTAGGGTTTTTAAATGAGTTATTACCATGATTAGTGACCATGGTGGGTTAATCATGGGGATTAAGTCTTTTGGGTTTTAATTAAGTTTAAATTAGTTAATTAAGAGTTGCTTTAATTTGAATTTTCTTGGGGTGTTGACTTGGTGAGAGAGAGAGAGAGAGTGCATCATGGCTTAAGCCATGCTTGCAATTAATGAGGAGAGAGAGAGAGGAGGGGTTGACATTGGGGTGATGATTTTTCCTCTCATTTCTTTTTGTTCTTCTCTCAAACCTCACTCTAACACACACACACACACACTTACCCCTTCAGCACCAGCAGCAGCAAGCATCCACAGCAGCAGCAGCAGGTTTCACAGTAGCAGAAACAGCACCAGTAGCAGTAGCTAGCAGCAGCAACAGCAGCAGCTTCAACTACAGCTCCTTCCCTTCACTTCTTCTTCTTCCTCCAGCTCCCTAAGGTCGAGTGTGGGGTATATTTCCTAAACTTACTCCCTAGTTTACTTGTTTAGTGTAGTTTTGCTTCGGTTAGTGGTTTTTGGTGCGATTTTGTGCGATATGAAGTGTTTAGTGAGAACCTTGGCCAAGTGATGTGTGTTGTGGTGTTAGTAAGTTGTTAGAGTGTTGTTAGGGCCATATTAGCCCAGCTTAAACCCCAATTGCACTAAAATACCACCAGATCCCTATTTGATGCAAATTCATCGTTTTTAAGAAAAATTTGAGTTTCTGAAAACTGTTATCGACCCGGTGAGTTCAGAATAATTTTGAGAAGACTGCAGTTTGTTAGTTAGGTGCTGATCCCCCAGGAAGAACCCGACCCCAAAATTCCATACAGTGGCCACCGAAATATTCGATCTGGCCGTAATTTGCAGCCAGATGTGGAGGGTTTGGGTTGGGGTTTGGTCCTATGGGTGTCTGCTGCTATGTGGAGTTTTGTGATATACATATTTTTGTGATTTAAGTTCTGTATAAAAATCTGGGACTAAATACCTATTTCTCGTATTTTAAATCTTCGCGACACGCATGATACGTGTGTGGGTTTGGGGTTTTTGCCTATCGCGACGCGTCAGTGTATTTTCTGGCGCGTGATCACACGTTTTAGCGTATCGCGCACACGCGCGATTGGTTTACGACACGGGTGTCTAGTTGGACCGTAATATCACGTTTTTGTGAAATTGAGCTTATGTGTGATATATGTTATGTGATTCTAGGTTCGCAGGCGAGTGAGACGGACGCTGCGAAAAAGGGCAAGCAAGTCGTCGGCTACACTTAGCGCGAGACTTCAGTGAGTAGATTTCACATCTACGGGGATATCGCCCGCATGGCGTTATGCGTCAGGGCTGATAGGACCTTATTATTATATGTTGCATTTACCTCATGGACTGTCATTGCATGTTGCATTCCCTGCTATATATATGCTTAGAATTGATAGAACACCGCACTATTACTAACGGTTTATGTTGCACGAGCACTAATCTGCATGCTACACACACACCGTTAGTAATTGCCATGACACATTCACTGTAGAACTGCCATGATTATATTGCTGTAGTTCATTTCATATATTCGATATGACTTTCATGGAAATTGGGAGCCGCATGATATCTTTAAAAACGGAAACTAATTTTAAAAGCGGTTTCCCTTATACCTATATCATGGATTGATGTACATAGCACATCGCATTGGATTTACTTGGTGTTGGATTTTCATGTGATTTCTGGTTTTGAGGACCGTGGAATTTTTAAGAAAATATGCACTATTTGAAAACCCGGTTCCTCGTGATATGATATTTTGGTGCGTCCACCACGCGTTTTCTCGGTGCTGAGACGTGTGCTTGAAACCCGATTCGAGGAGATGGATGATCCGTTTGCGGGTTCGTGGTGGACCCGGTATGGTTCCCCGGGGCGAGAAATGTTTTTCGTGGAGTAGACGATGAGCCTGGCAGGGTGGCGAGTACCTACCGGTGATTGGTTGGACCTGGCGGTTATCCGGAGGATACTGACCAGAGTCTAGAGATGGATGCGGGATGATCCGTACTGCAGGGGCCGAGGGCCGATACCGCAGACGGAGCCCATAGGCTGATCCGGACTGACGGAGCCCGATATATGAGGATTTGCGTATCGATGCTGGACACGAGTATTTTATGATATTTTGGGTGCCGATGTTGGGCACTCGTGATTTCTCAGAGATTTACAGGATTTGAGGGCCGATGGGTGTGCCGGCGCCTGAGTTATTTGGGATTTGGGTGCAGTTGTGGGCACCGATTGTTGTCCACGTTGATATTCCGTGTAGATGTTGTTTATCCCATACTCAGCATTGATTACCATATATCTCATCCTGTAGTTATTTTACCTGACAGAGCATCTGCATGATTATTGCATATACTGCTTATTTCGCATTGATATCATCTGCTGGCATTTGTTAGAGTAGCGCAATATGTGCATGCTCGCGATTACCTTTATATGTTATCTCTATTCACGAGCTGGCAACTCACCCCCGTTGTGCCACAGTATTTGCAGGTTGCCCTCAGCATTGTCGCGGCAGGCTATCTTTTGCACCTTTTGGCTACAGATACCACTATAGTTACGGCGAGAGCTGTTTTGCATTTAGGTGGGTTGTGGTATCTGATTACTTTTATTGTATCCCTTTTTGTATCTAGTACTCTCCATCTACCATTTATGTACTGGACTTAGATACTGTGTGAGGACGATGATGTATATTTTGTATTCTGGTGTCGAGCTCGTGGGAGCCGACTGTTTTTATTTGCAGTTTATATTCTGTGATGTTTACTTATTTCTTATTCTTCGCTACGGCGTCGTATATTACTCTTGTGATGATGGTTTCCGCCATTAGGCGTGATTACTCCCGTTTGGGAATGCTTTGTTTCATTATATATCATTTTTACTCATATCCTCTTTTATACCTGGCCTCGGGGGCTACATTTACAAAAGAAATGCTGCCAAAATTATTTAAATGATTAAGTAACTTTAAAAGAACTTATTGAATTATTTAAGGTTTTTTTTCTAAATGTTTTACTAAATGTTTTCAACACTCACTAATTTTTTTTAAATGGTTTTGATTTCTGGGTTCGGCTTACTTAGTCGCGTTACGCCTGTAGACGTAGCGTGGTTAAGTGCCGGTCACGAGTCGAAATATTCAGGTCGTGACAAAGTTGGTATTGTTGCGCCACGGCAGCGCCCCGGCCTCGTACCCGAGGCCAAAATACGGAATCAAAATTTTTTCCTTACTCGGAAACTGGCGCTACCGCGGACAAAGAAAACCCGGATCGTAACCATTAACCTAATGCTAGCAATCAAGAGATAGGGTGAGAAGTATACCGAGTGATCCGAGTCCTCCGGTCTTCTCGTCATCGTCCCGATCTCCCGCGGAAAGTCTTGCCTCCACAACGTCGCCTCCTCGCCGGAAAGGGCACCACAACGCCTGCGTCTTTTACGGGCTCCCGCCTCAATACCGAGGCAACTCGAGCATGAAGCCGGCAACTCGACATGCTCAAGATATGCTGTAGAATGTGTAGTGTAGTGTCTCACTTGGGGTTTGTTGCCATTTGAAGATGATGGAGGAAAAGAGATAAGAAAAATGGTGCTTGCATTTTTCTAGCATGAATGAGATCAAGAAATGAAACTCTCAAGAAGAAGCTCTCTTCTTCTTCTTCTCTCTTTCTTTTTCTTCTTCTCTCATAAAAAAAACTTATCATCTTCATCAAGTGAGAAGAAGAATGGTGGAGGAAACAATATGAACACAAAAACATGAAGGGAGGTGAGTGTAGGAAAAAGGAGAGGGTGACCATATCCTAACACCATCATCACAATCTCACATCAACCTCTAATCACCTCAAATCACCAAAAAGCAAGTGATGATGAAAGATAAGAATGGTATCAAAAAGATGCTATCATAATTAATCATCTTACAAATAAAACCTCCACAAAATGTTATTTGCAAAACTGCAAATAACCCCCTCCATCAGAAAAGTCCGGCCGGGAAAGAACAAAGAAAAACCGGCCGGAACGGAATGCAAACTGGCAACTCCAGAAAACTGGTCCCGTAATAAATTACAGGAAAACCCCTATACTGTGCATACACACCCGCATCTGTATTCCGACCGGATACAAATGCAATGAGACAAAATCTACACTGTACTAAACTAGGACCGGCTTAAACCAAAACCGGCTAGTAAAATCCGTTCGATCCTGATCCGTGCAATACCGCACGTATCAGATCGAACCCTGCCATATAACTATACGGCTACTAGTACAAAACTGTCCGATCCTGATCCGTGCAATACCGCACGTATCTGATCGGACCCTGTCATATCTCCATACGGCCTCTACAGCGTTTCGCCCGAAAGCTTGAGTAACTGTAAGTGTGGTGGACTCTAAAGACTCGTCAATACTATGGCTGTGGATTTAACCACTAGCACGTCAGAGGTATTAGCCAATACGTGACGGGCCACCAGCTATTGACCAAAAGGGACGTCGATGAGCGAACTCATCCTGACACCCTACTGAGCCTGTTAGTGACAATATCCGTACAGTCCGGTCCGTTCGTCTATGAGTATCGCATGGCGGGCCTAGGGGGTTGGTGAAAGTCAGACCCCCAAAAGCGGTACAAGTCGTGTCGGAGTGTAGCCCAGAACGCCCTGAGATACTACTGGAATACCTACCAGTAAATCTCCTGCCTCGGCCGAGGGCTTTGCGTAATGGCTCTCCTAGACACAGCGCGACCTCACCCCCAATACCGGGAGAGACGAACCCCTGCAGATCCGCTCACTGCCTCCATGTGGCTCGGGACTGTACCCAACTAAAACCTGTTTGCACGACTCCTTTGAGTCATGGTAGGGTAGTAATCAAAGCACAGTGGGAACTCACACGAGACAAATGACGATCTCAGGTCGATGAACTAACCTGTACACATGTCACCAGGGAACTGCCATCTGACGTCTGGTATAAGACCAACTAGCAGGTTCCCGGCGAGTCCTGTCCGGTGTACTCATAACCCAATGAGCACCTGTATACATCTTAGGTGAACCAACTGACACCAGTGGCTTGTGAGACCGGCCACCGCCCCTCGTCGGGGTCTCGACTGTATACACTAGTCTACTAATGGAGTATCGATGCCCTGTCTCGAAACTCCTACGACTAGGGACCATTTAAGGATGTGCTTATAGACTACCAGCTCCCACGTATATGATCGCCATCATACTGCTGGTAGTCAAGCAAGAATCCTAGGGGCTCTATCAACGTGTCATAGCGACATGTCAGGTCACCTAAAGCAGTACACGATGATAAAGATAAACCAGATAGCATACTATCATCTAGAGCAAGACTGTCCTACCGGGATAGGTCCTCCCTCAATCATTGCAATCACGTGCCTGTGATCCAATAATTGACTCTGAGGGCACTATCTCCAACAGGTATCAGAGCGTAGGTTTTACCTTCGGAGTGTAGGATGACCCTGGTATGATGGAGTAGGTAGCTGCAGCAGAATGGCGTAGCGTGCGTATGTTCCGCGGCATACTCACGACACGGTACTCCGCCTAAGCGACCTTAGGACTTATTAATTTAATTCCTTCTTGAGTATTTATATATTCTTGTGATTCGAATTCCGTATTCTTATCGAATCCTAATTTCCTTTCAGCCATTATGCCGCCAAAGACTACGAGGGCGCAGAGAGCGGCCGCGAGGGCCGAGATTCGAGTTGACCCGTCCGAGATGAGGACTGATTCGGGAAGTGCGCCCGTTGTACCCGAGCAGACTGTTCCTCCTGTGACAGATCAGATCGCTATGCTAGGGGCTGGTGTGCAGGAGATACGCCAAACGATGGGATCCAGTATGCAGGAGTTGCGCCAGATGATAGGATCACTAGTTGAGACGCTTCGAGCACAGCGACCAGAGGTAGCTCCACCCGATCCAGAGACCGTGATCGTACCTACCGTACAGCCAGTTGCCCCTGCAGCCACGGAGGTGATTACAGTATCGCTGTCAGAGTTCATGAGGCTGAAGCCTCCGGTCTTCACAGGCACCGATACAGCCGAGGACCCACAGTCTTTCATCGACAGGATGGCCCGGATATGCCATTCCCTCAGATGCGCAGATGCGAGATGGGTTGAGTTCGCGAGCTTTCGCCTGGAAGGTCTTGCGCAGAAGTGGTGTGATTCAGTTGAGAAGGGCAGAGCAGCAGGTCTTCCTCCTATGACCTGGACGGAGTTCGTGACAGTATTTCTAGCCCGTTTCCTTCCCCAGAGTGTTAGGGATGCCCGAGCACGCAGATTTGAGTCCTTGCGCCAGACGCCAGGGATGACAGTGGCAGAGTATGACGTGCTGTTTACAGAGCTAGCAGTCTATGCCCCGTATTTAGTGGCTACCGAGGAGTTACGAGTCAAGAGATTTGTTCGAGGCTTGCTTACACCACTATTTCTTGCGATCAGCGCGCAGCACTACGAGACCTATGCAGCAGCTGTAGACGTAGCCCTATGAGTCGAGGAGCGCCTTGCTGAGACTTCGATAGTTCCAGAGCCGAAGAGAGTTCGTACTAGTATATCCGCACGGAGGCAGTCATTCAGACGCCGCGACAGGTATCGTTCTGGTACGAGGAGTAGCAGAGATTTGGGACGAGGTCAGATGTTTAGTTCGTATCCCCAGAAGAGTCAGCAGTCGCCTCGGGGTTGCTCTAGATGCGGCAGTCTACTTCACCTCGTTAAAAATTGTCCTGAGATACATCGGAGGGAGGCGGCAGCACCGCATGTTACCTTACCACCTTCACCACCCCAGAGGGCGTTGCCTGTTGTACCTATCGTTGCTCCACGCCAGACTCATACGCAGAGAGGTCGTGGGCGTGGGGGAGTCGCTCAGAGAGGACGGGATGACCGAGGTAGAGGGCAGTCAGCGCAGGTGGTGGACAGGCGCGGGTTTTTGCTTTGACGCATCAGGACGCGCAGGCGTCCAATGCAGTGGTTTCAGGTATCCTTCCAGTATGTTCAGTTGATGCACACGTTTTGTTCTATCCCGGATCCACGCACTCGTATGTATCCACACACTTTGTGCCGAGTTTGGGTAGAGAGTCCGGTTTGCTTGATCAGCCACTTGTTGTGACCACTCCTGTGGGAAAGTCGTTTGTTGCTAGGCACGTGTTCCGGTCATGCACCGTCTGTATTGGCGAGAGAGAGTTGCCTGTCGACTTGATCCTTCTGGAGATATTGGACTTCGACGTTCTTTCGGGCATGGATTGGTTAGCCACGTGCTATGCTTCTGTGGACTACCGTGAGAAGACAGTTAGATTTTGTTTTCCGGCGAGTCGGTTTTTGTTGTGTTGGGGGACCATGGTGCCGCCCCTCACAGTGTGATTTCTTCTTTTCGCGCTGGACAGCTTTTGAGGAAAGGATGTCAGGGATTTCTCGCCTATGTTTGCGATGCTAGTGCTACACAGGTTCCATTGGATCAGGTTCCGGTCGTTAGCGAGTTCCCTGATGTGTTCCTTGACGAGCTTCCTGGGCTACCGCCCGAGCGCGACATTTCTTTCTGTATTGATTTGGTTCCTGGCTCGGGGCCTATTTCCATACCGCCTTATCGGATGGCCCCGGCGGAACTTAGAGAGTTGAAGGGTCAGTTGCAAGATTTGCTGGACAAGGGACTTATTCGACCCAGTGTTTCTCCTTGGGGTGCTCCAGTCCTGTTCGTTAAGAAGAAGGATGGCAGTTTGCGTCTGTGTATCGACTACCGCCAGCTGAACAGGGTGACAGTGCGGAACATGTATCCTTTGCCGCGCATCGACGATTTGTTCGACCAGCTTCAGGCGGCAGGGTACTTTTCGAGGATCGATTTACGATCGGGCTATCATCAGCTGCGGGTTCGACAGGAGGACATTCCCAGGACAGCTTTCCGTACGTGCTACGGCCATTAGGAGTTTTTGGTGATGTCGTTCGGACTCACCAATGCGCCAGCAGCATTCATGGACTTGATGAACCGTATTTTCCGGCCATATTTGGATCTGTTCATTATAGTGTTCATTGACGATATCTTGGTGTATTCCCGGAGTAGTGAGAAGCACGAGCAGCACCTGCGGATTACACTGCAGACTTTGAGGGAGCACCAGCTTTATGCGAAATTCTCCAAGTGTGCTTTCTGGCTGGACAGCGTGGACTTCTTAGGGCATGTGATTTCACGAGACGGTATATGTGTGGACCCGAGGAAGATCGAGGCCGTGCAGCGTTGGCCCAGACCCACATCGGTTATGGAGATTTGCAGCTTTTTGGGGTTGGTCGGTTACTACAGGCGATTTGCGCAGGACTTCTTCAGTATTGCTACACCTTTGACTGGGTTGACCCGGAAAGGAGTCCCTTTCGATTGGACGGAGGAGTGCGAGCACAGTTTTCAGCAGCTACGGACTCGGCTGACGACGGCACCGGTATTATCATTACCTTCAGGCTCAGGCGGATTTGTGGTCTATTGTGATGCTTCTCGAGTGGGGCTAGGGTGCGTTTTGATGCAGTATGACAGGGTGATCGCGTATGCTTCGCGACAATTGAAGAAACATGAACAGAACTACCCCACTCATGACTTGGAGATGGCTGCAGTGGTCTTTGCACTTAAGTCTGGCGACATTACCTTTACGGCGAGTCATGCCAGATATTCACAGATCACAAGAGTCTAAAATATATATTTCAGCAGCGGGACCTGAACCTTAGACAGCGCCGATCGATGGAGTTAGTGAAGGATTACGACTGCGAGATCTTATATCACCCGGGCAAGGCAAATGTGGTGGCGGATGCTTTGAGCAGGAGGCCCGGGGGTAGTCTATCTTGTTTGAGCGCAGTACAGGGGCAGTCGTCGGCAGATTGGCAGTTATTATGCGACAGCCGGATACAGTTCTAGTTCACGCCGATTGGAGGATAGATCGCGCATGTTCGTGCACGCCCACAGTTACTTGATCGCATACATGAGGCACAGCACAGTGATGACCGATGTTCGGAGATCATGACACAGATTGGACATGGCAGATTTTCCGAGTTCATGATCGATGATCAGGGGGTACTACGATTTGGGACTAGACTATGCATACCAGATGCTGAGGGACTGCGGCGCAAGATTCTTGAGGAGGCACGTCGATCGGTATATAGTGTCCATCCCGGTTCCACCAAGATGTATCATGATATGAGAGGTGTTTACTGGTGGGACGGAATGAAGAGGGACATCGCAGATTTCGTGTCGAGATGCCTGACTTGTCAGCAAGTCAAGGCTGAGCACCAGAGGCCCGCGGGAGAGCTACAGCCGTTGCCCATTCCGGAGTGGAAATGGGAGCAGATTTCGATGGATTTCGTTGTGGTTCTACCCAGGACTAGGCGAGGGTACGATTCCATTTGGGTGATCGTAGATCGTTTGACGAAAGCGGCTCACTTCCTGCCAGTGAAGATGACTTTCGGATTTGCTCAGTACGCCCAGATTTACATTGACGAGATAGTACGACTGCACGGAGTCCCGACGTGTATTGTGTCCGACAGAGGCACCCAGTTTTCCAGTCGACTATGGCAGAGGCTTCAGGAGGCTTTGGGCACTCGCTTGAGTTTCAGCACAGCATTTCATCCGTAGACCAACGGACAGTCAGAGCGGACTATTCAGACTCTCGAGGACATGCTCAGAGCTTGTGTATTAGATTTCGGAGGTAGCTGGGATCATCACTTACCCTTCGTAGAGTTCTCCTACAATAACAACTATCAGGAGACCATTCAGATGGCACCATTTGAGGCTCTTTATGGTAGGAGATGCAGATTGCCTGCCTGTTGGACAGAGCTCAGTGAGAGCAGTATCTTAGGGCCACAGATTGTTGAGGAGACGACTGCGAAGATCCAGTTAATTCGCGATAGGATGAGAGCAGCCCAAAGTAGGCAGAGATCTTATGCGGACCGTCGGTGACGCAGACTTGAGTTTTCTGTTGGTGATCATGTTTTCTTGAGGGTCTCCCCAATGAACGGTGTGATGAGGTTTGGGAAGACGGGGAAGCTCAGTCCCAAATATGTGGGCCCCTTCGAGATCCTCGAGCGTGTTGGTGCAGTTGCGTAGCGGTTAGCCCTTCCGCCCAGTTTTCCAGATGTGCACCCCGTATTTCACGTATCGATGCTCCGTAGATATCTTCATGATCCCTCGCATGCAATTCAGCATCCGACGATCCAGCTTGAGCGCGACCTTTCCTATGGAGAGCAGCCGGAGATGATCTTGGATCGACAAGTGAAGAAATTGAGATCAAAGGACATTCCATCAGTCAAGATACTTTGGCGTGGTCAGGGTCGTGAGGTCACTTGGGAGACCGAAAGCGAGATGAAGAAGAGGTATCCCCATCTTTTCGAAGGTATGTATAGTTAGATTTTGAAATTCGGGGACGAATTTCTTTAAGGGGGAGAGATTGTAACACCTTAGGATGTGTTTAGTGACTATTTATATTTAAGTAATGGGTTTTTAACAAAAAGTTTACCAAATTGTGTTTCAAATATTTTTCCTAATTTAATAAATATTTTTCTAAAATTTTCCTAGGCTTGCACATACATGTGCATGTAAACTAGGGTTTTTAAATGAGTTATTACCATGATTAGTGACCATGGTGGGTTAATCATGGGGATTAAGTCTTTTGGGTTTTAATTAAGTTTAAATTAGTTAATTAATAGTTGCTTTAATTTGAATTTCCTTGGGGTGTTGACTTGGTGAGAGAGAGAGAGAGTGCATCATGGCTTAAGCCATGCTTGCAATTAAAGAGGAGAGAGAGAGGAGGGGATGACATTGGGGTGATGATTTTTCCTCTCATTTCTTTTTGTTCTTCTCTCAAACCTCACTCACACACACACAAACACACACACACTTACCTCTTCAGCACCAGCAGCAGCAAGCATCCACAGCAGCAGCAGCAGCAGAAACAGCACCAGTAGCAGCAGCAACAGCAGCAGCTTCAACTACAGCTCCTTCCCTTCACTTCTTCTTCTTCCTCCAGCTCCCTAAGGTCGAGTGTGGGGTATATTTCCTAAACTTACTCCCTAGTTTACTTGTTTAGTGTAGTTTTTCTTCGGTTAGTGGTTTTTTATGCGATTTAGTGCGATATGAGGTGTTAAGTGAGAACCTTGGCCAAGTGATGTGTGTTGTGGTGTTAGTAAGTTGTTAGAGTATTGTTAGGGCCATCTTAACCCAGCTTAAACCCCAATTGCACTAAAATACCACCAGATCCCTATTTGATGCAAATTCATCGTTTTTAAGCAAAATTTGAGTTTCTAAAAACTGCTATCGACCCGGTGAGTTCAGAATAATTTTGAGAAGACTGCAGTATGTTGGTTAGGTGCTGATCCCCCAGGAAGAACCCGACCACAAAATTCCGTACAGTGGCCGCCGAAATATTCGATCTGGCCGCAATTTGCGGCCAGATGGGGAGGGTTTGGGTTGGGGTTTGGTCCTATGGGTGTCTGCTGCTATGTGGAGTTTTGTGATATACATATTTTTGTGATTTAAGTTCTGTATAAAAATCTGGGACTAAATACCTATTTCTCGTATTATAAACCTTCGCGACACGCGTGATACGTGTGTGGGTTTGGGGTTTTTGCGTATCGCGACGCGTCAGGGTATTTTCTGGCGCGTGATCACACGTTTTAGCGTATCGCGCACACACGCGATTGGTTTACGACACGGGTGTCTAGTTGGACCGTAATATCACGTTTTTGTGAAATTGAGCTTATGTGTGATATATGTTATGTGATTCTAGGTTCGCAGGCGAGTGAGACGGACACTGCGAAAAAGTGCAAGCAAGTCGTCGGCTACACTTAGCGCGAGACTTAAGTGAGTAGATTTCACATCTACGGGGATATCGCCCGCATGGCGTTATGCGTCAGGGCTGATAGGACCTTATTATTATATGTTGCATTTACCTTATGGACTGTCATTGCATGTTGCATTCCCTGCTATATATATGCTTAGAATTGATAGAACACCGCACTATTACTAACGGTTTATGTTGCACGAGCACTAATCTGCATGCTACACACACACCGTTAGTAATTGCCATGACACACTCATTGTAGAACTGCCATGATTACATTGCTGTAGTACATTTCATATATGATTCGATATGACTTTCATGGAAATTAGGAGCCGCATGATATCTTTAAAAACGGAAACTAATTTTAAAAGCGGTTTCCCTTATACCTATATCATGGATTGATGTACATAGCACATCGCATTGGATTTACTTCTTGGTGTTGGATTTTCATGTGATTTCTGGTTTTGAGGACCGTGGAATTTTTAAGAAAAGATGCACTATTTGAAAACCCGGTTCCTCGTGATATGATATTTTGGTGCCTCCACCACGCGTTTTCTCGGTGCTGAGACGTGTGCTTGAAACCCGATTCGAGGAGATGGATGATCCGTTTGCGGGTTCGTGGTGGACCCGGTATGGTTCCCCGGGGCGAGAAATGTGTTTCGTGGAGTAGACGATGAGCCTGGCAGGGTGGCGAGTACCTACCGGTGATTGGTTGGACCTGGCAGTTATCCGGAGGATACTGACCAGAGTCGAGAGATGGATGCGGGATGATCCGTACTGCCGGGGCCGAGGGCCGATACCGCAGACGGAGCCCGTGGGCTGATCCGGACTGACGGAGCCCGATATATGAGGATTTGCGTGTCGATACTGGACACGAGTATTTTATGATATTTTGGGTGCCGATGTTGGGCACTCGTGATTTCTCAGAGATTTACAGGATTTGAGGGCGGATGGGTATGCCGGCGCCTGAGTTATTTGGGATTTGGGTGCAGTTGTGGGCACCGATTGTTGTCCACGTTGATATTCCTTGTAAATGTTGTTTATCCCATGCTCAGCATTGATTACAATATATCTCATCCTGTAGTTATTTTACCTGACAGTGCATCTGCATGATTATTGCACATACTGCTTATTTCGCATTGATATCATCTGCTGGCATTTGTTAGAGTAGCGCAATACGTGCATGCTCGCGATTACCTTTATATGTTATCTCTATTCACGAGTTGGCAACTCACCCCCGTTGTGCCATAGTATTTGCAGGTTGCCCTCAGCATTGTCGCAGCAGGCTGTCTTTTGCACCTTTTGGCTACAGATACCACTACAGTTGCGGCGAGAGCTGTTTTGCATTTAGGTGGGTTGTGGTATCTGATTACTTTTATTGTATCCCTTTTTGTATCTAGTACTCTCCATCTACCATTTATTTACTGGACTTAGATACTGTGAGAGGACGATGATGTATATTTTGTATTCTGGTGTCGAGCTCGTGGGAGCCGACTGTTTTTATTTGCAGTTTATATTCTGTGATGTTTACTTATTGCTCATTCTTCGCTACGGCGTCGTATATTACTCTTGTGATGATGGTTTCCGCCGTTAGGCGTGATTGCTCCCGTTTGGGAATGCTTTGTTTCATTATATCTCATTTTTACTCATATCCTCTTTTATACCTGGGCTCGGGGCTACTTTTACAAAGGAAATGCTGCCAAAATTATTTAAATGATTAAGTAACTTTAAAAGAACTTATTGAATTATTTAAGGTTTTTTTTCTAAATGTTTTACTAAATGTTTTCAAAACTCACTATTTTTTTTAAATGGTTTTGATTTCTGGGTTCGGCTTACTTAGTCGCGTTACGCCTGTAGACGTAGCGTTGTTAAGTGCCGGTCACGAGCCGAAATATTCGGGTCGTGACAAATAGTAGTATGTGATACTGTATTCTATTCTCGTGATTTGTGACATTGATCGGTTATATGCGATATAGCCGGGTTATCGGATCAAGTGTTGATTCGATAAGTTGTTATTATAGATATTAGTCGGTTATATGCGATATGACCGGATCATTAAATCAAGTGTTGATTTAATGATTTAATGTATAATTATATATTTGATATATTACTTTATATTAACTAGTATTTGTTCACTTAAGATGGATTTTCTCACTTGATGTGCATAAGTTGTATATGTGATATATTTTTGTGCACTTGTTTGTATCATGTTTGATGATACATTCAAACTTGGGTATGTGTATGTTTTACACCATGTTTAGGTTAATGGTTAGGGTTTTGTTTTCTTTATTTATTTTATTTATTTTGTTAAAACAAAATGGTGGCTTTCTTTCTTTTCTTTGCTAGAAGCTTCATGTTGTTTTCTAGCATCTTTGAAAAAGTCTACCATTTTGTTTTATCCTTAACCTAACCATTTGCCTAAACCCTAGTTTATTCTCTACATTAGTTACACTCACCCATGGTTGCAAGATGATAAGGCTTCACTTGAATTTTCTATTTAGATAATTCATTTCATTCTTTTCTTTCTTCTTCTTCTTCTTCATGAAGAAGAAAACCATTACTAGAAAATTCCAAGTGATGAAATTAAATGAGAAATCCAATTCTAAAGTGAACAAACTTCCTATTTCTTCATCTTCTACCACTTGCCATGTAGTAGAGTGTGTTATCTTCACAAATTTCATGACCTATTGAAGATGGAGCTTGAGTTTGAGTCGCCTCCACATAGATCATCTTCGGCATCGAAGTCAACGACCTAGCCCGATCATTTCTCCGACGAAACCATCGCTAGAGTCCGGGATTCCGATGATCGCAGCAGAGTGACGTCAACACGGAGCTAAAAAAGTGGAGGACCGGATCTACAAAGGTTGTAGTCCCTTTCACTTAGTAGCAAAGTCGTTTGCTTACTTGTTTT
Source organism: Agapanthus africanus (assembly GCA_030015575.1). Taxonomy (NCBI): domain Eukaryota; kingdom Viridiplantae; phylum Streptophyta; class Magnoliopsida; order Asparagales; family Amaryllidaceae; genus Agapanthus; species Agapanthus africanus. Next base: position 208,951,588 of record JASDDO010000029.1, on the reverse strand, counting down.
TTCCCCTAATCTCTAGTTAACGATCTTGCCTAGGGTTTCTCGGCACATAATTTTTTGAATTTAGCATGGTTGTTGCCTTGTGAAATCTCATGAGTGTGCCTAGTAACCCTACAGTGGTATCAGAGCCTAGCTAGAGCTTTAGGCGATGTATAGATGAAGTTAGAAACCCGATCGAACCCCGAAACCCTAATCGCAGCCCCTCTCTGTATATTTTTACAAACTGTGGAATTTTCCAAATTAAAAATATCTAAAAAATACAGCAGGTAATTATATGAGTTACTGTGGAGCACGTGCTCCTAAGTCGGCTAATGAGCCGCGGAACCGCGGCGCCACCCTGGCTTTCGCGGCGGTTCCGCGGCCATAAATATGACTCTTGTCACGTGCTCTGCACAGTAATGTCCAACTGAATTTCCTGTGTTTTCTGGGAATTTTTAAATTACACTCAAGAGTTGAGTTATCTGGGGTGTATTGGGGACTCGATGATTCGATCGGATTGTTTAATTTTGTCTATGTGTTTTTCCGGATAATTTTAGAACATGTTAAAAAGTTCGACCGGATATAAATACCCATGTTTTCCCCTGCCGGGAAATTTCCAAGTGTTGGATTTTTCCGTAGTTTGAGAACGTTCTAAGTAGTGCAAGTAACGTGATGGACCCTTTAGAAGACAACAAACCTTAACTCGATTATGTGACCGTCTTGAACTGCCCTTTGAACCTTAGGGTTTGGGGCAGTACGGCGTGCCACATGTGAGGCGTTGGCTTGACCTTTCTATGGCTGGACCGTTGGTACTGTGGCATGAAGTGAATGTTTTTAAACTTATTTCATGTGTTGAGCTTTTAGGGAAAACTTGGGTGTTTGATTGTTCGATCGGAAAGTTTAACATTTTCTATTTATCTGGAATGTGATACAATATTTGGAATTCACAAGTTGTTATGAGATAACTGAATGAATGTTATAAACATAGCAATTTAGTCTCACTTGATCGATTGTCACGGAATTTTGATATGATCAAAAGTCCATCGCAATCGCGTAGCGTACGCGGATACTCACCGGTAAACTTAATAGATAGCTGCGCCCCATAGCCCCGACCAAGTGACTGTAGGAGAACCCCGTCGCCGAAAGCATCCGTTCGGGTGCTCGCGGCAGCGGTGTTCCGCCTTAGTGCACTTCGTCGACGGTATCGGGGGCGCGGCCGTCTACTAAAGTTTGCGACGAGCATTCGGTCAGGATGTCGGGAATCTTGTTGAATTGCCCGACTTGATATTGAAAAGAGTTTTCGATTTTGAGACTAAAATGCGGGGTTTATAATTGTTAGGCATGTGATGTCTAAGGAATTCATTTGATTAGGCATGCGATGTCTAAGGAGCTTGCGGATTCCAACTGTTGTAGTTTTATACTTTCTTTTCTGCGACCGTAAGTGTAATATGTGATATCGCCGGTTTCGTTGCTATATGTCAACGACAATTGGGATGCGCATATTTACTTACGTTGATGACATGTGATGTTATGTGTTGCTGGATATGTTATATTGGATCGTCGTGTTTGAATAGCCGGGGGTTTTTATGTGAGATGAGTGTTTTTCATTTTCATTCATGTAAAAATTTGTATGTAATATTCTTTTATTGGGGCACTTCCGGGTTGAGGTTGATGTCACCATTTGTATATTATTTACTTTACCGCACTAGGATAGACCCAAGGAGGAGAGCACAAGTAACCAGGTTCTGGAGTCCAGTGGGAGACCAATTCGAGGAGTCGAGTCCGGGTCTCCTAACTCTAGAATTGGTGGGGTCGCTTGCCGCTCTCGTAAGGGTCTAGGGGTGTGAGTTGTTCTATTCATCGCGACCGTGGAATCCGTGTTTTATACCGGCTCGTATTGAAAACACGGACGTCCTAGTATATCCAATGTTTCATATGTTTCTTCTGCTGCGATATCTGTGATGTGATCATTTGATGTTCTGTGATAAATACAGTATATAGTATATATGATATATTATATAGACGTTACTTATTTTTTACACCCGCGCTAGCCCTGCCCCGCTTTGCCGTTAGTTACCTAACCTAACGGTGCACGAGGGGACATCGAGGCGAATGCGGATGGCATAAGTGTAAGTCGTATTTATCTGTGATGTTTAGGTGATTTAAATGATGGGACTTCATTAATATGATTAATGAAAGAAAAAGATACCTAAAAGATGTTGTGGAATCGAATTTTCAAAAACAGGTAGCTACGGTTCTTGCTTTGCATCGCGGTGTTCCTTATAGAACATCCTGCACCTTATTCGATAAGGAAAGGGCCGAGATCCCTTCACCGGGAGTGACCCCTTTAGCAATGACTGGCAGATGCTACAACCCTCGGTTTGTCTTTTGATTGCTTTTGGAGTTTTTGCATTGCATAGTGGTATATATGATATACCCTGCACCTTATTCGATGAGGAAAGGGCCGACGATCCTTTCACCGGGAGTGACCCCTTTAGCAAAACTAGAAAAGCCTAAAAAACACTCCATTTCAAAATTCATTTGATTCTACAACGATATCAAGTTCATTACGTAATGGGTTTTCAGAAAAACCTGTCTTAGCCCTCCGTCATTTCAGATAAGTTGTATATTGTATTCATACTACATTTGTTGGCTTTCGTCAAGGTGTAGTGTGCGGTAGTTATATGCTGCTTATCTGCTGCATATGATGCGATTGGATTAGGGTATTCGTGCGGCTTTGTTGGCTTTCGTCAAGGGTCGTACGGGTGGGTTTAATTCAATCAAGAAATGACGGGTTGAACTTGACTAGCGGGCTATGGTTTGTTGGCTTTCGTCAAGGTCATAGCACGTTAGAAGCAAAATATTATCGGGAATTTCAAGTGTTGAAATTTGCAATGAGATTGCATACCATCTATGAGATAGTTGGATCCCGATACCCGCTGCGAGTAAGAGTTACTCCTGGGAGAGTTTTACATATTACAATTAGCCGATCAAGTAGGTGTCTAGAAAGGTGTTAAAGGGGTTACGCCTCTGGGAAAACGAGGTTTACTTTAATTTGGTTCGTGCGAAAGCACGGGGAACCTCCCTCAAAGTACCGACACTGGCCTGGCTGAAAGATTGGCGAACTTGTAGCGTGTAATTAATCCCGGCTAGTCTTTCCTTTTAGGGTTTGAAGGAAGATTTGATTAAAATAGTGGGAGCCATCCTGATTAGATAAAATAATAACCAATCTGATCTTGCAAGAGCGCACGCAGAGTGTTTTCTTCTTTCTCTCTCTCCAGGTAGTGACCAGGTCATGCCTTAATCAATATAATAAAACGGATATATTGACCGAACCCTCTTGTTATACTGACCTGGGGAACGTTGGTCCCGCTCCAACTTATAATTGTTATAAGACAGAGCAGGAAATTGGGGAATACCAGATTTCCCATGCCGCCCAAACGAAGAAAGTGCATGCTGATGCATCTTCTTCGGGTGTGTTCATTACATAGAACTGTTTCTCAGTATCCTTTACGTCCTGGGTATGTGATACCGGATCAGGATCCCGCATATGTAAACTGTTACATGGGCTACAGATAGGTAGAGAACTGAGAACGGGTGATAAGTTTCATGAGACAGAAAACGGTGCAAGCGTTGCAGCCAAGTCTGTTGGTCACTGTCACCCTGTATTACCAATACATTGATTCTGAACAAATGCTATTAGATATCGAACCTGATATACAAAATCATATCAATCTCTTTATTTATTAAAGAAGGATATAATTTTGTATTGTTGAATATTGTTTTGAACATTTCAAAAGTTGATCGGCTCATGCACGTTATCTAAAAGCATTGACGTTCTAAATCAAACTACAGTTCCTAATATACAGAACACACACAAGAAAAAGAGTTCAGAAATGAACGAATTCTTCTTGAGGCATTGTAGACTAGGTCATATCAATGTGACCCGACTAGCTTAAGTTATATTTTAGATGCATATATAAATCAGTTTTAATTTACATCTTGTGAAACTTGCCAGTCATGTCACAAAGATAAGATGACCATAGCTCTGTTTATTGGAAACAGAGAAAGAGTTAGTAAACTTTTGGGATTGATACATGATAATGTATGTATGGTCCCCTGTCTACACATGCCAGGACCGACTCTTTGTACTTCATTACATTCTCTGATGATCTCTCAAGATTCAGTCATATGTTCCTGTTGAAACACAAGTCCGAAACTTTTGAGATATTCCCAGAATATAAATTAGAAGTAGAGAACCAAAATACGGGTATAAGTATTATGTCCTTTGATGTGATCAGGTAGGAGAATACTTGAGCACGGAATTCCTGGTTTATTCTAAAGGAGAATGAGATTCTCTCTCAGCATTATTCCTCCGTATACACCATAGCACGATGGTATATCGGGGCGGAGCAATAACACCCTATGTGATATGGTGTGCTCTATGATGAGTACTACTGAGTTACCTTTTTTTCCTTTTTGGGGGTTATGCACTTGAGAAGCTGCATACCTATTGAATTGGGTTCGAATCAAATCAGTGCCTACCACTCCATATAAGATATGGTATGGGAAGAGCCTATCTCTTAAGTAAGTTAAGATTTGGGATTGTCCGGCCTATGTCAAAAGCAAAAATCCGGACAAGATCGAGGCAAGATCAGTTCTGTAGAACTGGAAAGGTTCCGGCTATACAAACTGCAGCTAATGATTTGGTAGAACCAAAGGATTCAATAGTAACCAATGAACCTCAGTCTCTCCGCCGATCTAGTAGGGTTCCTCACCCACCTGAGAGATACTTTGGTTTCTCTATGACAGTGGGAGCGAGGATTGCATCATGAGATAATGACCTAACTAGTTTCGAGCTGGCCATCAGGAGTGGGACTCTGTAAGAATGGCTGGATGCTTATCGATCTGAGATGGAATCCTTATACACCAACAAAGTATGGACTTTGGTTGCTTTATCTGAAGGGTTAAATCCCCATCAGGAGCAAGTATATCTTGAGAAGATTACTTGGTGTACATGGAAAAGTTAAGACTTTCATAGCTAGACTTGCTAAAGGTTTTCGTCATCGACCAGGCGTGGATAATGATGAAACCTTTTCAAGTAGCTATGCTTAAGTCCATCCAGATCTACTTGCCACGGCTACATACCATGACTACGATATCTGGCGGTTGGGTGTCATGACTGCTTTTCTAAAATGATGTTTTGAAGAGAGCGTCTGTAAGTACACAGCCAGAGGGCTTCATAGACACTGGGAGCAGCGGAAACGTGAGCAAGATGTTTTATGTGATAAAGCAGGCATCGCGGAGTTGGAACATCTGTTTTGATGTGGTAGTCAAAGAGTTTGACTTCATCAAAATGGTAGATGAACCTTGTATATACAAAAAGGTAGTAGAGAGTATGGTGGTGATCCTCGTAGAGTACGTGGATGACATACTCTTGATAGGGAAGGAGTTTCCTATGCTACGCTCGGTCAATCTCCGCTTATCACAAGAATTCTGCATACAGGATCAAATTGCTACCTCCTAAATCCTAGGTTTTTGGATCTATGACATAGATTTATTTGGATGTTAGGGTACTCACTAGTTGTCGTGAGATGGTATCAATTGATCCTGGGGAGAATCACTGGAAAAGTTCCAGGGTGATAAAGACGACTGAATATCAGTCACAGGCATTGTCTTTACCCTCAGTGAAGGGACGGTATGTTGGAAGAGTTCCAAGCTAGATACCGTGACATACTAGACGATAAAGGCTAGATACATCGCTACCAAAGATGCTACCAAAGAGGAAGTCTGGGTGTATATTAGTTCATGAGATGAACTTCGTTCCTACCATTGTGTGACAATGGAGTTGTGGCTTATGCCAAGGAACGCCCATCCCATCAGTGTTCCAGACATATTCTAAGGCAGTATCACGAGATCATGGAGATGGTTGATCTCCAAGGAGATCGAGGTTAGGAGAGTAGACTCAGAGGACAACACGGCGGATCCACTCACAATAGCCTTTTCCCAGAGAGTGACTTTTATGGGATGGTTGAGTATGAGATACTACAACCACTGCTATCAGATGGCCCTAGTGCAAGTGGGAGATTGTTAGTTATATGTATGCCCTAGAGGCCATTACTGTACATAGGATGTATATAGTAGTGGATGCTGGGACATATATAGGGAGGACTTTCTTGCTCGACATGATAGTATGCTATCTGGTTGCTCTTTATCTTAATGTGTACACTGATTGTCTCTCAGTTACATGTTGGTAAAGCCCTTAGGATGTGTACTTGACTACCTGGACTATGATGCGGATCATACTAGTGGGGACATGGTAGTCCATAAGTACATCCTTCAAGGTCCTTAGTCGTAGGTGTATCGAGACGGGGCATCGATATACCAGAGTAGACTAGCGTATACCTTCTCGACCCATACAGATGGGCGATGGATGATCCCATATCCATTGGTGTTTGACATCAGAGATGATATGCGGGTGCTCAGTGGAGACTGGGTACACTGGACGGACTCGCCGAGAACTCCCAGATGGTATTATACCTCACGTCAGATGGCAGTTCTCTGGTAACCCTGGTACAGGTTAGTCTGTAGACCCGAGATCGTCATAGAGTCTTATGTGATTCCCATTGTGCTTTGATTTCCACCTTACCACGTCCAAGAGGCGTGCAAAACGGTGGTTTTTTGGTACAGTCCCGAATCACATGGAGGCAATGAGCGATAGGAGGGGATTCGACTCTCCCGGTATAGGGAGTTGATGTTGCCCTGTGTTCGATTGGCTATAACCGGAAATCCCTGGCCAGGGTTGCTGAGATTTACTGGTAAGTGTTACCAGTAGTTTCTCGAACTGTTATAGACCTCATATCGACACGACTTATCGAGCTACTGGGGTCTGACGTTTACCACCCCTAGGCGAGATAAGCGACATATCAGACGACGAGACCAGCCTGTACGGTAAGTGTTACTTGTAGGGTTCCTAGGCACTCTTATGAAGGTTCATAAAGCATCAAACATGCCCAAATAAAATTTTAGATGTGCCGATCAACCCAAAGCCGGGATCTTTGCTAGATTATTAGGGTTTAACATGCAAGATAACATCTTTAAAGCTAAGTGTAAGGGATTACAACCTTTGTAGTCTGCTCCTTAGCTTCAGAAGCTCCGAGTAGAAGTCCTTTCGCCGCGATCCATGATCTCCCGGACTCAAGAGAGGCTCCACGACTCGAACGATCCATCCTAGCTTGAAGTGTTCCGATTCTCCGATGATCTACGTCGAAGTTGCTATAACCCAAGCTTTCTTACTCTAAAGAGATGAACATCCTAATCTAATGGGCAAGATTAGATGAGGATGATGGAGTAGTATTTATGCTTTCTTTTTAATTCACTTTCTCACAAGAAATCATCACAAAAGTAAATTCTAGTGAGCTCTCTCTCAAAAACTAAAGAGAGAAGAAGATGAAGAATGAATAGAATCATCCTTTTGTGATGAATAGTAGATAAATGTATATGATTGATTATGGAACCATGGTCAAGGATGAGAGGCTAAAAGTTTGTAGAGAATAAACTAGAGTTAGGGTTTGGTTAGGTTAAGGATAAGTATCAACCATAATATCTTAACCAAGACAAAATAGAATCCTTCCAGAATGAACAAGAATGAGCTAACCCTAATCAAACCCTAATCCCTTTTTATCATCCTTAAACATGTTTCATAATAAATCATTACATGTCACAATAATATATATCACATACATATTATATATTTGCAACAAAAGAAAATAATACAATTAACATATATCGCATATATATCAATGTATTAATCCGGTGAGAAAATGAAATAATAAAGCGAGCCAATATTAGATAATATAATACAATATATCATATATATCATTATACATTAAATCATCGAATCAACACTTGATCCAACGATCCGGCTATATCGAATATAACCGACTAATATATCATGTACCGATTCATCGAATCAACACTTGATTTGATGTCCCGGTTCATATCTGAATATCGCGAGAAAATAAAACGGTATCTCATATCGCATTATCCTCGGTCCTGCACATATCACATATATGCCTCTACTCCGTTTTGCCTGAGCCAAGAAACCTCTGTGTAGGACTCTAAAGAATTGTCAATACGCCGGTAGCAGATGATGATAATATCAAACACCCAGAAGCTGCAAGCGGTCAGCTAAACGTAACAGCCACCCAGGTATTGAGCGATCAGAAGATCAACAAACTAGCCTGTCTGTTCTCCTATCAATCCAATCAGTAACACTCCCGTACAGTCCGGTCTGTTCGTCTGATATGTCGCATATCAAGTCTAGGGGTGGTATACGTCAGACCCCAGTAATCGATAAGTCGTGTCGATGTGAGGCTCATAACAGGTTGAGAAACTACTAGTAACACTTAACAGTATATCTCTATATCATCCCTGGCCAGGGACTTCCAGTTACAGCCAATCGAACACAGCACAAAATCAACTCCCTATACCGGGAGAGACGAATCCCCTCCTATCGCTCATTGCCTCCATGTGATTCAGGACTGTACCCAAAAGCCACCGTTTTGCACGCCTTCATGGACGTGGTAAGGTGGAAATCAAAGCACAGTGGGAATCACACAAGACTCTATGACGATCTCAGGTCTACAGACTGCTCTGTACTAGTGTCACCAGAGAACTGCCATCTGACGTGTGGTATATCACCAACTGGGAGTTCTCGGCGAGTCCGTCCAGTGTACCCAGTCTCCACTGAGCATCCGTACACCATCCTTGATGTCAAACACCGATGGATATGGGATCATCCATCGCCCATCATATGGATCAAGATGCGTATACGGTAGTCTACTCTGGTGTATCGATGCCCTGTCTCGATATACCCTCGACTAGGAACATTTATAGGATGTACTCATCGACTACCGTGGCCCCACTAGTATGATCTCATCATAATCCCAGCAGTCGAGTACAGATCCTAAGGGCTTTATCAACATGTGAGAGAAAGACAATAAACCAATCCAAGTCAACATGTTAAGATAAAGTGAAACCAAATAGCATACTATCACGACGAGCAAGAAAGTCCTCTCTGTATATATCCAAGCATCCATCATAATATACACCATATGTACAACAATGGCCTCTAGGGCATATACATAACTAATAATCTCCGACTTGCACTAAGGCCAGCTGCTGTAGTATCTCATACCTAGCATCCCGAATAATCTCTCAAACTGTATCTAGGGAATGGCCTTCGTGAGTGGATCCGCAGTGTTGTTCTTCGTATCTACTCTCCTGACCTCGATCTCCCGGCGATCAACTATCTCCCTGATCAGGTGATACCGCCTCAGAATATGTCTGGACTTCTGATGGGATCTGGGTTCCTTGGCCAAAGCCACAGCTCCATTGTTATCGCAATACAGAGGTATTGGATGTTCAATGGATGGAACCACTCCAAGTTCAGTGATGAACTTCTTTATCCAGACAGCCTCTTTGGCAGCATCGTTGGCAGCGATGTATTCAGCCTCCATCGTCGAGTCTGCAACGGTATCCTGTTTGGAACTCTTCCAGCATACCGCCCCTCCATTGAGGGTAAAGAAAAATCCCGAGTGCGACTTAGAGTCGTCCTTATCACTTTGGAAGCTGGAATCGGTAAAGGACTCCACACGGAGTTCTCCGTTACCATACACGAAGAACATGTCTCTAGTCCTTCGCAAGTACTTGAGAATGTTCTTCACAGCTGTCTAGTGACTCTCTCCAGGATCTGCTTGATACCGACTCACCATACTTAGTGAGTATGCAACATCGGGTCTGGTACATAGCATCGCATACATGATAGAGCCTACTGCCGAAGCATAGGGTATCCCTTGCATGCGAGCTCTTTCCAAATCAGTCTTGGGAGGCATCTCTTTGGAGAGAGTGAGTCCAGAGATGATGGGTTGGTTCCCACGCTTGGATTCTTCAATACTAAAGCTCTTTAGTATGGTGTCAATGTACCTGGATTGGGACAATCCCAGTATCCTTTTGGATCTATCTCTATAGATCCTAATCCCTAATATACAGGAGGCATCACCTAGATCTTTCATTGAGAATCTTTGTGATAAGAAGAGCTTGAATGATTGCAGCATAGGAATATCATTTCCTATCAAGAGTATGTCATCCACGTACAATACGAGGAAGACAACCTTACTCTCTGCCACCTTCTTATAGATACAAGGTTCATCTATATTTTTTGATGAAGTCAAACTCTTTGACTACAACATCAAAACAGATGTTCCAACTCCGCGATTCTTGCTTTAACCCATAAATGGATTTAAGCAGTTTGCACACCTTTCCGCTGCTCCCACTATCTACGAAGCCCTCTGGCTGAGTCATGTACACGCATTCTTCTAAATCACCATTTAGAAAGGCTGTCTTAACATCCATTTTCCAGATTTCGTAGTCATGGTATGCAGCAATGGCAAGTAAGATCCGGATGGACTTAAGAATAGCCACTGGAGAAAAGGTTTCGTCATAATCCACACCAGGTCGTTGACAAAATCCCTTTGCTACAAGTCTAGCTTTGAAAGTCTCAACTTTTCCATCTACACCAAATTTCTTTTTAAAAATCCACTTGCTCCCAATGGGTTTTACCCCTTCAGGAGCATTTCCCAAAATCCATACTTTATTGGTGTACATGGATTCCATCTCAGATCGCATTGCATCCAGCCATTTCACAGAGTCACCACTCGTGATGGCCTGCTCGAAACTAGTCGGGTCATCATCATCCATGATGCAATCCTCGCTTCCACCATCAATGAGAAAACCGTAGTATCTCTCAGGCGGATGAGAAACCCTGCTAGATCGGCGGAGAGGCTGGGGTTCGTCGGGTACTACTGAATCCTCTGGTTCTACCAAGTCTTCTGTTATAGTTTGTGTCGCTGAAACCTCTTCCAGTTCTACCCTTATGCCACTAATCTGTTTCATAAGAAAACCTTTTTCTAAGAAGGTGGCATGTCGAGAAACAAACACCTTTTGTTCCTCGAGGTGGTAGAAGATATACCCTTGTGAATTTTTGGGATATCCTACAAACTTACATAAGACAGATCTTGCCTCGAGTTTGTCCGGATTTTATCTTTTGACATAGGCTGGACAATCCCATATCTTAACATACTTAAGAGATGTTCTCTTCCCTTTCCATATCTCATATGGAGTGGTAGGCACTGATTTGGTAGGAACCATATTCAATAGGTGTATGGCTGTCTCAAGCGCATACCCCCAGAAGGAAATAGGTAACTCAGCTGTACTCATCATTGAACGCACCATATCTAATAGGGTGCGATTCCTTCGTTCCGATACACCGTTGTGCTGTGGTGTATAAGGTGGAGTAAGCTGAGAGAGAATCCCATTCTATTTTAGATAATCTTGGAACTCATTGCTCAATTATTCTCCTCCTCGATCAGATCGAAGGATCTTAATACTTTTGCCCGTTTGGTTCTCTACTTCGTGGTTATATTCTGTGAATTTCTCAAAAGCTTCAGACTTGTGTTTCAATAGGAACACATGCCCGTATCTAGAGAGATCGTCAGTGAATGTAATGAAGTAGGAAGAACCGTTCCTGGCATGCAAAGACATGGGACCGCATACATCACTATGTACCAGTCCTAAGAGTTCAGTAACTCTTTCTCCGTGTCCACTAAACGGAGCTTTGGTCATTTTTCCTTTGAGACATGAATGGCAAGTATCATAAGATGATAATTCGAACGGATTCAAATAACCATCCTTATGTATCTTAGCCAGTCGTGTCGCATTGATATGACCAAGTCTACAATGCCATAAGAAGGATTCGTTCAATTCTGAACTTTTCCTCTTGTGCGTGTTTTGTATATTGAGGACTGTATTTTGATTTAGAATGAATATGCCATTATGTAACGAGCCTGATGCAATCAACTTTTGATCTAGGAATATGTTCATAACATTATCCTGTACTACAAAATTATATCTTTCTTTACTCAATAAAGAAACTGATATAATGTTGCACATCATGTTCGGTATATAATAGCACTCATTCAGAATCAGTGTATCACCACTTGGTAATATTAGGTGATATTTGCCAACTGCTTTGGCTGCAACATTTGCACCGTTCCCTACTTGAACGGAATGATCACATTTTCCCAGTTCTCTACCTTAACGTAGCCCATGTAACAGTTTACATATGTGGGATCCTGATCCGGTATCTAATACCCAGGACGTAGGGTAAACTGAGAAACTGTTCTCAATGACTAACACACCTGAAGAAGATGCATCAACATGCATGTTCTTTTCGGCGGCGTGAGAATCTAGATATTCTTCTATTCCCTGTTCAGTCTTATAACTCTTATAAGAAAGAACGGGTCCAACGTTCCCCTGCTCAGTATAATAAGCGGGTTCAGTCAATATATCCATATTATTAACTTGATTATGGCCTGACATGGTTGCTACCTGGAGAGAGAGAGAGAAGAAAACACTTTAGCGTATGCTCTTGCAAGATTAGATTAGTTATTATCTTATCTAATCAGGATGTCTCCCACTGTTTTTATCAAATCTACCTTCAAACCCTAAAAGCTAAGATTAGCCGGGATTAATTACATCCTACAATTTCGTCAATCTTTCATCCAGATCAGTGTCGGTACTTGAGGGAGGTTCCCCGTGCTCTCGCACGGACCTAATTAAAGTAAACCTCGTTTTCCCAAAGGCGTAACCCCGTTAACACTTTTCTAGACACCTACTTGATCGACTAATTGTCCTGTGTAAAACTCTCCCAGGAGTAACTCTTACCCGCAGTGGGTATCGGGATCCAACTATCTCATAGAAGGTATGCAATCTCATTGCAAATTTCAACACTTGAAATTCCCGATAATATTTTACCCCTAGTGTTCTATGACCTTGACGAATGCCAAACAACCCATAGTCTACTAGTCAAGTTCAACCCGTACATTTCTTGATTGAATTAAACCCACCCGCATGACCCTTGACGAATGCCAAACAACGCCGTACGAATACCCTAATCCAATCTGCATCATATGCATAAGCAGATAAATACTAGTTAGCTACCGTACACTACGCCTTGATGAATACCAAACTACCGTAGCACGAATATTAAGTAATACTTATCTGAAATGACGGAGGGCTACGCAGGTTTTTCAGAAAACCATGAGCGTAATGAACTTGATATCGTCGTAGAATCATGTGAAATTTTGAAATGGAGTGTTTTTTAGGCTTTCATTAGTTTTGCTAAAGAGGTCACTCCCGGTGAAGGAATCTCGGCTCTTTCCTCATCGTATTGGTACATGACATATCATATATATCACTGTGCAAAGCAAAACTCTAAAAGCAATCAAAAGACAAACCGAGTTTTGTAGCATCTGCTAGTTTTGCTAAAGAGGTCACTCCCAGTGAAGGGATCTCGGCTCTTTCCTCATCGAATAAGGTGCAGGGTATATCATATATACCGCTATGCAAAGCAAAACTGTAGCTACTTTTTTTATAAAGTTTTGATTCTACAACATCTTTTAGGTTTCTTTTCTTTTTATTAATCTCATTAATAAAAAATCCCATCAGCTTATGCTTCCTAAACATCACAGATAAATACGACGTACACTTATGCCCCTTGTGCACCGTTAGGTTGGGTAACCAACGACAGAGCAGGGCAGGGCTAGTGCGGGTGTAAAACATAAGTAACGTCTATATAATATATCATATATACTATATACTGTATCCATCACAACATATCAAATGATCACATCACAGATATCGCAGCAGAAACATAGATATAATGTGGGATATACTAGGACGTCCGTATTTAGTATTTAACCAACAATAGAAAATACGGATTCCACAGTCGCGATGAATAGCCAAGCCCACACCCTGGGCCCCTACGAGAGCGGCAAGCGACCCTACCAATTCTGGAGTTTAGGAGACCCGGTCTTGACTCCTCGAGATGGCCTCCCACTGAACCCCAAAACCCGGTCACCTGTGCTTCTCTCCTTGGGTCCATCCTAATGCGGAAAAGTAAATAATATACAACACTGGTGGCATCAAGCTCAACCCGGAAGTGCCCCAGATAAAAGAATATTACATTACATTTGAATTTACATGAATGAAAATATAAAACTCTCATCTCACATAAAACCCCCGGCTATTCAATCGCGACAATCCTGCACATCATATCTCAACAACACATAATATCTCATATCATCAACGTAAGTAAGTATGCATACACCGATCGTCGTCGATGTATAGCTGTAACGTTTCAAAATAATAAAATATTATTTTTGGGAATTTTTATAATTTAATATTATTTTATTGAATATTTTAATATTTTGGCATAATTAAATACAAATAAATGGAGAAAAATTATGGAAAATTATGGAAAATTCTAAAATGGGGTATTTATTGGAATTATGCCATTTTTAAGTGTTTGTGATCAATTATATTCTAATTTAGTGCTAATCGCGATTAAAAATCGCTAATCGGATTTTTAGCAATTTTGTGCAAAGCATGCACATATCTTTTTCTGCACTTGTGTTGCATTTTTCTTGCATTGGTTTTACTTTGGGGTTACTATTCTTGTGAGAAAGGAATTTGAAGAGAAAAGAAAATGGAAAAGGAATAAAATATGAGGTTTGGTGAGAGAGAGAGGTATGGTCTTCTTTTGACCCAAAAACTTAGCCATTTCCTTTGATTCCAACACTCATTTCCCTCATCTCTCCCTCTCCATTCTCAGCTGAGGTGCTGCCCTCTTCCTCCTCCCCTCTTCAAATCCCCAAATCATCACAAAAACAACACCAAAACCCTACCCCGATTTCATTAAAAGTGTGCACAAGCTCAAGATCTACACATCGGACCAAGAAAGCAAGGATTTTGGCAACTTGAGGCAACTCAAGAAAATTCTTGAGTTGCCAAATGAGGTATTTACTGAACCATTAGATTAGTTTTTGCATTACTTATACCTTATGTTAAAATTGAATCGAAATCGGTTGGTGTTGTGTACTTAAAGGAAACCTAGTTAGGGTTTGAGGAAATTGTGAGTTGTAGTGTGAAATTGAGCTTAGGGGAGGCTGCACAAACACCCTAGTGATGGAAATTGAGACCCAAACCTGAGATTTGAAACCCGGAATACGGATTTAGAAAATCGATATCGGAGATATTGTGAAATCTGTGAAGGTTTTAGGAATCTGCTATCACCCCGAGACCCCAAAAATAAAATTGAGCTGACAGTGAGTCGTGCAGGCACCTAGGAAGCTACCACCAAGACCCGAGCCCCTAATTCAAACCCATGGCCATAGATTTAATCATTCTGGCCGCAATTTGCGGCCAGAGTAGAGGGGAATGGGTTCATTTTTGTTCTAGAGCTCATTTTGCAATAAATTAGACCCCTCCTATATGCAGTTTTGGCTAATTGTCACCTGGGGAAAATCTGGGAGCATTTTGGTGTGTTTTAGGCGATGTTTTCCGTATTTTAAAATGCACTTTCTTGATATTTGGATTTGTATTTGGTTGTCGGGTGTTCGTACATCGACAACAGGGATTGTGTGATTGATTTGCACGTTTAGGCCATAGGTTCCAACCTATGAGCGCACTGTGCGCTGTATCGGTTTTCTGCCTCGATGTTAATACGTATTGCGACTGTTTATTATTCTAGGTACCCTCGCAAGGATTCCGAGGCGAAGGAGCATGGCGTCATCGATTTCGGCAAGCAAAGACCAGGTGAGTAGATTTATATCTACGGGGAGAAGTCGGGTGGATGGCGTATAGCACCCCCGCAGTCCGTGGTGATGTATACGAATACATATACACACATATGTTTATTATATGTTCTTGGAGATTATTGATGATAAGATGGATTGGTTTAGTGTAAGTGCGAAACCCTAGAGTAGGGGTTGCACCCATACACACACACGCACACACTTACATACATACTTTCTTTGGTATGGGTATATGGGAATATATGTTTGTATGTGTTCACATGGGTATGGAACTATGTGTACATATACTGGATTATGGATAGTGCTTGGGATGTGGGTTGAGTCGATGTGACTCGATTTGAGGCCGTGAGATCGGCGATATGACAGGATTCGTATGGGAGATACGACAGGATGCTTTAACGGGCCTTTGGGCATGTGTTTTACCCCGCATTCACACTTATATAGATGGTATCGATTGTACTAGACTTGGATCTGTACCGTAGATTATGTGATATGATGGTAGTGATACCTGATATGTGATGAGATAATGTGATATTAACCCGAACCCAGCTATTGGGATGCCGTATGACGATTTACCGTACGAGCCTATATTGATGATAGATCCGCGCTCATGACTCGAGGATGCTATATGATATACTGTATCGTACATAATACTATTAAGGCGAGATCACCGCTATTGTGTATATATATATATGTATATCGACTCAGATTTAGGTGGTTTCCATACCCCTCCCGATTGACTTCATAGTTGGGTCCGTAGTTCGCATAGTAGGCGTTAGACGAGACCCGAGTCATACCTATTTCAAAACTAACGAATCGAGAATATTTTAAAGATAGGCAAAAGGGATTCTACGGATATTTTCAAAGGACGCATCTTTTCTTAAAACACCGTAGCCCTTATTTTACCAAAAACCCCGATTCGTCTTATTTCAAAAGGCAAACCTGCATGATGTATTTATTGAGATATATTCTTTACTGTTGCTTTGATTATCTGATTCCGTATACTCATGCTATTTGCATTGAATTGCTTGTGTTTATTCATATATTATAATCATGCTACTAGGACACCGGCACCATTACCGATGATGCGTATGTACCACGTACACTTACTTGCCGGCTCACACACATCTTCATCGGTAATTGCCATATCACTACACAGTAGTATTATTGCATCAGGATATGACCCTTGTATGTGCATATTATTATTCCATGTTACATGATATACTGTTATACTTGCACTTCATTTATATGTCATATACATTATGCTTTCTGATTATGCGCATTGAGATATATTGTTTCTATGATATTTCTGGATTTGGGAACCGCGGGTATTTCAAAAGAGAATGTGTAATTGTTTTAAAAACCCGGTGACCCTTGATATGATATTTCAGTGTGTCCACCATGTGTTTTCTCGGTGCTGAGAGCGACAT
Source organism: Agapanthus africanus (assembly GCA_030015575.1). Taxonomy (NCBI): domain Eukaryota; kingdom Viridiplantae; phylum Streptophyta; class Magnoliopsida; order Asparagales; family Amaryllidaceae; genus Agapanthus; species Agapanthus africanus. The sequence continues at coordinate 208,934,466 of JASDDO010000029.1, read as the reverse complement.
GTGAAACCCGATTCGAGGAGTCGGATGAGGCCGATTGCGGGTACATGGTGGACCCGGTATGGTACCCCGGGGCGAGAACGATTTCGCTGTGTAGTAGACGGTGAGCTTGGCAGAGGGACTACTACCTACCGGTGATTGATTGGACCTGGCGGTTATCCAGAGGATACTGACCAGAGTCGATAGATGGATATGGGCCTACTGCCGGGGTCGAGGGCCGATACCGCAGACAGAGCCGTGGGCTGGTCCGGACTGACGGAGCCCGTTATATGAGGATTTACGTGCCGATGCTGGGCACAGTTTTCATGATGTTTTCGAGTGTCGATACTGGACACTCCGGTTCCATGATTTGACGTGTCGCGAGGGACACAGGTGGTTTATATCCTCATATTACCATGCATACGCTGATGATATTTACATGCATGAGGGTTATTGTCATTGGGTGATGAGTGGACGGGATCCACGTACATGCAGATTTGATTACATTGATCATACCTCACATATTATGATATGCTATTACCTGAGCACTGGCACGAGCACTTGGCACTACACTCATGTATAGAGATTACATTGCCAGTTTACCATGCTTCAGCTTTATTCATATTGAGGTTTATATATATCTGATCGTATTGACTTAGGATGGGTCATACATTCGATCTCTGCTTGTTGATATTTTCTATTCACAAGTTGGCAACTCACCCCCGTTGTGCCACAGTTCTTGCAGGTTTTGCCGTACAGATTTCATTGCGGCTTTTCTGGCACATTGCTTCCTTTACGGGTGACTTGCTTTGGTAGGTGTGTTCTTTGTATCAGAATCACCATTGTACATTATTTATTCATTGTATCTAGGAATTCCATCAACCAAAACTTGTATATTGTTTCAGACTTAGAAATCAGTTATGTATTATTTCGAGCTTAGAGTCGCGCTTGTAGTATTATGGTTTTCTGGCTGTTTTGAGTTTCTTTTTGAGTTTTTATCCTCGCCATTTGGTTTTGTATATTATATTGCTTGCGTGGTTGTGACCGTCGATTGACGAAGAGCTAGCTCCCGCTTGGGGATGCCTTTTTCATTTCATATATATCATTCTTGTTGTATCCCGTTCGGGGCAAGTTTTTAACAAAGGAAACTCTGCCGAAATTTTCAGAAAAGAATACACATTTTAAAAATGCATATTCGGCTTAGTTATTTAAAAACTTTGATTTTCGAAACATGATTTCTTTACTTCTTAAAACCAGTTTTCCTTATTTACTCTTAAAATGGTTTTAGATTTCTGGGCTTTTGGCTTACTTGGATCAGATGGGGTCCTATAGACTTCATATGGTTCAAGGGCCAGTCACGTGCTCTTTCGGGTCATGACAATAGCAACGACAATCGGCAATACAACTACATACTACACTTACGGTCACAGAAAAGAAAGTGTAAAACTACAATATTTGGAATCCACAATCACTTTAGACATCGTAAATCCGAAATATCACATACTTCGCATTTCATGCCTTACTTTATGAATTCCACATATTGTATCACATTCCAGATAAATAGACAGTATTAAACTTTTCGAACAGATAATCAAATACCCAAAATTTCCTAAATTGCTCAACACTTGAGCGGAGTTCAAATAATCCGGAATGTGTCACAGTAGTAGCGGTCCAGCCATAGAAGGGTCAAGCCAACGCCTCACATGTGGCACGCCGTACTTCCCCAAACCCGAAGATTCAAAAGGCAGTTCAAGACGGTCACATAATCGAGTTAAGGTTTGTTGTCTTCTAGAGGGTCCACCACAAAATTTGCACGCATTTGCAAAAGATTTAAACTCGAGAAAAGATTCAACACTTGAAAATTTTTTGTGTCGGGAAAAATTGAGTTAATGATATCCGTTCGAACATTTTAACAGATTCTAAATATCCGGAAATAATAACGAATTTAAATTTTCCGATCGAATTTACGATTACAAAATAAACCCCAGAATTCTCAACACTTGAGTCCGATTAAAAATACCCATAAAAATTAAATCACAGAAAGAGGAATAACTGTGCAAAAACTAGTCCTTGATTCCTCAATACTGCCGCGGTTCCGCGGCCCAAGCGAGGTACGGCCGCGGTTCCGCGGCGGTTTGTACGGAACAGGGGCTCGTTTTTCACATAAGTGCTTATTTTTTCCTGCGGATATTTTTAGGTATTTTTAATTCAGAAAAATTCCAGATTTTGAAAAATATCCAGAGAGGGGGTTAACTTTGTCGGTTCGGGTTCGATCGGAGTTTTAACTTCATAAACACGTCGCCTAATGCTCTAGCTAGGCTCTGATACCACTGTAGGATTCCTAGGCACTCTTGTGAAGGTTCATAAAGCATCAAACATGCCCAAATAAAATTTTAGATGTGCCGATCAACCCAAAGCCGGGATCTTTGCTAGATTATTAGGTTTTAACATGCAAGATAACATCTTTAAAGCTAAGTGTGGGGGATTACAACCTTTGTAGTCCGCTCCTTCGCTTCACAAGCTCCGAGTAGAAGTCCCTTCGCCGCGATCCACGATCTCCCGGACTCAAGAGAGGCTCCACGACTCGAATGATCCATGCTAGCTTGAAGTGTTCCGATTCTCCGATGATCTACGTCGAAGTTGCTATAACCCAAGCTTTCTCACTCTAAAGAGATGAACATCCTAATCTAATGGGCTAGATTAGATGAGAATGATGGAGTAGTAATTATGCTTTCTTTTTAATTCACTTTCTCACAAGAAATCATCACAAAAGGAAATTCTAGTGAGCTCTCTCTCAAAAACTAAAGAGAGAAGAAGATGAAGAATGAATAGAATCATCCTTTTGTGATGAATAGTAGATAAATGTATATGATTGATTATGGAACCATGGTCAAGGATGAGAGGCTAAAAGTTTGTAGAGAATAAACTAGAGTTAGGGTTTGGTTAGGTTAAGGATAAGTATCAACCATAATATCTTAACCAAGACAAAATAGAATCCTTCTAGAATGAACAAGAATGAGCTAACCCTAATCAAACCCTAATCCCTTTTTATCATCCTTAAACATGTTTCATAATAAATCATTACATGTTACAATTGTTAGTTATATGTATGCCCTAGAGGCCATTACTATACATAGGATGTATATTGTAGTGGATGCTGGGACATATATAAGGGGGACTTTCTTGCTCGACATGATAGTATGCTATCTGGTTGCTCTTTACCTTAACGTGTACACTGTTTGTCTCTCTGTTACATGTTGGTAAAGCCCTTAGGATCTGTACTTGACTACCTGGACTATGATGCGGATCATACTAGTGGGGACATGGTAGTCTATAAGTACATCCTTCACAGTCCCTAGTCGAGGGTGTATCGAGACGGGGCATCGATATACCAGAGTAGACTAGCGTGTACCTTCTCGACCCATACAGATGGGCGATGGATGATCCCATATCCATCGGTGTTTGACATCAGAGATGATATACGGGTGCTCAGTAGAGACTGGGTACACTGGACGGACTCGCCGAGAACTCCCAGATGGTATTATACCTCACGTCAGATGGCAGTTCTCTGGTGACACTGGTACAGAGTAGTCTGTTGACCCGAGATCGTCATAGAGACTTGTGTGGTTCCCACTGTGCTTTGATTTCCATCTTACCACGTCCAAGAGGGCGTGCAAAACGGTGGTTTTTGGGTACAGTCCCGAGTCACATGGAGGCAATGAGCGATAGGAGGGGATTCGTCTCTCCCGGTATAGGGAGTTGATGTTGCGCTGTGTTCGATTGGCTATAACAGGAAATCCCTGGCCAGGGTTGCAGAGATTTACTGGTAAGTGTTACCAGTAGTTTCTCGAACAGTTATAGACCTCATATCGACACGACTTATTGAGCTATTGGGGTCTGACGTTTACCACCCCTAGGCGAGATATGCGACATATCAGACGATCAGACCGGACTGTACGGTAGTGTTACTGGTCGGATTCACTGGAGTGTGAGCGGGCTTGCTCGTCGATCTTCAGATCGCTCAATACCCGGGTGGCCGTTACGTTTAGCAGACCGCTTGCGGCTTGTGGATGTTTGATATGATCATCATCCGCTGCCGGCGTATTGACGAGTCTTTAGAGTCCTACACAGAGGTTTCCTGGCTCAAGCGAAACGAAATAGGAGTGCATATGAGATATGTGCGGGACCGAGAATAATGCGTGTATGTGATACCGTATTATATTCTCGCGATAAATATATAGAATGGTTGTATGCGATATAACCTAGTTATCGATTCAAGCGTTGATTCGATAAGCCGATATATTAGATACCAGTCGGTTATGTGCGCATGACCGGATCATTGAATCAAGTGTTGATTTAATGATTTAATGTATAATTATATATTTGATATATTACTTTGCATTAACTAGTATCGGTTCACTTTAGACGGATTTTCTCACTCGGATGTGCGCATTGTATGCGATATACTTTTGTGCACTTGCTTGTATCATGTTTGATGATACATGTCATGCTAGGGTTCAAGTGTAAAGATTAAACCTTGGTTAATGAAATAGTTTAGGGTTTCCTTTTTGTTATTCATTTATCTATTTATTTATCCTTTTTATTTTTGATAAATGAATAAATGAAAATGAGAAAAGAATGGTGGCTTCTTTTGTTCTTTAGTTGAAGCTTCATGAAGCTTTGTTCAAGTCAACCATACTTATCTCATCCTTAACCCTAACCATTCCCACTAACCATGATTCATTCTCTACACTTAACTCTAGTTAATATTATGATAAGAATTCATTTTCTTTTCATTTTCTATTAACTTATCATAATGTTTTTCTTCTTCTTCTTCATGCTTCAAGTGAAGAAGCTTGAAGTCCATCAATGGTGATTGATGCATATGAGTGAAAAATCCAATTCTAAAGTCTACCCACTTCCTATTTCTTCATCCTCTACCTCTTGCCAAGTAGTAGAGTGTGTTTCCTTCACAAGATTTTAGGGTTTGGTGAAGGTGGAGCTTGATTCATCGATGCCTCGACGTAGATCATCTTCGGCATGGACATCGACGACCTAGCTTGCCCATTCTCCGACGAAGCCGATCCTAGAGCCCAGATTCGTTTTGGACAGCGGAGAGGACCTCGTTGCGGAGCTATGGAGGTGGAGCACCGGATCTACAAAGGTTGTATTTCCGTATTTTATATAGTTAACTGTTAACTAGTTCTTGTTCGCCTAGATATCTAGCAAACGATCCGTACTTTAGGGTTTGTAGGCACCATAATTTTTGAAATTGCCATGGTTGATGGCTTGGGAGACTTCACTAGAGTGCCTAGGAACCCTGCAGTGGTATCAGAGCCTAGCTAGAGCCTTAGGCGATCCCCGGACGGAATTAGAAACCCGATCGAACCAAAATCCCATTGCAAAATTGCTCTCTGTACTTTTTTCAAAACTGTTGATTTTTGGCAATTAAAAATATCCAGAAAAATAAGCAGGCTTTTTTAAGAATTACTGTGAAATTTGGTACCCTGATTCCACAAAAGCGCGGCGGAAGGGCCGCACAAAGGGGGTTTGTGCGGCGGAAGGGCCGCCAATTAGAATCCGACACGTGTCAAATTTCACTGTAACTTGTAAAATACAGTTCTCATTTTCCTGGAATATTTTAACTGAAATCAAGAGTTGAGTTGTTCTGAGTTGTTTTGGGAATCATTGTTTCGATCGGAAAGTCTAATTCTGTCCATGTGTTTTCCGGATAAATTTTAGAATATGTTAAAAAGTTCGACCGGATATAAATACCCGATTTTTCCCCTGTCGGGAAATTTCCAAGTGTTGGATTTTCCATAGTTTAACGACGTTCTAAGTAGTGCAAGTAACGCGATGGTCCCTCTAGAAGACACAAACCTTAACTCGATTATGTGACCGTCTTGAACTGCCCTTTGAACCTTCGGGTTTGGGGCAGTACGGCGTGCCACATGTGAGGCGTTGGCTTGACCCTTCTACGGCTGGACCGTTGGTACTGAGGCACGAACGGAATATTGTTAGACTTGTTTCATGTGTTGATCTGTATCGGGAAAACTTGGGTGTTCGATTGTTCGATCGGAAAGTTTAACATTTTCTGTTTATCTGGAATGGGATACAATAATTGGAATTCACAATAAGTTATATGATAACTGAATGAATGTTATAAACGTAGCAGTTTAGTCTCACTTGATCGGTTGCCACGGAATTTTGATGTGATCAAAAGTCCGTTGCAATCACGTAGCGTACGCGGATACTCGCCGGGTAAACTTAATAGACAGCTTCACTCCATAGCCCCGACCAAGTGACTGTAGGAGAACCCCGTTGCCGAAAGCATCCGTTCGGGTGCTCGCGGTAGCGGTGTTCCGCCTTGGTGCACTTCGTCGACGGCGTGAGGGGTGCGGCCGTCTACTGAAGTTTGCGACGAGCATTCGATCAGGATGTCGGGAATCTTGTTGAATTACCCGACTTGATATTGAAAAGAGTTTTCGATAATGAGACTAAAATGCGGCGTGTATAATTGTTAGGCATGCGATGTCTAAGTAGTTCATTTGGTCAGGCATGTGATGTCTGAGGTGGTTGCGGATTCCAACTGTTGTAGTTTTACGCTTTCTTTTCTGTGACCGTAAGTGTAATATGTGATATCGCCGGTTTCGTTGCTATATGTCAACGACAATTGGGATGGACATATTTACTTACGTTGATGACATGTGATGTTATGTGTTGCTGGATATGTTATATTGGATCGTCGTGTTTGAATAGCCGGGGGTTTTTATGTGAGATGAGTGTTTTTCATTTTCATTCATGTAAAAACATGTATGTAATATTCTTTCTTTTTTTTTTTTTTTTTTTTTTTTGGGGCGCTTCCAGGTTGCGGGAGTTGTCACCTGTTGTATATTATTTACTTTTCCGCACTAGGATAGACCCAAGGAGGGGAGCACAAGTAACCGGGTTCTGGAGTTCAGTGGGAGACCAACTCGAGGAGTCGAGTCCGGGTCTCCTAACTCTAGAATTGGTAGGGTTGCTTGCCGCTCTCGTAGGGGTCTAGGGGTGTGGGTTTGGCTATTCATCACGACCGTGGAATCCGTGTTTTATACTGGCTCGTATTGAAAACACGGACGTCCTAGTATATCCAATATTTCATATGATTCTTCTGCTGCGATATCTGTGATGTGATCATGTGATGTTTCTGTGATGGATATAGTATATAGTATATATGATATATTATATAGACGTTACTTATGTTTTACACCCGCGCTAGCCCTGCCCCGCTCTGTCGTTAGTTACCTAACCTAACGGTGCACGAGGGGACATCGAGGCGAATGCGGATGGCATAAGTGTACGTCATATCTATCTGTGATGTTTAGGTACATAAATGATGGGACTTCATTAATGTGATTAATGAAATAAAAGAAACCTAAGATGTTGTAGAATCGAATTTCAAATTAAAACAGGTAGCTACAGTTCTTGCTTTGCACAGCGGTATATGAGATATATCCTGCACCTTATTCGATGAGGAAAGGACCGAGATCCCTTCACCGGGAGTGACTCCTTTAGCAATAACTGGCAGATGCTACACACTCGGTTTGTTTTTGATTGCTTTTAAGAGTTCTGCTTTGCACAGTGATATATATGATATATCCCGCACCTCATTCGACGAGGAAAGGACCGACGATCCCTTCACCGGGAGTGACTCCTTTAGCAAAAACAAGAAAAGCCTCAAAAACACTCCATTTCAAAATTCATTCGATCCTACAACGATATCAAGTTCATTACGCAATAGGTTTTCAGAAAAACCTGTCGTAGCCCTCCGTCATTTCAGATAAATCCTGTTTAGTATTCGTGCTGCGTTTGTTGACCTTGTCAAGGCGCAGTGTGCGGTAGCTAACCAGTATTTATCTGCTTATGCATATGATGCAGATTGGGTTAGGGTAGTCGTGCGGCCTTGTTGACCTTGTCAAGGGTCGTGCGGGTGGGTTTGATTCAATCAAGAAATGACGGGTAGAACTTGACTTGCGGTCTATGGTTTGTTGACCTTGTCAAGGTCATAGATCGTTCGGGGCAAAACATTATCGGGAATTTCAAGTGTTGAAATTTGCAATGAGATTGCATACCTTCTATGAGATAGTTGGATCCCGATACCCGCTGCGAGTAAGTGTTACTCCTGGGAGAGTTTTATACATTACAATTAGCCGATCAAGTAGGTGTCTAGAAAGGTGTCAACGGGGTTACGCCTCTGGGAAAACGAGGTTTACAGTAATTAGGTTCGTGCGAAAGCACGGGGGACCTCCCTCAAAGTACCGACACTGGCCTGGCTGAAAGATTGGCGAACTTGTAGTGTATAATTAATCCCGGCTAGTCTTTCCTTTTAGGGTTTGAAGGAAGATTTGATAAAAAGCAGTGGGAGCCATCCTGATTAGATAAAATAATAACCAATCTATTCTTGACAGAGCGCACGCTGAGTGTTTTCTTCTCTCTCTCTCCTGGTAGCGACCATATCACGCCTTAATCAAGATAATAATACGGATATTTGACCGAACCCACTTGTTATACTGAGCTGGGGAACGTTGGTCCCGCTCCAACTTATAATTGTTATAAGACAGAGCAGGAAATTGGGGATTACCAGAATTCCCGTGCCGCCCAAACGAAGAGAATGCATGCTGATACATCATCTTCGGGTGTGTTCATTATACAGAACTGTTTCTCAGTATCCTCTACGTCCTGGGTATGTGATACCAGATCAGGATCCCAGATATGTAATCTGTTACATAGGGCTACAGAAAGGTAGAAAACTGAGAACGGGTGATAAGTTTCATGAGACAGAAAACGGGGCAAGTGTTGCAGCCAAGTCTGTTGGTCACTGTCACCCTGTATTACCGATACATTGATTCTGAACGAATGTTATTAGATACCGAACCTGATATACAAAATCATATCAGTCTCTTTATTAGTAAAGAAATGATAAAATTTTGTATTGTTGGAAAATGTTTTGAACATTTCCTATATCAAAAGTTGATCGGTTCAGGCACGTTATCTAAAAGCATTGATGTTCTAAATCAAACTACAGTTCTTAGTATATGGAACACACACAAGAAGAATAGTTCAGAAATGAACGAATCCTTCTTGAGGTATTGTAGACTAGGTCAGATCAATGCGACCCGACTGGCTAGAGTTACATAAAGATGTATATTTAAATCTGTTTGAATTTACATCTTGTGAAACTCGCCAGTCATGTCACAAAGATAAGATGACCACAGCTCTGTTTATTGGAAATAGAGAAAGAGTTAGTAAACTCTTGGGATGATACATGTTGATGTATGTTAGGTCCCCTGTCTACAAATGCCAGGACTGGTTCTTTGTACTTCATTACGTTCTCTGATGATCTTTCGAGTTTCAGACCTATGTTCCTGTTGAAACACAAGTCCGAACCTTTTGAGATATTCACAGAATATAAGTTAGAAGTAGAGAACCAAAATGAGGGTATAAGTATTATGTCCTTTGATGTGATCAAGGAAGAGAATACTTGAGCACGGAAATCCTGGACTATTTTAAAGGAGAATGAGATTCTCTCTCAGCATTACTCCTCCGTGTACACCATAGCACGATGGTATATCGGGGCGGAGCAATCACACCCTATATGATAAGGTGTGCTCTATGATGAGTACTATTGAGTTACCTATTTCCTTTTGGGAGTTATGCACTTATGAAGTTGCATACCTATTGAATAGGGTTCGAATCAAATCAGTTGCCTACCACTCCATATGAGATATGGAAAGGAAAGAGCCCATGTCTTAAGCTAGTTAAGATTGGGGTTGTCCGGCCTATGTCTAAAAGCATAATCCGGACAAGCTCGAGGCAAGGCCTGTTATGTAGAACTGGAAGTGTTCCAGCTATACAAACTACAGCATGATTTGGTACAGCCAAGGAATTCAGTAGATACCAACGAACCTCGGCCTCTCCGCCGATCTAGTAGGGTTCCTCACCCACCTGAGAGATACTTCGGTTTCTCTATGACAGTGGGAGCGAGGATTGCATCATGAGATGATGACCCAACTAGTTTCGAGCAGGCCATCAGGAGTAAGACTCTGTAAGAATGGCTGGATGCTTAGTGATCTGAGATGGAATCCTTATACACCAGCAAAGTATGGACTTTGGTTGCTATATCTGAAGGGTTAAATCCCCATCAGGAGCAAGTATATCTTGAGAAGATTACTTGGTGTACATGGAAAAGTTGAGACTTTCAAAGCTAGACTTGTTAAAGCTTTTCGTCATTGACCAGGCGTGGATCATGATGAAACCTTTTCAAGTGACTATGCTTAAGTCCATCCAGATCCTACTTACCACGGCTACATACCATGACTACGATATCTGGTGGTTGGGTGTCTTGACTGCTTTTCTAAATGATGATTTAGAAGAGTGCGTCTGTAAGTACACAGCCAGAGGGCTTCGTAGACAGTGGGAGCAGCGGAAACGTGTGCAAGATGCTTTATAGGATAAAGCAGGCATCGCGGAGTTGGAACGTCTGTTTTGATGAAGTAGTCAAAGAGTTTGACATCATCAAAATGGTAGATGAACCTTGTATAAACAAAAAGGTAGTAGGGAGTATGGTGATGATCCTCGTAGAGTACGTGGATGACATACTCTTGATAAGAAAAGAGTTTCTTATGCTACGCTCGATCAATCTCCGCTTATCACAATGATTCTCCATATAGGATCAAAGTGATACCTCCTAAATCCTGGATTTTGGATCTATGAGATAGATTTAAATGGATGTTAGGATTCTCACTAGTTGTAGTGAGATGGTATCAATCGATCCTGGGGAGAATCACTGGAAGTGTTCCAGGGTGATAAAGACGACTGAATGTCAGTCACAGGCATTGTCTTTACCCTCAGTAAAGGGACGGTATGTTGGAAGAGTTCCAAGCTATATACCGTGGCATACTAAACGATAAAGGCAGGATACATCGCTACTTAAGATGCTACCAAAGAGGCTGTTTGGGTGTATATAGGTTCATGAGATGAACTATGTTCCTCCCATTGTGTGACAATGGAGTTGTGGCTTATGCCAAGGAACGCCCGTCCCATCAGTGATCCAGACATATTCTAAGGCAGCATCGCCTGATCATGGAGATAGTTGATCTCCAGGGTGATCGAGGTTTGGAGAGTAGACTCAGAGGACAACACAGCGGATCCACTCACAAAGGCCTGTTCCCAGAGAGAGACATTTATGGGATGGTTGAGTATGAGATACTTCAAACCACTGCTACAGATGGCCCTAGTGCAAGTGGGAGATTGTTAGTTATATGTATGCCCTAGAGGCCATTACTATACATAGGATGTATATTGTAGTGGATGCTGGGACATATATAAGGGGGACTTTCTTGCTCGACATGATAGTATGCTATCTGGTTGCTCTTTACCTTAACGTGTACACTGTTTGTCTCTCTGTTACATGTTGGTAAAGCCCTTAGGATCTGTACTTGACTACCTGGACTATGATGCGGATCATACTAGTGGGGACATGGTAGTCTATAAGTACATCCTTCACAGTCCCTAGTCGAGGGTGTATCGAGACGGGGCATCGATATACCAGAGTAGACTAGCGTGTACCTTCTCGACCCATACAGATGGGCGATGGATGATCCCATATCCATCGGTGTTTGACATCAGAGATGATATACGGGTGCTCAGTAGAGACTGGGTACACTGGACGGACTCGCCGAGAACTCCCAGATGGTATTATACCTCACGTCAGATGGCAGTTCTCTGGTGACACTGGTACAGAGTAGTCTGTTGACCCGAGATCGTCATAGAGTCTTGTGTGGTTCCCACTGTGCTTTGATTTCCATCTTACCACGTCCAAGAGGGCGTGCAAAACGGTGGTTTTTGGGTACAGTCCCGAGTCACATGGAGGCAATGAGCGATAGGAGGGGATTCGTCTCTCCCGGTATAGGGAGTTGATGTTGCGCTGTGTTCGATTGGCTATAACAGGAAATCCCTGGCCAGGGTTGCAGAGATTTACTGGTAAGTGTTACCAGTAGTTTCTCGAACAGTTATAGACCTCATATCGACACGACTTATTGAGCTATTGGGGTCTGACGTTTACCACCCCTAGGCGAGATATGCGACATATCAGACGATCAGACCGGACTGTACGGTAGTGTTACTGGTCGGATTCACTGGAGTGTGAGCGGGCTTGCTCGTCGATCTTCAGATCGCTCAATACCCGGGTGGCCGTTACGTTTAGCAGACCGCTTGCGGCTTGTGGATGTTTGATATGATCATCATCCGCTGCCGGCGTATTGACGAGTCTTTAGAGTCCTACACAGAGGTTTCCTGGCTCAAGCGAAACGAAATAGGAGTGCATATGAGATATGTGCGGGACCGAGAATAATGCGTGTATGTGATACCGTATTATATTCTCGCGATAAATATATCGAATGGTTGTATGCGATATAACCTAGTTATCGATTCAAGCGTTGATTCGATAAGCCGATATATTAGATACCAGTCGGTTATGTGCGCATGACCGGATCATTGAATCAAGTGTTGATTTAATGATTTAATGTATAATTATATATTTGATATATTACTTTGCATTAACTAGTATCGGTTCACTTTAGACGGATTTTCTCACTCGGATGTGCGCATTGTATGCGATATACTTTTGTGCACTTGCTTGTATCATGTTTGATGATACATGTCATGCTAGGGTTCAAGTGTAAAGATTAAACCTTGGTTAATGAAATAGTTTAGGGTTTCCTTTTTGTTATTCATTTATCTATTTATTTATCCTTTTTATTTTTGATAAATGAATAAATGAAAATGAGAAAAGAATGGTGGCTTCTTTTGTTCTTTAGTTGAAGCTTCATGAAGCTTTGTTCAAGTCAACCATACTTATCTCATCCTTAACCCTAACCATTCCCACTAACCATGATTCATTCTCTACACTTAACTCTAGTTAATATTATGATAAGAATTCATTTTCTTTTCATTTTCTATTAACTTATCATAATGTTTTTCTTCTTCTTCTTCATGCTTCAAGTGAAGAAGCTTGAAGTCCATCAATGGTGATTGATGCATATGAGTGAAAAATCCAATTCTAAAGTCTACCCACTTCCTATTTCTTCATCCTCTACCTCTTGCCAAGTAGTAGAGTGTGTTTCCTTCACAAGATTTTAGGGTTTGGTGAAGGTGGAGCTTGATTCATCGATGCCTCGACGTAGATCATCTTCGGCATGGACATCGACGACCTAGCTTGCCCATTCTCCGACGAAGCCGATCCTAGAGCCCAGATTCGTTTTGGACAGCGGAGAGGACCTCGTTGCGGAGCTATGGAGGTGGAGCACCGGATCTACAAAGGTTGTATTTCCGTATTTTATATAGTTAACTGTTAACTAGTTCTTGTTCGCCTAGATATCTAGCAAACGATCCGTACTTTAGGGTTTGTAGGCACCATAATTTTTGAAATTGCCATGGTTGATGGCTTGGGAGACTTCACTAGAGTGCCTAGGAACCCTGCAACAATAATATATATCACATATATATTATATATTTGCAACAAAAGAAAATAATACAATTAACATATATCGTATATATATCAATGTATTAATCCGGTGAGAAAATGAAATAATAAAGCGAGCCAATATTAGATAATGTAATACAATATATCATATATATCATTATACATTAAATCATCGAATCAACACTTGATCCATCGATCCGGCTATATCGAATATAACCGACTAATATATCATGTACCGATTCATCGAATCAACACTTGATTTGATGTCCCGGTTCATATCTAACTATCGCGAGAATATAATACGGTATCTCATATCGCATTATCCTCGGTCCTGCACATATCACATATATGCCTCTACTCCGTTTTGCCTAAGCCAAGAAACCTCTGTGTAGGACTCTAAAGAATCGTCAGTACGCCGGTAGCAGGTGATGATCATATCAAACACCCAGAAGCTGCAAGCGGTTAGCTAAACGTAACAGCCACCCAGGTATTGAGCGATCAGAAGATCAACAAGCTAGCCTGTCCGTTCTCCTGTGAATCCAATCAGTAACACTTCCGTACATTCCGGTCTGTTCGTCTGATATGTCGCATATCAAGTCTAGGGGTGGTATACGTCAGACCCTAGTAACCGATAAGTCGTGTCGATATGAGGCTCATAACAGGTCGAGAAACTACTAGTAACACTTACCAGTATATCTCTATATCAGCCCTGGCCAGGGACTTCTAGTTACAGCCAATCAAACACAGCACAACATCAACTCCCTATATCGGAAGAGACGAATCCCCTCCAATCGCTCATTGCCTCCATGCGATTCGGGACTGTACCCAAAAGCCACCGTTTTGCACGCCCTCTTGGACGTGGTAAGGTGGAAATCAAAGCACAGTGGGAATCACACAAGACTCTATGACGATCTCGGGTCTACAGACTACCCTGTACCAGTGTCACCAGAGAACTGCCATCTGACGTGTGGTATATGTAAGGTTTACCTAGCACCCTATGAAGAGTTTTGAAGCATCACATGTGTCAAAGTATGTATTTTTAAGGTGCTAAACAAACACGCAAAGGAATCGATCCTAGAAAATTAGGGTTACAAAACTTTAAGCTAATAAAAATTAGGGTTTGAAGGCTACAACCATTGTAGCTCCCCTTTTGCTTGACTCCTTGATCTCTAAGGTGTTGAAAGAAGGTCCACTTGTAGTCCTCTTTCTTCCACGACGATCCACCCGAAGTTTCCCGTCCAAGCTTGCAACTTTGGAAAAGCAAAGAGAACACTAATCAAGTTGGCTAGACTTGTGTAGAATGATGTTGTGGCTAAGGATCTCACTTCAAAAACCTTTCTTTAATTGTGTTTAACTCACTAGAAAAAACTAGAGAGGAAAAGATGAAGGAGGATGAAGATGGTGGCTATTTTTAACAAGAGGTGAAAAATTAACCCTTAGTTCTAAAGAAAAAGAAATATATATCACTATATATATTTATTTCCTTCTTGCATTCAACCATGATTAAATGATGGAGAGTTAATTTAACTTGGGTTTTAAATGATAAAGAGAAGGATAACCCTAGGTTAGTGGTAGTTGAGCTTGGTTAGGTTAGAAGAAGAATGTAGAAGCTAGAATGATTATCCTTTCCTTTTCATTTTGTTTAAAAACCAAAATTAAATAATAATCCATAATTTAATCCATGGTGTGAGTCTTATATTGCCACCATTTCCATATGCTAACAACCATGATGGATGGGTGTATGTATGTATGCATGTATGCACATCCACATGTGCATGAAACTAGAATGAAAGAATGAAACTAGAATGAAAGAAAGAAACACATGCATGCATGCATACATCCATCAAACCCTAGAAAGGTTTCAAGTGAGAAAACTAATGGTTAGATGATAAATCAACACTTAACTTATCAATCCGGTCATATCTCATATGACCCCACCAAAAGCAGGCCACCCGATCAATGTTCGGTATCATATACGCACATTGTAATCGGGTGCATGCGCATATCGCATACGCGCACCACAACGTTTCGCCTGGACTGGGTAACTTCTTTGTGGGACTCTAAGACTCGTCAATACGCCGGCAGAGGGTGATGATCATATCAGGTACCCTCAAGCCGCAAGCGGTCAGCTAAACGTAACGGCCACCCGGGTATTGAGCGATCAGAAGAAAACAAGCGAACCTGCTACAACTCCCGTCGAGCCATCCGGTAACACTACCGTACAGTCCGGTCTCTTCGTCAGATATGCTGCATATCGAGCCTAGGGATGGTCACGTCGACCCTAATAACTCAATAAGTCGTGCCGGTGAATGGTCTATAACAGATCGAGAAACTACCGATAACACTTATCAGCAAATCTCAGCAGCCCTGGCCAGGGACTTACTGATATAACCAGTCGGGCACAGCACAACATCAACCCCCAATATCGGGAGAGGCGAAACCCCTCCTATCGCTCATTGCCTTCGTGTGTCTCGGGACTGTACCCAACGGCCACCTGTTTGTACGACTCAGTAGAGCCGTGGTAGGGTGGCAATCAAAGTACAGTGGGAGAGCACATAAGACTCCATGACGATCTCGGGTCTATAGACTAACCTGTACCAGTGTTACCTGAGAACAGCTATCCGACGATAGATATAATTCCATATAAGAGTTCTCGGTGAGTCCGTCCAGTGTACCCAGTCAGCACTGAGCACCCGTATATGATCTTGATGTCAAACATCGATGAATGTGGGAACATCCATCGCCCATCGCATGGGTCTAGTATCATATACGCTAGTCTACTCTGGTATATCAATGCCCCGTCTCGATATACCTTCGACTAGGGACTTTCCAGGATATGCTTATAGACTACAGATGTCCCACTAGTATGATCTCCATCATAATCAGAGCAGTCAAGCCAATATCCTCAGGGCTTTATCAGCATGTATGAGTGAATAATAAGCATGATCAAGTCAACATGTCAGATAAAGAAGAACCAGATAGCATACTATCATATCGAGCAAGAATGCATACTGAATATATATATACATGTATAGATACATCCACTATCACATAATGGCCTCTAGGGTATACATATATCGAACAATCTCCCACTTGCACTAAGGCCAGTTATTGGCGTATCTCATACCCAACATCTCAAAAAGTCGCTCATGCTGCGGCTGAGGGAGGGCCTTAGTGAATGGATCCGCGGCGTTATTCTTTGTGTCTACCCTCCTAATCTCGATCTTGCGGCGATCTACAATCTCCCGGATCAAATTAAAACGCCTCAGGATGTGTCTGGACCGTTGATGGGATCTGGGCACCTTGGCTAACGCCACAGCCCCATTATTGTCACAATACAAAGGTATTGGATCAATAATGGTTGGAACTACTCCTAGCTCCGAGACGAACTTCTTCATCCAGACGGCTTCCTTGGCGGCATCATTTGCAGCAATGTACTCAGCTTCCATCATAGAGTCTGCAACGGTATCTTGTTTGGAACTCTTCCAACTCACCGCCCCTCCATTGAGGGTAAATACAAACCCAGAGATAGATTTGCTGTCGTCCTTATCGCTCTGGAAGCTCGAATCGGTAAAGGCCTCCATTTGGAGATCTCCATTACCATACACCAAGAACAATTCTTTAGTCCTTCGCAAGTACTTAAGAATGTTCTTCACTGCTGTCCAGTGATTTTTCCCTGGGTTGGATTGATACCTGCTTACAACACTAAGTGCGTAAGCTACATCTGGGCGTGTACATAACATCGCATACATTATAGATCCTACTGCCGAAGCATAGGGTATAATACTCATGCGAGCTCACTCTTCATCGGTCTTTGGACAAGAATCCTTGGAGAGAGTGACCCCATGGCAAGCGGGTAAGGCACCCCTCTTGGAGTCTTCCATACTAAACCTTTTTAGGATGGTGTCAATGTACCTGCTTTGGGACAATCCCAATAACCTTTTGGATCTATCCCTATAGATCCTTATGCCCAGAATGTACGTGGCATCACCCAGGTCCTTCATGGAGAACCTCAGTGATAAGAAAGATTTGACCGACTGTAGCATAGGAATATCATTTCCTATCAGAAGAATGTCGTCCACGTACAATACGAGGAATGTGACAGCTCTCCCTACAGCCTTCTTATAAACACAAGGTTCATCTGGATTTTTGATGAAATCAAACTCTTTGATGACATCATCGAAACAGATGTTCCAACTCCGTGATGCCTGCTTTAACCCATATATGGATTTAAGCAATTTACATGCTTTCCCGCTGCTCCCACTATCAATGAAGCCCTCTGGATGATCCATATAAACGCATTCTTCCAAATTTCCATTTAGAAATGCGGTTTTAACGTCCATCTGCCAGATTTCATAGTCGTAGTGAGCAGCAATAGCAAGTAGGATCCGAATGGATTTAAGCATGGCTACGGGAGAAAAAGTCTCGTCATAGTCCAAACCTGGTCTTTGACGAAAACCCTTCGCCACAAGTCTTGCCTTATAGGTCTCTACCTGCCCATCTACACCAATCTTTCTTTTAAAGATCCATTTGCACCCCACAGGTTTCACCCCAGGGGGTACAACGTCCAAAGTCCACACTTTATTGGTGTACATAGACTCAATTTCGGATCTCATGGCATCCAGCCACTTCACAGAGTCTTTACTCGTGATAGCTTGCTGAAAACTGGTAGGATCATCATCATCCATGATGCAGTCTTCTCCGTTACCATCAATGAGGAAACCGTAGTACCTCTCCGGTGGGCGAGAAGTCCTACCAGACCTACGGAGTGGCCGAGGTTCTTCAGTTTCTGCTGCAACAGCCGGTTCAACCAAATCGTCATTTGTAGTTTATGTCTCTAGAACCTCTTCTAGATCCACCACCTTGCCATCATCTTTATCTGTGAAAAACTCTTTTTCCAAGAATGTAGCATGTCGAGAAACGAACACTTTTTGTTCCTCTTTGTGGTAGAATAGATATCCATAAGAATTCTTTGGATATCCCACAAAGTTATACATGACCGACCGTGTCTCGAGTTTGTCCGGATTCTGCTTTTTAACATAGGCCGGGCAACCCCAAATCTTAATTCTCTTAAGAGATGGTCTCTTCCCATGCCATATCTCATATGGCGTGGTAGACACGGTTTTGGTTGGAACCCTGTTTAGCAGAAACACTGCAGTCTCCAATGCATGCCCCCAAAACGAGACTGGTAACTCAGCGTCACTCATCATGGACCGGACCATATCTAATAGGGTCCTATTCCGTCGTTCTGATACACCGTTGTGCTGTGGTGTGTAAGGAGGAGTGAGCTGAGAGAGAATCCCATTCTCTTTTAGGAAGTGTGCAAATTCTGTACTGAGATACTCACCACCTCGATCTGATCGAAGCATCTTGATACTCAAGCCGGTTTGTTTTTCTACTTCTTGTTTATATTTAATGAATTTCTCGAAAGCTTCGGACTTGTGCTTTAATAAAAATACATGACAGATCTTGAGAAATCGTCAGTGAACGTAATGAAGTATGAAAAACCGCCTCTAGCCTGTGTAGACATTGGCCCACATACATCACTATGTATGAGGCCCAGGAGCTGAGTAGCTCTTTCTCCGTGTCCGGTAAACGGAGTTTTGGTCATTTTACCCTTGATACAAGACTGGCAAGTTGCATAAGATTTATATTCAAAAGAGTTTAAATATCCATCTTTGTGTAACTTGTTTAGTCTTGTTTCGTTAATATGACCAAGTCTACAGTGCCAAAGAAAAGCTTCATTTAATTCTGAAAATTTTCTTTTATTAGTGTGTTGTATACTGAAAACTGTGTGTTGATTTAGGACATATATTCTGTTGTTAAGCGTACCATACCCAACCAACATTTGATTCAGGTTAATGTTCATAACATTGTTCTGCAATACAAAATTATACCCTTCATTGTCCAACAAAGAAACGGATATTATATTACATAGCATACTTGGTACAAAATAACATGGATTTAAAACCAAAATACATCCAGATGGCAACCCCAAGTGATACTCTCCCACTGCGACTGTATGTGTTAGTTATATGTATGCCCTAGAGGCCATAACTGTACATTGGATGTATATTGTAGTGGATGCTGGGACATATATAGGAAGGACTTTCTTGCTCGACATGATAGTACGCTATCTGGTTGCACTTTATCTTAACATGTATACTTTCTGTCTCTCTGATTACATGTTGATAAAGCCCTTAGGATATATACTCGACTTCCAGGACTATGATGTAGATCATACTAGTGGGGCCTGGGTAGTCAATGAGTGCATCCTTCATTGTTCCTAGTCGTGAGAATATCGAGACGGGGCATCGATATTCCAGAGTAGACTAGCATATATCTTCTCGACCCATGTGATGGGCGATGGATGATCCCATATCCATTGGTGTTTGACATCGAAGATGGTATGCGGGTGCTCAGTGGAGACTGGGTACACTGAACGGACTCGCCGAGAACTCCCAGATGGTATTATACCTCACGTCAGATGGCAGTTCTCTGGTGACACTGGTACAGCTTAGTCTGTTGACCCGAGATCGTCATAGAGTCTTGTGTGTCTCCCACTGTGCTTTGATTTCCACCCTACCACGGCTCTACTGAGTCATGCAAACAGGTGGTTTTTGGGTACAGTCCCGATTCACATGGAGGCAATGAGCGATAGGAGGGGATTCGCCTCTCCCTGTATTGGGGGTTGATGTTGTGCTATGCTCGACTGGCCATAACAGGAAATCCCTGGCCAGGGTTGCAGTGACCTACTGGTAAGTGTTATCAGTAGTTTCACGAATGTTATGGACCTCACGTCGGCATGACTTATCAAGCTACTGGGGTCTGACGTTTACCACCCCTAGGCGAGATATGCGACATATCAGACGAACAGACCGGACTATACGGTAAGTGTTACTGGTTGGATTCACAGGAGTATGAGTGGGCTTGCTCGTCGATCTTCTGATCGCTCAATACCTGGGTGGCCGTTACGTTTAGCAGACCGCTTGCGGCTTGTGGGTGTTTGATATGATCATCAACCGCTGCCGGCGTATTGACGAGTCTTTAGAGTCCTACACAGAGGTTTCCTGGCTCAAGCGAAACGAAATAGGAGCGCATATGAGATATGTGCGGGACCGAGAATAATGCATGTATATGATACCGTATTTCATTCTCGCGATGAATGTGTCGGATGGTTGTATGCGATATAACCTAGTTATCGAATCAAGGATTGATTCGATAAGCCGATACATTAGATACTAGCCGGTTATATGCGATATAACCGGATCATTGAATCAAGTGTTGATTTAATGATTTAATGTATAATTATATATTTGATATATTACTTTGCATTAACTAGTATTGGTTCACTTTAAATGGATTTACTCACTTGGTTTGTACACATTGTATATGTGATATACTTTTGTGCACAAGATTGTATCATATTTGATGATACTTGCTCTTTTGGGTTTGTGTAAAGATTAAACCATGTTTAGTGAATGGTTAGGGTTTCTTTTCTCTTATTTGTTTATCCATTTATTATTGTTTTGGAAAAGATAAAGAGAAAAAGAAATGGTGGCTTAGTTTGTCTTTTCTTTGAAGCTTCTTGAAGCTTTGAAAAAGTCTACCATTCTTGTCTCTTCTTTAACCCTAACCACTCTTCTAAACCTTGGTTAAATCTCTACACTAAACCATGGTTGAAGTTATGATAAGTATTCTTTTTATTTTCTTTTTTTAATTAACTTATCATATCTTCTTCTTCTTCTTCATCTTCTTCAACATGAAGAAAGCTAGTGGCCATCAATGGCAACTAGTGAAATTGAGTGAGAAATCCAAATATAAAGTCTACCCACTTCCTATTTCTTCATCCTCTACTACTTGCCATGTAGTAGAGTGTGTTGTCTTCATAAGTTTCTTGCCTTGGCAAAGGCGGAGCTCGTTCTTGTGATGCCTCGACGTAGATCATCTTCGGCATCGAACCGACGATCAAGCCCGCCTATTCTTCGATGATGCCAATGCTAGAGTCAAGGGTTTGATTTGGACAGCGGAGGGAGATCATCGCGGAGCTTAGGAAGTGGTGGACCGGATCTACAAAGGTTGTAGCCCCTTTCCTTTAGATACATTTCCATTTACATGCTTGTTTCGCCTAGATATCTAGTAAACGATCCGTATTAGGGTTTGTAGGCACCCGTAAAATTTGATTTGTGCATGTTTGATCACTTGTGAGACCTCACCAGGGTGCCTAGGAACCCTACAGTATGTACATTGGAACCATTTCCAACGCGGAGAGTATGGTCACCTGTCCTCAAAACCTTGCTATTTCTCAGCCCCTGCATAGAATTGCAAATGTGAGAACCTGAACCGGTATCCAATACCCAGGAAGCAGAGTTTATAGAAAAACAGTTTTCAGTCACAAACGCACCTGAAGCAGAAGCATCACCATGCTTCTTCTTGAGACTTAAGTACTCCGTTCAATTGCGCTTCCAATGTCCTGTCTTGTGGCTGTGAAAACATTCGCCCTTCCCCGAGTCTCCAGCCTTGGACTTTCCCTTTCCCTTCACCTTTTTAACTCCGGCCTTAGGATTAGTGGGTTTCTTCTTTTTCTTTCCCTTGGCCTTGGCTTTCGGGCGAGAAGAGGAAGACTATCCAATAGTCATAACGGGAGTTTTTGCTAACTTCATAGTGCTCTCTGCACTCCTTAACATATTAAGGAGTTCAGGGAGGTCCTTCTCTATGCTATGGATGTTGAAGTTCTCTATGAACTGAGCAAAGGTGGAGGGGAGGGACTGCAGAATAATATCTATATATTGTTCATTGTCCATCGTCCATCCAAGGTCCTCAAGCTCTTCTATAAGAGCTATCATCTTCAGAACATGGTCTCCTACTGGTGTGCCAGGGGCCATTCGCATCTGAAACAATTTCTTTGATGCTTCGTATCGTAATACGCGGGATTGCTCCCCATACAACTCCTTTGTATGGAGCAATATACCGTGAATGTCCATGTCCTCGTGCTGCTTTTGATGTGTGTTATCCATCGATGCAAGCGCGAGGCATGTGGCCGTGGCACAGTCAGCATCCCATGTCTTGCGGACTTCAATGTCCGCAACTGAGGATTTTGGACCAGGGACGGGCGGGGCTGAAGCCGTGAGGACATATGATACTTTATCATAAGTCAAGGCGATTTTCAGATTCCTCAGCCAGTCTTTATAGTTGGTCCCATTCAGATTGTTTTTATCTAGTAAAAGCTTGAGTCCAGTCATGGGTATCTGCCATTAAGAGAGAGAAAAGAATACACTCAGCGAAAGCTCTTGCATAGAATAGATTGGTTATTATCTTGTCTAATCGATGTTTCCCACTGCTTTTATCGAGTTTTTCTTTCAAACCTTAAAAGGAAAAACTAGCCAGGATTAATTACAGTCTACAACTTCGCTAACCGTTCAGCCAGGCCCGTGTCGGTACTTGAGGGAGGTTCCCCGTGCTTTCGCACGGACCTAATTAGATTAAACCTCGTTTTCCCAGAGGCGGAGCCCCGTTAACACCTTTCTAGACACCTAATGAGTTAGCTAATTGTAAACTGCAAAACTCTCCTAGGAGCAACTATTGCCCACAGTGGGATCGGGATCCAACCATCATATGGAAGGTATGCAATCTCATTGCAAATTTCAACTATTGAAATTCCCGATGTGGTTTTTTACCCCTAATACTCGTGACCTTGGCTAAGGTCAACAAATCACGAGCACTAGTCAAGCTCAACCCGTCATTTCTTGATTAATTAGACCCGTTCACATGACCCTTGGCTAAGGTCAACAAAGTCATATGCCCGTCCTAATTAATCTGCATCATATGCGTTTGTAGGAAGACATCACTTAGCTACCGTACACTACGCCTTGGCTAAGGTCAACAAACGTAGCACGAATACTAAGTACTCTACTTCCTAAAATGACGGAGGGTTGCGGATGATTTTTAAGAAAATCTTTAACGCTTTGAGCTTGATATCGTTGTAGAATCAAGTGGTTTTCAAAAGGAGTGGCTTAAGCTCCGCAGTTTTGAAATATAGCTTTTTCGTAAATAGCCGAGTAGTTTTCAAATCCGATTCTACAACATCTTTTAGGTTTATTTTGATTACATTAATCACATTAATGTAATCCCATTATTTAAGTCCTTAAGCCAATCACAGAAAAGAAATGAAAATAACACATACGCTTATGCCATCCGCATTCGCCGCAATGTTCTGTTATGCACCGTTAGGTTACTTAACTAACGGCATACCGGGACGGGACTAGCGCGGGTGAAAAACATAAGCAACGTCTACTATATATCATATATATAATATGTCATTCGTCTCAGATATCACAGAACACAGGCAGCAGAAACATAGATATAACGTGGGATATACTAGGACGTCCGTATTTAGTATTTAGCCAGAATAGAAAATACGGATTCCACAGTCGCGATGAATAGCCAAGCCCACACCCTGGACCCCTACGAGAGCGGCAAGTGACCCTGCCAATTCTGGAGTTTAGGAGACCCGGTCTCGACTCCTCGAGATGGCCTCCCACTGAACCCCAGAACCCGGTCACCTGTGCTCCCCTCCTTGGATCCATCCTAATGCGGAAAAGTAAATAATATACAACACTGGAAACACAACCTCAACCCGGAAGTGCCCCAAATAAAAGAATATTACATTACATTTGAATTTACATGAATGAAAATATAAAACTCTCATCTCACATAAAACCCCCCGGCTATTCAATCGCGACAATCCTGCACATCATATCTCAGCAACACATAATATCTCATATCATCAACGTAAGTGAGTATGCATACCCCAATTGTCGTTGATGTATAGCAACGAAACCGGTGATATCGTACATACTACACTTACGGTCACAGAAAAAGAAAGTGTAAAACTGCAATATCTGGAATCCACATTCTCTTTAGACATCGCAAATGCAAAATATCACATATCCCGTATTTCATGTCTAGTAATATGAATTCCACACATTGCATCACATTCCGGATAAACAGACAGTATCGAAGTTTTCGAACGAACGATCAAATACCCAGGATTCACTAAAGCCCAACACTTGAGCAGAGTTCAAACACCTCGAGTGTGACACAGTAGTAGCGGTCCAGCCGTAGAAGGGTCAAGCCAACGCCTCACATGTGGCACGCCGTACTGCCCCAAACCCTAAGGTTCAAAGGGCAGTTCAAGACGGTCACATAATCGAGTTAAGGTTTGTTGTCTTCTAGAGGGACCACCACAAAAAAAACTTGCACGTATTTCCAAAGTATTTAAACCCCGTGAATAGTGAGCAAATGATATTCGTTCAAACACTTCAATACTTTCTAATTTACCCGGAAAAGCCACGAAAACAAAATTCCGATCGAATCGACGGGTCCAAAATCATCTCCAGAATTTTTCAAAACCAAATACAGATTAAAAATATCCAAAAAAAATATACAAGCAGATTAATGAATTACTGTAAAAATAGTATCCAACAATTAATACATACGGCCGCGGAACCGTGGCCTAAGCAAGCTTAGGCCGCGTTTCCGCGGCAACAATCACTGTTCATGAAATAATTTTTGTACCGTAATCCTTATTTTTTCCTGCTGTATTTTTTACATATTTTTAATTCTGAAAAATGTCAATTTTTTGAAAATTTCCAGAGAGCATCCTAAAAAACCGTATTTCGGTTCGATCGGAGTTTTGACTTCGTAAAAGGGTTGCCTAATGTTCTAGGTCGGCTCTGACACCAATGTAAGGTTTACCTAGCACCCTATGAAGAGTTTTGAAGCATCACATGTGTCAAAGTATGTATTTTTAAGGTGCTAAACAAACACGCAAAGGAATCGATCCTAGAAAATTAGGGTTACAAAACTTTAAGCTAATAAAAATTAGGGTTTGAAGGCTACAACCTTTGTAGCTCCCCTTTTGCTTGACTCCTTGATCTCTAGGGTGTTGGAAGAAGGTCCACTTGTAGTCCTCTTTCGTCCACGACGATCCACCCGAAGTTTCCCGTCCAAGCTTGCAACATTGGAAAAGCAAAAAGAACACTCTAATCAAGTTGGCTAGACTTGAGTAGAATGATGTTGTGGCTAAGGATCTCACTTCAAAAACCTTTCTTTAATTGTGTTTAACTCACTAGAAAAAACTAGAGAGGAAAAGATGAAGGAGGATGAAGATGGTGGCTATTTTTAACAAGAGGTGAAAAATTAACCCTTAGTTCTAAAGAAAAAGAAATATATATCACTATATATATTTATTTCCTTCTTGCATTCAACCATGATTAAATGATGGAGAGTTAATTTAACTTGGGTTTTAAATGATAAAGAGAAGGATAACCCTAGATTAGTGGTAGTTGAGCTTGGTTAGGTAAGAAGAAGAATGTAGAAGCTAGAATGATTATCCTTTCCTTTTCATTTTGTTTTAAAACCAAAATTAAATAATAATCCATAATTTAATCCATGGTGTGAGTCTTATATTGCCACCATTTCCATATGCTAACAACCATGATGGATGGGTGTATGTATGTATGCATGTATGCACATCCACATGTGCATGAAACTAGAATGAAAGAATGAAACTAGAATGAAAGAAAGAAACACATGCATGCATGCATGCATCCATCAAACCCTAGAAAGGTTTCAAGTGAGAAAACTAATGGTTAGATGATAAATCAACACTTAACTTATCAATCCGGTCATATCTCATATGACCCCACCAAAAGCAGGCCACCCGATCAATGTTCGGTATCATATACGCACATTGTAATCGGGTGCATGCGCATATCGCATACGCGCACCACAACGTTTCGCCTGGACTGGGTAACTTCTTTGTGGGACTCTAAGACTCGTCAATACGCCGGCAGAGGGTGATGATCATATCAGGTACCCTCAAGCCGCAAGCGGTCAGCTAAACGTAACGGCCACCCGGGTATTGAGCGATCAGAAGAAAACAAGCGAACCTGCTACAACTCCCGTCAAGCCATCCGGCAACACTACCGTACAGTCCGGTCTCTTCGTCAAATATGCTGCATATCGAGCCTAGGGATGGTCACGTCAACCCTAATAACTCAATAGGTCATGCCGGTGAATGGTCTATAACAGATCGAGAAACTACCGATAACACTTATCAGCAAATCTCAGCAGCCCTGGCCAGGGACTTACTGATATAACCAGTCGGGCACAGCACAACATCAACCCCCAATACCGGGAGAGACGAAACCCCTCCTATCGCTCATTGCCTTTGTGTGTCTCGGGACTGTACCCAACGGCCACCTGTTTGCACGACTCAGTAGAGCCGTGGTAGGGTGGCAATCAAAGTACAGTGGGAGAGCACACAAGACTCCATGACGATCTCGGGTCTACAGACTAACCTGTACCAGTGTTACCTGAGAACTGCTATCCGACGATAGATATAATTCCATATAGGAGTTCTCGGTGAGTCCGTCCAGTGTACCCAGTCAGCACTGAGCACCCGTATATGATATTGATGTCAAACATCGATGAATGTGGGAACATCCATCGCTCATCGCATTGGTCTAGTATCATATACGCTAGTCTACTCTGGTATATCAATGCCCCGTCTCGATATACCTTCGACTAGGGACTTTCCAGGATATGCTTATAGACTACAGATGTCCCACTAGTATGATCTCCATCATAATCAGAGCAGTCAAGCCAATATCCTCAGGGCTTTATCAGCATGTATGAGTGAATAATAAGCATGATCAAGTCAACATGTCAGATAAAGAAGAACCAGATAGCATACTATCATGTCGAGCAAGAATGTATACTGAATATATATATACATGTACAGATACATCCACTATCACATAATGGCCTCTAGGGCATACATATATCCAACAGTATATCACCAACTGGGAGTTCTCGGCTAGTCCGTCTAGTGTACCCAGTCTCTACTGAGCATCCGTACACCATCCTTGATGTCAAACACCGATGGATATGGGATCATCCATCAGCCATCATATGGGTCAAGATGCGTATACGCTAGTCTACTCTAGTGTATCGATGCCCTGTCTCGATATACCCTCGACTAGGAACATTTATAGGATTTACTCATCGACTACCGTGGCCCCACTAGTATGATCTCATCATAATCCCAGTAATCGAGTATAGATCCTAAGGGCTTTATCAACATGTGAGAGAAAGAAAGTAAACCAATACAAGTCAACATGTTAAGATAAAGTGGGACCAAATAGCATACTATCATGACGAGCAAGAAAGTCCTCTCTGTATATATCCAAGTATCCATCATAATATACATCATATGTACAATAATGGCCTCTAGGGCATATACATAACTAACATTACTGGTTGGATTCAGAGGAGTGTGAGCGGGCTTGCTCGTTGATCTTCTGATCGCTCAATACCCGGGTGGCCATTACGTTTAACAGACCGCTTGCGGCTTGTGGGTGTTTGATATGATCATCACCTACTGCCGGCGTATTGACGAGTCTTTAGAGTCCAACACAGAGGTTTCCTGGCTCAAGCGAAACGAGATAGGAGCGCATATGAGATATGAGCGGGACCGAGAATAATACTAGTATGTGATACTGTATTCTATTCTCGTGATTTGTGACATTGATCGGTTATATGCGATATAGCCGGGTTATCAGATCAAGTGTTGATTCGATAAGTTGTTACTATAGATATTAGTCGGTTATATGCGATATGACCGGATCATTAAATCAAGTGTTGATTTAATAATTTAATGTATAATTATATATTTGATATATTACTTTACATTAACTAGTATTTGTTCACTTAAGATGGATTTTCTCACTTGATGTGCATAAGTTGTATATGTGATATATTTTTGTGCACTTGTTTATATCATGTTTGATGATACATGCAAACTTGGGTATGTGTATGTTTTACACCATGTTTAGGTTAATGGTTAGGGTTTTGTTTTCTTTATTTATTTTATTTATTTAGTTAAAACAAAATGGTGGCTTTCTTTCTTTTCTTTGCTAGAAGCTTCATGTTGTTTTCTAGCATCTTTGAAAAAGCCTACCATTTTGTTTTATCCTTAACCTAACCATTTGCCTAAACCCTAGTTTATTCTTTACATTAGTTACATTCACCCATGGTTGCAAGATGATAAGGCTTCACTTGAATTTTCTAATTAGATAATTCATTTCATTCTTTTCTTTCTTCTTATTTTTCTTCATGAAGAAGAAAACCATTACTAGAAAATTCCAAGTGATGAAATCAAGTGTGAAATCCAATTCTAAAGTGAACCCACTTCCGATTTCTTCATCCTGTACCACTTGCCATGTAGTAGAGTGTGTTATCTTCACAAGTTTCATGACCTAGTGAAGATGGAGCTTGAGTTTGAGTCGCCTCGACGTAGATCATCTTCGGCATCGAAGTCAACGACCTAGCCCGATCATTTCTCCGACGAAACCATCGCTAGAGTTCGGTATTCCGATGATCGCAGCGGAGTGACGTCAACACGGAGTTAAAGAAGTGGAGGACCGGATCTACAAAGGTTGTAGTCCCTTTCACTTAGTAGCAAAGTCGTTTGCTTGCTTGATTTTTCGCCTAATCTCTAGTTAACGATCTTGCATAGGGTTTCTCGGCACATAATTTTTTGAATTTGGCATGGTTGATGCCTTATGAAATCTCATGAGTGTGCCTAGGAACCCTACACTTCGTGTCGAGATGCCTGACTTGTCAGCAAGTCAAGACCGAGCACCAGAGGCCAGCGGGAGAGCTACAACCGTTACCCATTCCGGAGTGGAAATGGGAACAGATTTTTATGGACTTCATTGTGGGTCTACCCAGAACTAGGAGAGGGTATGACTCCATCTGGGTGATCATGGATCGATTGACGAAAGCGGATCACTTCCTTCCGGTGAAGACGACTTTCGGATTTGCTCAGAATGCCTAGATATACATCGACGAGATTGTACGACTGCATGGAGTCCCGACATGTATTATGTCCGGCCGAGGCACCCAGTTTACCAGCCGACTATGGCATAGGCTGTTGGATATATGTATGCCCAAGAGGCCATTATATGATAGTGGATGTATTTGTACATGTGTGTGTGTGTATATATATATATTCAGTATGTAGGGTTCCTAGGCACTCTTGTAAAGGTTCATAAGGCATCAAACATGCCCGGATAAAAATTTAGACGTGCCGAACAACCCAAAGCCGGGATCTTTGCTAGATTATTAGGGTTAAACATGCAAGATGATAACTTTTATCTAAGTGTGAGGGATTACAACCTTTGTAGTCCGCTCCTTCGCTTCACAAGCTCCGAGTAGAAGTCCTTTTGCCGCGATCCACGATCTCCCGGACTCATGAGAGGCTCCACGACTCGAACGATCCATGCTAGCTTGAAGTGTTCCAAATCTCCGATGATCTACGTCGAAGTTGCAAAGACTCAAGCTTTCTCACACTAAAGAGATGAACACACTAATCTCATGGGCTAGTTGAGATGAGGATGAGAGAGTAGTATTTATGCTTTCTTTTTAAATCATTTTCTCATATTTATTCATCACATAAAGAATTTCTAGTGAGCTTTTTCAAGAGAGAAGAAGATGATAATGGAAATGATGATAATGAAAATCCTTTTGTGATGAATAGAAATAAAAGTATATGATTGATATATTAACCATGGTCAAGGATGAGTGGCTAATAATGTGTAGGGAAATAACTAGAGTTAGGGTTTGGTTTGGTTAGGAAATGTGTCATCACAAAATATCTTAACCATGACAAAAGAAAATGCTTCTAGAAGGTGCATGAAGCAACTAACCCTAATCAATCCCTAACCTCATTTAATCATCCTTAAACATGTTTAATAATAAATCATATCATGTCACAATAATATATATCACATATATATTATATATTTGCAACAAAAAAAAATAATACAATTAACATATATCGCATATATATCAATGTATCATCCAGTGAGAAAATGAAATAATAAAGCGAGCCAATATTAGATAATGTAATACAATATATCATATATATTATTATACATTAAATCATCGAATCAACACTTGATTCGACGATCCGGCTATATCGAATATTACCGACTAATATATCATGTACCGATTCATCGAACCAACACTTGATCCGATGACCCAGTTCATATCTAAATATCGCGAGAATATAATACGGTATCTCATATCGCATTATCCTCGGTCCTGCGCATATCACATATGTGCCTCTACTCCGTTTCGCCTGAGCCAAGAAACCTCTGTGTAGGACTCTAAAGAATCGTCAATACGCCGGTAGCAGGTGATGATCATATCAAACACCCACAAGCTGCAAGCGGTCAGCTAAATGTAACAGCCACCCAGGTATTGAGCGATCAGAAGATCAATAAGCTAGCCTGTGCGTTCTTCTGTGAATCCAATCAGTAACACTCCCGTACAGTCCGGTCTGTTCGTCTGATATGTCGCATATCAAGTCTAGGGGTGGTATACGTCAGACCCCAGTAACCGATAAGTCGTGTCGATGTGTGGCTCATAACGGGTCGAGAAACTACTAGTAACACTTACCAGTAAATCTCTATATCAGCCCTGGCCAGGGACTTCCAGTTATAGCCAATCGAACACAGCACAACATCAACTCCCTATACCGGGAGAGACGAATCCCCTCCTATCGCTCATTGCCTCCATGTGATTCGGGACTGTACCCAAAAGCCACCGTTTTGCACGCCCTCTTGGACGTGGTAAGGTGGAAATCAAAGCACAGTGGGAATCACACAAGACTCTATGACGATCTCGGGTCTACAGACTACCGTGTACCAGTGTCACCGGAGAACTGCCATCTGACGTATGGTATATCACCATCTGGAAGTTCTCGGCGAGTCCGTCCAGTGTACCCAGTCTCTACTGAGCACCCGTACACCATCTCTGATGTCAAACACGATGGATGTGGGATCATCCATCGCCCATCATATGGGTCAAGATGCGTATACGCTAGTCTACTCTGGTGTATCGATGCCCTGTCTCGATATATCCTCGACTAAGAACAGTTATAGGATGTACTCATCGACTACCAAGGCCCCACTAGTATGATCTCATCATAGTCCCAGTAGTCGAGTACATATCCTAAGGGCTTTATCAACATGTGAGAGAAAAACAGTAAACCAATACAAGTCAACATGTTAAGATAAAGTGAAACCAAATAGTATACTATCATGATGAGCAAGAGAGTCATCTCTATATATATCCAAGCATCCATTATAATATACATCATATGTACAACAATGGCCTCTAGGGCATATACATAACTAACAATCTCCCACTTGCACTAAGTCCAGCTGCTGTAGTATTTCATACCTAGCATCCCGAATAATCTCTCAAACTGTATCTGGGGAATAGCCTTCGTGAATGGATCCGCAGTGTTGTCCTTCGTATCTACTCTCCTGACCTCGATCTCCCGGCGATCAACTATCTCCCTGATCAGGTGATACCGCCTCAGAATATGTCTGGACTTTTGATGGGATCTGGGTTCCTTGGCCAATGCCACAGCTCCATTGTTATCGCAATACAGAGGTATTGGATGCTCAATGGATGGAACCACTCCAAGTTCAGTAATGAACTTCTTGATCCAGACAGCCTCTTTGGCAGCATCGTTGGCAGCGATGTATTCAGCCTCTATCGTCGAGTCTGCAACGGTATCCTGTTTGGAACTCTTCCAACATACCGCCCCTCCATTGAGGGTAAAGACAAATCCCGAGTGCGACTTAGAGTCGTCCTTATCACTTTGGAAGCTGGAATCGGTAAAGGACTCCACCTGGAGTTCTCCGTTACCATACACCAAGAACATCTCCTTAGTCCTTCGTATGTACTTGAGAATGTTCTTCACAGCTGTCCAATGACTCTCTCCAGGATCTGCTTGATACCGACTCACTACACTTAGTGAGTATGCTACATCGGGTCTGGTACATAGCATCGCATACATGATAGAGCCTACTGCCGAAGCATAGGGTATCCCTTGCATGCGAGCTCTCTCCAAATCAGTCTTGGGAGACATCTCTTCGGAGAGAGTGAGTCCAGAGATCGTGGGTTGGTTCCCACGCTTGGATTCTTCCATACTAAACCTCTTTAGTATGGTGTCAATGTACCTGGATTGGGACAATCCCAGTATTCGTTTAGATCTATCTCTATAGATCATGATTCCCAATATGCAGGAGGCATCACCTAGATCTTTCATCGAGAATCTCTGTGATAAGAAGAGCTTGACTGATTGCAGCATAGGAATATCATTTCCTATCAAGAGTATGCCATCCACGTACAATACGAGGAAGACAACCTTACCCTCTGCTATCTTCTTATAGATACAAGGTTCATCTATATTTTTGATGAAGTCAAACTCTTTGACTACAACATCAAAACAGATGTTCCAACTCCGCGATGCTTGCTTTAACCCATAAATGGATTTAAGCAGCTTGCACACCTTTCCGCTGCTCCCACTATCTACGAAGCCCTCTGGCTGAGTCATGTACACGCTCTCTTCTAAATCACCGTTTAGAAAGGCGGTCTTAACATCCATTTGCCAGATTTCGTAGTCATGGTATGCAGCAATGGCAAGTAAGATCCGGATGGACTTAAGCATAGCCACTGGAGAAAAGGTTTCGTCATAATCAACACCTGGTCGTTGACGAAATCCCTTTGCTATAAGTTTAGCTTTGAAAGTCTCAACTTTTCCATCTACACCAAATTTCCTTTTAAAAATCCACTTGCTCCCAATAGGTTTTACCCCTTCAGGAGCATTTTCCAAAATCCATACTTTATTGGTGTACATGGATTCCATCTCAGATCGCATTGCATCCAGCCATTTCACAGAGTCATCACTCGTGATGGCCTGCTCGAAACTAGTCGGGTCATCATCATCCATGATGCAATCCTCGCTCCCACCATCAATGAGAAAACCGTGGTATCTCTCAGGTGGATGAGAAACCCTACTAGATCGGCGGAGAAGCTGGGGTTCATTGGGTACCACTGAATCCTCTGGTTCCACTAAATCATCTGTTGTAGTTTGTTCTGCTGGAACTTCTTCCAGTTCTACCTCAGAGCCACTAATCTCTTTTGCAAGAAATTCCTTTTCTAAAAAGGTGGCGTGTTGAGCAACAAACACCCTTTGTTCCTCACTGTGGTAGAAAATATACCCTCGCGAATGCTTGGGATATCCAATAAACTTACATAAAACAGATCTTGCCTCGAGTTTGTCCGGGTTTCGTCTTTTGACATAAGCCGGGCAACCCCATATCTTAACAAAATTAAGATATGGTCTCTTCCATTCCCATATCTCATATGGGGTGGTAGGTACAGATTTGGTAGGAACTTTATTCAGTATGTATGCCGCTGTCTCAAGTGCATACCCCCAGAAGGAAATAGGTAACTCAGCTGTACTCATCATAGAGCGCACCATATCTAATAGGGTGCGATTCCTTCGTTCCGATACACCGTTGTGCTGTGGTGTATAAGGAGGAGTAAGCTGACAGAGAATCTCATTCTCTTTTAGATAATCTAGGAACTCATTGCTTAAGTATTCACCTCCTCGATCAGATCGAAGAATCTTAATACTTTTGCCCGTTTGGTTCTCTACTTCGTGCTTATATTCTCTGAATTTCTCAAAAGCTTCAGACTTGTGTTTCATCAGAAACACATGTCCGTATCTAGAGAGATCGTCAGTGAATGTAATGAAGTAGGAAGAACCGTTCTTGGCATGCGTAGACATGGGACCACATACATCACTATGTATTAGTCCTAAGAGTTCAGTAACTCTTTCTCCGTGTCCACTAAACGGAGCTTTGGTCATTTTTCCTTTGAGACATGAATGGCAAGTATCATAAGATGATAATTCGAACGGATTCAAATAACCATCCTTATGTAACTTAGCCAGTCGTGTCGCATTGATATGACCAAGTCTACAATGCCACAAGTAGGATTCGTTCATATCTGAACTTTTCCTCTTGTGTGTGTTTTGTATATTCAGGACTGTATTCTGATTCAGAATGAATATGCCATTATGTAACGAGCCTGATGCAATCAACTTTTGATCTAGGAATATGTTCATAACATTATTCTTTACTACAAAATTATATCCTTCTTTACTTAATAAAGAAACTGATATAATATTGCACATCATGTTCGGTATATAATAGCACTCATTTAGAATCAGTGTATTACGACTCGGCAATACAAGGTGATATTCGCCAACTGCTTTGGCTACAATACTTGCACCGTTCCCTACTTGAACGGAATGATCACCTTTTCCCAGTTCTCTACCTTTACGTAGCCCATGTAACTGTTTACATATGTGGGATCCTGATCCGGTATCTAATACCCAGGACGTAGGGTGAACTGAGAAACAGTTCTCAATAACTAACACACCCGAAGAAGATGCATCAACATGCATGTTCTTTTGGGCGGCTTGAGAATCCAGTTATTTTCCTGTTTCCTGTTCAGTCTTATAACTCTTATAAGAAAGAACGGGTCCAACATTCCCTAGCTCAGTACAATAATTGGGTTCAGTCAATACATCCATATTATTATCTTGATTATGGCCTGACATGGTCGCTACCTGGAGAGAGAGAGAAGAAAAACACTTTAGCGTACGCTCTTGCAAGATTAGATTGGTTATTATCTTATCTAATCAGGATGTCTCCCACTGTTTTTATCAAATCTACCTTTAAACCCTAAAAGGTAAGATTAGCCGGGATTAATTACACCCTACAATTTCGTCAATCTTTCAGCCAGATTAGTGTCGGTACTTTGAGGGAGGTTACCCGTGCTTTCGCACGGACCTAATTAAAGTAAACCTCGTTTTCCCAGAGGCGTAACCCCGTTAACACTTTTCTAGACACCTACTTGATCGGCTAATTGTCCTGTGTAAAACTCTCCCAGGAGTAACACTTACTTGCAGTGGGTATCGGGATCCAACTATCTCATAGAAGGTATGCAATCTCATTGCAAATTTCAACACTTGAAATTCTCGATAATATTTTGCCCCTAGTGTCCTATGACCTTGACGGAGGTCAACAAACCATAGGCTACTAGTCAAGTTCAACCCGTCATTTCTTGATTGAATTAAACCCACCCGCACGACCCTTGACGGAGGTCAACAAGGCCGTACGACTATCCTAATCCAATCTGCATCAAATGCATAAGAAGATAAAAAACTAGTCAGCTACCGTACCCTACGCCTTGACGGAGGTCAACAAACGTAGCACGAATACTAAATAGGATTTATCTGAAATAACGGAGGGCTACGTCAGGTTTTTCAGAAAACCCTGAGCGTAGTGAACTTGATATCGTCGTAGAATCATGTAGTTTTTGAAAAGGAGTGTTTTTTAGGCTTTTTCTTAGTTTCGCTAAAGGGGTCACTCCCGGTGAAGGGATCGTCGGCCCTTTCCTCATCGAATAAGGTGCAGGATATATCATATATACCGCTGTGCAAAGCAAAACACTAAAAGCATTCAAAAGACAAACCGCGTTTTGTAGCATCTGCCAGTTTCACTAAAGAGGTCACTCCCGGTGAAGGGATCTCGGCTCTTTCCTCATCGAATAAGGTGCAGGATATATCATATATATCACCGTGCAAAGCAAAACTGTAGCTACCCCTTTTATAAAGTTTTGATTCTACAACATCTTTAGGTTTCTTTTCTTTTTATTAATCTCATTAATAAAATCCCATCAGCTTATGCTTCCTAAGCATCACAGAAGAAACGAAAGCAGTAATATTTATATATCAGCATATATATAGTATAAGCATTCGTCTCAGGCAGTAATATGATCTCATCACAGAACATTGCAGCAGAAGAACATATATGAAATATTGGATATACTAGGACGTCCGTGTTTTTAATACGAGCCTGTATAAAACACGGATTCCATGGTCGCGACGAATAGCCAAACACATATCCCAAGACCCCTACGAGAGCGGCAAGTAACACTGCCAATTCTAGGGTTAGGAGACCCGGTCTCGACTCCTCGAGATGGCTTCCCACTGGACCCTAGAACCCGGTTACTTGTGCTCTCCTCCTTGGGTCTACCTAATGCGGAAAAGTAAATAATATACACTGGTGACATCAACCTCAACCTGGAAGTGCCCCAAATAAAAGAATATTACATTACAAATGAATTTTACATGAATGAAAATAAAAACCCTCATCTCACATAAAACCCTCGGCTATTCAGAACATGACGATCCAATATAACATATCACAGCAACACATAATATCACATATCATCAACGTAAGTAAATATGCGCATCCCAATTGTCGTTGACATATAGCAACGAAACCGGCGATATCACATATTACACTTACGGTCACAGAAAAGAAAGTGTAAAACTACAACATTTGGAATCCACAATCACTTTAGACATCGTAAATCCGAAATATCACATACTTCGCATTTTATGCCTAACTCTATGAATTCCACATATTGTATCACATTCCAGATAAATAGACAGTATTAAAATTTTCGAACAGATAATCAAATACCCAAGATTTCCCAAAGTGCTCAACTCTTGAGCGGAGTTCAAATAATCCCAGAATATGTCAAAGTACCAGTGATCCAGCCGTAGAAGGGTCAAGCCAACGCCTCACATGTGGCACGCCGTACTGCCCCAAACCCGAAGGTTCAAAAGGCAGTTCAACACGGTCACATAATCGAGTTAAGGTTTGTTGTCTTCTAGAGGATCCACCGCTTAACTTGTACAATTTTTCCGAAAGATTTAAACCCGATAAAAATTCAACGCTTGAAAGTTTTACGTGCCGGGAAAAAGTGGGTTAATGATATCCGTTCAACTAGTTTAATAGTTTCTAAATATACGGAAAGAAATACGAATTTAAATATTCCGATCGAATCTACAATTACAAAACAAACCCCTGAATATTCAACACTTGAAACAGATTAAAAATACCCAGAAGCATCAACAAGCACCTACGGATATTACCATGAAAAACACGTGTCACCAATCCATAATTCCGCCGCGGAACCGCCGCGAAAAGCATGTTTTCGCCGCGGTTCCGCTGCCGTTTAGAGGAATTGTGGGCCCATGTTTCATGGTAATTCTTAGAATTCCTTGCTGATTTTTTTTACGTATTTTTAATTCAGAAAAATCCCAGTTTTTGAAAAATTTCCAGAGAGGGGGTTAAATTCGTCGGTTCGGGTTCGATCGGAATTTTAACTTCGTAAACACGTCGCCTAATGCTCTAGCTAGGCTCTGATACCACTGTAGGGTTCCTAAGCACTCTTGTAAAGGTTCATAAGGCATCAAACATGCCCGGATAAAAATTTAGACGTGCCGAACAACCCAAAGCCGGGATCTTTGCTAGATTATTAGGGTTAAACATGCAAGATGATAACTTTTATCTAAGTGTGAGGGAATACAACCTTTGTAGTCCGCTCCTTCGCTTCACAAGCTCCGAGTAGAAGTCCCTTTGCCGCGATCCACGATCTCCCGGACTCATGAGAGGCTCCACGACTCGAACGATCCATGCTAGCTTGAAGTGTTCCAAATCTCCGATGATCTACGTCGAAGTTGCAAAGACTCAAGCTTTCTCACTCTAAAGAGATGAACACACTAATCTCATGGGCTAGATGAGATGAGGATGAGAGAGTAGTATTTATGCTTTCTTTTTAAATCATTTTCTCATATTTATTCATCACATAAAGAATTTCTAGTGAGCTTTTTCAAGAGAGAAGAAGATGATAATGGAAATGATGATAATGAAAATCCTTTTGTGATGAATAGAAATAAAAGTATATGATTGATATATTAACCATGGTCAAGGATGAATGGCTAATAATGTGTAGAGAAATAACTAGAGTTAGGGTTTGGTTTGGTTAGGAAATGTGTCATCACAAAATATCTTAACCATGACAAAAGAAAATGCTTCTAGAAGGTGCATGAAGCAACTAACCCTAATCAAACCCTAACCTCATTTAATCATCCTTAAACATGTTTAATAATAAATCATATCATGTCACAATAATATATATCACATATATATTATATATTTGCAACAAAAGAAAATAATACAATTAACATATATCGCATATATATCAATGTATCATCCAGTGAGAAAATGAAATAATAAAGCGAGCCAATATTAGATAATGTAATACAATATATCATATATATTATTATACATTAAATCATCGAATCAACACTTGATTCGACGATCCGGCTATATCGAATATTACCGACTAATATATCATGTACCGATTCATCGAACCAACACTTGATCCGATGACCCGGTTCATATCTAAATATCGCGAGAATATAATACGGTATCTCATATCGCATTATCCTCGGTCCTGCGCATATCACATATGTGCCTCTACTCCGTTTTGCCTGAGCCAAGAAACCTCTGTGTAGGACTCTAAAGAATCGTCAATACGCCGGTAGCAGGTGATGATCATATCAAACACCCACAAGCTGCAAGCGGTCAGCTAAACGTAACAGCCACCCAGGTATTGATCAATCAGAAGATCAACAAGCTAGCCTGTGCGTTCTCCTGTGAATCCAATCAGTAACACTCCCGTACAGTCCGGTCTGTTCGTCTGATATGTCGCATATCAAGTCTAGGGGTGGTATACGTCAGACCCCAGTAACCGATAAGTCTTGTCGATGTGTGGCTTATAACGGGTCGAGAAACTACTCGTAACACTTACCAGTAAATCTCTATATCAGCCCTGGCCAGGGACTTCCAGTTATAGCCAATCGAACACAGCACAACATCAACTCCCTATACTGGGAGAGACGAATCCCCTCCTATCGCTCATTGCCTCCATGTGATTCGGGACTGTACCCAAAAGCCACCGTTTTGCACGCCCTCTTGGACGTGGTAAGGTGGAAATCAAAGCACAGTGGGAATCACACAAGACTCTATGACGATCTCGGGTCTACAGATTACCCTGTACCAGTGTCACCGGAGAACTGCCATCTGACGTGTGGTATATCACCATCTGGGAGTTCTCGGCGAGTCCGTCCAGTGTACCCTGTCTCTACTGAGCACCCGCACACCATCTCTGATGTCAAACACCGATGGATGTGGGATCATCCATCGCCCATCATATGGGTCAAGATGCGTATACGCTAGTCTACTCTGGTGTATCGATGCCCTGTCTCGATATACTCTCGACTAAGAACAGTTATAGGATGTACTCATCGACTACCAAGGCCCCACTAGTATGATCTCATCATAGTCCCAGTAGTCGAGTACATATTCTAAGGGCTTTATCAACGTGTGAGAGAAAAACAGTAAACCAATACAAGTCAACATGTTAAGATAAATTGAGACCAAATAGTATACTATCATGACGAGCAAGAGAGTCATCTCTATATATATCCAAGCATCCATTATAATATACATCATATGTACAACAATGGCCTCTAGGGCATATACATAACTAACACAGTATACATTCTTGCTCGACATGATAGTATGCTATCTGGTTCTTCTTTATCTGACATGTTGATTTGACCATGCTTTTATTCATTCACACATATTGATAAAGCCCTGAGGATATCGGCTTGACTACTGTGATTAAGATAGAGATCATACTAGTGGGACATCTGTAGTTTATAAGCATATCCTGGAATGTCCCTAGTCGTAGGTGTATCGAGACGGGGCATCGATATACCAGAGTAGACTAGCGTATATGATACTAGACCCATATGATGGGCGATGGATATTCCCACATTCATCGATGTTTGACATCGAGATCGTATATGGGTGCTCAGTGGTGACTGGGTACACTGGACGGACTCACCGAGAACTCCTTTATGGAATTATATCTATCGTCGGATTGTAATTCTCAGGTGACACTGGTACAGGTTAGTCTGTAGACCCGAGATCGTCATAGAGTCTTGTGTGTTCTCCCACTGTAGTTTGATTACCACCCTACCACGTCTCTACTGAGTCATGCAAACTGGTGGTCGTTGGGTACAGTCCCGAGACACACGAAGGCGATGAGCGATAGGAGGGGTTTCGTCTCTCTCGGTATTGGGAGTTGATGCTGTGCTGTGCTCGATTGGCTATATCAGTAAGTCCCGGGCCAGGGCTGTTGAGATTTAGTAATAAGTGTTATCATTAGGTTCTCGATTTGTTATAGACCATTCATCGGCACGACTTATTGAGTCATTGGGGTGGACGTTACCATCCCTAAACTCGATATGCAGCATATCTGACGAAGAGACCGGACTGTACTGTAATGTTGCCGGTTGGCTCGACGGGAGTTGTGACAGGTTCGCTTGTTTTCTTCTGATCGCTCAATACCCGGGTGGCCGTTACATTTAGATGACCGCTTGCGGCTTGTAGGTATTTGATATGATCATTACCTACTGCCGACGTATTGACGAGTCTTAGAGTCCCACAATGAAGTTTCCTGGCTCAGGCGAAAAGATGTGGTGTGCATATGAGATATACGCGGGTACCCGATTAAATACAGATATGTGATACCGTATATTAATCGGGGCATTTTCTATTGGTCGGGTCGTATGTGATATGACCAGTTTGCAAAATCAAGTGTTGATTTAACAAATGACTTTTAGAATAATTCTTTAATCAAACTCTTTTCTATTTTTGTATGCATGCATGTATGCACATGATGATGTGCATGGATACATACATATATACATTGTATCATGGTTGTTGATACATGTTTGGTGGCAATGCAAGACTTATATTGTAGAATTATCTATTTATTTATCATTTTGAAAAAGGGAAAGGATAATTCACACAAGGTTAATGTTTATCATCTTTGACCATGCTTCAACCACTTTTTAACCTTGAGTTAATTATCCTTTTGCCTTTTAACTCATTTGATAAAGATCTAGATAGTTCTAACCATGGTTGAAGTGAGAAGGATTAATATAGATTATTCTTTTCTCATTTCAATAATTATTATTCACTCTCATAACTTTTCTTTTTGTGAGAAAGCTTAGCCACCATCTTCTTCTTCCTCTCTTGATAATTTCTTTGAGTGAGTTTGATAAAAAGAAAGAGTTTTGATTATAGAATACAAACCACATCATCATACTACACACATCTAGCCCATTTGTGTAGGGTGTTTGCTCTACTTCATTCACATATCGAGTAAAGCAAGGAGCTTTGGGCAAAGGAGCTTCGGGTGGATCATCGTGGACCTAGAGGATCTCAAGCGAACCTTTTTCCAAGCTTTAAGTTGCTAAGGAGTCTAGCGCAGGGAGCTACAAAGTTTGTACTCTCAAAACCCTAGCTTTTTCTACTTGTGATGATGTCAATGTAATGAAACCCTAAATTTCTAGTGATGATTCTTTGTATGTTCACTTAGCACCTTAAAAGTTTGATTTTGGCACATGTGATGCTTCCAAACCCTTCATGAGGTGCTAAGTAAACCTAATAATGGTATCAGAGCCAAGCTAGAGTTTTAGGCGACGTTTTGGCGAAGCTAAAATTCCGATCGAACCAAAAAATACGTTTTTTTAACCTTCTCTGGACATTTTTTTGAAACAGTGTTTTTCCAGTATTAAAAATCCTTAAAAAATTCAGCAGGCAAATATAAGAAATACTGTAAAATACGAAGCCATAAACCGTACATTACGCCGTGGAACCGCGGCCAGACCTTGCTTAGGCCGCGGATCCGCGGCCGTACTGAAGTGATATTGCCTCGTATTTGTACAGTAATCTTCTCACCTGCTTGTATATATTTTTGGGTATTTTTAATCTGAATCAAGTGTTGAGTGTTCTGGGGATTATTTTAGGTTCATTGATTCGATCGGAATATTTTAATTTCGTGCCTTTTTCGGATAATTTAGAAAGTATTAAAATGTTCGAACGAATATCATTAACTCACTTTTTCCCGGCATGAAAAACTTTCAAGTGTTGATTTTTTCTCGGGTTTAAATCTTTTGGAAATACGTGCAAGTTATGTGATGGACCCTCTAGAAGAACACAAACCTTAACTCGATTATGTGACCGTCTGAACTGCCTCTAAACCTTAGGGTTTGGGGGCAGTACGGCGTGCCATATGTAAGGCATTGGCTTGACCTTTCTACGGCTGGACCGCTGCTACTGTGACACATTCCAGGATTTTTGAACTCCGCTAAAGTGTTGAGCATTAGGAAATTTTGGGTATTTGATTATTCGATCGGAAAGTTTAATACTGTCTATTTATCTGGAATGTGATACAATATGTGGAATTCATATAGTTAGACATGAAATGCGAAGTATGTGATATTTCGGATTTACGATGTCTAAAGAGAATGTGGATTCCAAATGTTGTAGTTTTACACTTTCTTTTCTGTGACCGTAAGTGTAG
This sequence comes from Agapanthus africanus, assembly GCA_030015575.1. Taxonomy (NCBI): domain Eukaryota; kingdom Viridiplantae; phylum Streptophyta; class Magnoliopsida; order Asparagales; family Amaryllidaceae; genus Agapanthus; species Agapanthus africanus. The sequence goes on along the minus strand of JASDDO010000029.1, from coordinate 208,891,670 downwards.
TATGTAGTTGTATTGCCGGTTTTCGTTGCTATACATCAACGACGATCGGTGTATACATACTTACTTACGTTGATGATATGAGATATTATATGTTGCTGAGATATGATGTGCAGGATTGTCGCGATTGAATAGCCTGGTTTTTTTATGTGAGATGAGAGTTTTATTTTCATTCAGGTAAAATTCAAATGTAATGTAATATTCTTTTATTTGGGGCACTTCTGGGTTGAGGTTGATGCCACCAGTGTTGTATATTATTTACTTTTCCGCTTTAGGATAGACCTAAGGAGGGGAGCACAAGTGACCGGGTTCTGGGGTTCAGTGGAAGGCCATCTCGAGGAGTCGAGACCGGGTCTCCTAAACTACAGAATTGTAAGTCCACGTTGCGACCCCCGGTTCTTACGGGGAGGCGGAAACGGTATAAAAATCAAATTTTTAGCGCAAGGGGCAACATGGACTAAGCAAAGTCGGGATCTTTAACTAAACTAAAACTAGCATACTTTGCTAAAGAGAGTTAGCTACTCGGATGAAGATGGTTATACCTAAACTTGATCTCCTTCTTCTTCAAACTTTGTAGAGGTTGATGGTTCTCTTTTTGTCGCCTTCTTCCGTCGAAGTTGGATCCACCTCGAGAGTTCAACCTTTGGGCTCTTCCTTGTGCTTTGAGTGAACTAGGGTTTCCGGCTTGCTAAACCTTGAACCTAGAATAAGTAGAGAGTGTCTAAGGGGTGCTTTTCTTTTTAAAGAGAAGGATTCTCAACACATGAGAAGGTTTCTCTTTAGCTAGAGGAAGAAGAAGATGAAGTGAAGAGAGAGAATGAATATGATAGAATGAGCTATCCTTTTTCTTTCTTGCAACCATAATGCAAAAGAAAAAGAATTATCAATAATAATAATAATGAAAATGAAAAGGTTGATGGAAAGTTTTAGAATGACCATTATCATTTCAAACATTAAATGAATTTGCTAGAATCAAAGAGCATCTTTCTTTTGTAATGATGATGGTCAAAGCTTCAACCATGGTCAACAAGTCAACCATGGTCAACAAGTCAACAAAAAACCAACCATGACACAATTTCATTTTATTATATATTATCAATTGATATAATACAAATCCATTAGGGTTTGGAAAAAGACGACTGTCAACTGTGCATACGCACCCGTTCCGAAACCCTAATGAAAGTCATCTTCCTCTTTCTCAAATAACCGTGCATACACACCTGCATCCTTGTTCCGAGGAACATGAATACTGAGATAAAAGCAACCCCAAAACATATACCAGTATCTGGCTCAAACCAGAGCCTGCCAGTATAATCCGTCCGGACTCCAAACGTGCACAAGTGCGCGGATGAGAACGAACCCTGTCGCAAAACCATGCGACCTCTACTCTGTTTTGCCCAGAGGCGAATACCCTCTGTGTGGGACTCTAAAGACTCGACACTACGCTGGCAGTGGGTTTAACCACAGACCGCAAGCGGCACTAGCTGTGCGTAACGGTCCCCAGGTAGATGTCGACAAGAAGGCTGACGAGGTGAAACCCCATCTGAACTCCTACTGAGTCTGAATGTGACAGTCTCCGTACAGTCCGGTCTGTTCGTCTGATACATCGCATGTCGGGCCTAGGGGCGGTAAAACGTCAGTCCCCCAATAGCGGTACAAGTCGTGTCGGAGTGAAGCCCAAAACACCCTGAGATAACACTGGAAACCTACCAGTATATCTCGCTTGCCCTGGCCAGGGACTACTCGTGTAATGGCTCTCCTAGACACAGCGCGATGTCAACCCCCAATACCGGGAGAGACGAATCCTTTCTAACCGTCACTGCCTCCAAGTGCTTCGGGACTGCACCCAACCACCACCGGTTTGCACGAATCCTTTGAGCCGTGGTACGGTAGTGATCAAAGTGCAGTGGGAACACACTCGAGGCGAAGTGCCAGTGTCAAGTCAGCGGACTAAGCTGTACTCATGTCACCTGGGAACTGATAACTGACGATAGGTATAGTACCAACCTGTCAGTTCCCGACGAGTCCTGTCCAGTGTACTCGTAACCTAACGAGCACCCATATAATATCTCCAGTACGACGTACTGATGGCTGTGGGACAGACCATCTCCCATACTGGGATGAGAAGCGCATACGCTAGTCTACTCCGGAGTATCGATGCCCTGTCTCGATAGTCCTGCGACTAGGGACCTGTATAAGGATGTGCTTATAGATTACCCAGCCCCCACTAGTGTGACTGCCATCGCAACGCTGGTAATCAAGCAAAGATCCTAAGGGCTCCACTAATGCGTATAAGTGATATACTGAAATAAACACAAGTACACTTTGAAGTAGAAACAAACCAAGTAGCATACTACTATATTGAGCAAGATTGTTTATACAAGGTGAATATCCCAAGCTTCCATCAAGTAATATACAAACTAGTATGATACAGTAATGGCCTCTAGGGCATATACACTAACAATCTCCCACTTGCACTAAGGCCATGTACTGGCGTATCGAAGACCTATCATCTCGATCAGCCGCTCGAACTGAGTCTGGGGTAAGGCCTTGGTGAATGGATCTGCAGTGTTCTCTTCTGAAGCAACCCTCCGAACCTCGATCTCCTTGCGATCCACGATCTCCCTGATCAGGTGATTCCGCCTCAAGATGTGCCTGGATCTCTGATGGGACCTGGGTTCCTTTGCTAAAGCTATAGCCCCGTTGTTGTCGCAATACAGAGATACTGGGTCAACAATGGACGGAACCACCTGAAGTTCTTTTAAGAACTTCCTCATCCAGACAGCTTCTTTTGCGGCATCAGATGCAGCGATGTATTCCGCTTCCATAGTCGAGTCTGCAACGGTTTCCTGTTTGGAACTCTTCCAACACACCGCCCCTCCATTGAGGGTAAAGGCAAAACCCGACATGGACTTGGAATCATCCTTGTCACTCTGGAAGCTGGAGTCAGCAAAGGCCTCGATCTGGAAGTCTTTTCCGCCATACACCAAGAACATCTCCTTAGTCCTTCTCAGGTACTTGAGAATGTTCTTTACTGCTATCCAATGTTTCTCCCCAGGGTTTGACTGATACCGGCTTACTACACTCAGTGCATAAGCTACATCCGGTCTGGTACACAACATCGCATACATTATAGAGCCTACCGTAGAAGCGTATGGTATAATAGACATGCGATCCCTCTCCAAATCAGTCTTGGGAGACATCTCTTTAGAGAGGGTGATCCCGTGACAAGCCGGTAGGTTACCGCGCTTGGAATCTTCCATACTGAATCTTTTCAGTACGGTGTCGATGTACCTGGACTGTGAAAGTCCTAATATCCTCTTGGATCTATCACGATGGATCCGGATCCCCAGGATGTAAGAGGCATCACCCAGGTCTTTCATGGAGAACCTGTGTGACAAGAAACCCTTAACAAATTGTAGCATAGGAATGTCATTTCCTATTAAGAGAATGTCATCCACGTATAAAACAAGGAATACTACAGTTCTCGCTACAAATCTACTATAGATGCATGGTTCATCTGGATTTTTGATAAAGTCAAATTCCTTGACCGTCTCATCAAAACAGATGTTCCAACTCCGCGACGCCTGCTTTAGTCCATAAATGGACTTAAGCAACTTGCACACCTTTCCGCTGCTCCCACTCTGAATGAAACCCTCTGGCTGATCCATATAGACACACTCCTCTAAATTTCCATTTAGAAAAGCGGTTTTTACGTCCATCTGCCAAATCTCATAATCGTGGAAGGCAGCAATAGCAAGAAGGATCCGAATGGATTTCAGCATAGCTACTGGAGAAAAGGTTTCGTCATAGTCCAAGCCAGGTCTTTGACGGAAACCCTTTGCTACAAGTCTAGCTTTATAGGTCTCAACCTGTCCATCTACACCAATCTTCCTTTTGAAGATCCACTTGCATCCTACGGGTTTTACCCCGTCTGGAGCAATATCCAACGTCCATACTTTGTTGGTGTACATGGACACCATTTCGGTCCGCATTGCATCCAGCCATTTTACCGAGTCAACGCTCTGAATGGCCTGCTGGAAGCTAGTAGGCTCATCATAATCTATGATGCAATCCTCTCTATCCCCGTCTATGAGAAAACCGGCAGTATCTCTCGGGCGGATGAGACTGCCTACTACTCCTATGGAGCGGCATAGGAATGTCGTGTTCTTTTGAACCCTCTGGTTCCACTAAGCTTTCAGTAATAGTCTGAGATTCTGGAATTTCATCCAGTTCTACTGCGCTCCCACTTATCTGATTTTCCAACAACTCAGTTTCCAAGAAGTGGGCATGACGAGAAACAAGGACTTTTTGCTCCTCTGCGTAATAGAATAGATACCCCTTGGAGTTCTTTGGGTATCCCACAAACTTGCACTGTACTGAGCGTGCCTCGAGCTTGTCCGCATGCTGCTTTTTTACAAAAGCCGGACATCCCCATGTCTTAAAAGCTTTAAGACAGGGTTTCTTCCCACTCCACATCTGATATGGTGTGGTAGGCACAGTCTTAGTAGGAACTTGGTTCAAGAGATGTGCAGCTGTTTCTAGTGCATATCCCCAGAAAGGTCGCGGTAACTCAGCCTTACTCATCATGGAACGAACCATATCCAATAGGGTTCGATTCCTCCTTTCTGATACACCGTTATGTTGCGGAGTGTATGGAGGAGTACGCTGAGAGAGAATACCATTCTCTTTTAAATAGTCCAGGAACTCGGCACTCAAGTATTCACCACCTCGATCCGATCTTAGGATCTTGATACTTTTTCCTGTTTGTTTTTCAACTTCATTCTTGTAATCCCGAAATTTCTCAAAGGCCTCGGATTTGTGCTTCATTAAGAAGACATGTCCATACCTAGAGAAATCGTCTGTGAAAGTAATGAAGTATGAATAACCGCTTCTCGCATGTGTAGACATTGGACCACACACGTCACTGTGTATGAGTCCTAAGAGCTCGCTCGCTCTTTCTCCGTGTCCAGTGAACGGAGTCTTTGTCATCTTTTCCATGAGACAAGATTCACAAGTGGCATAAGACTGATACTCGAACGGATCCAAGTATCCTTCTTTATGTAACTTAGTCAACCGTGTCTCATTGATGTGACCCAGTCTACAATGCCATAAGAAAGCCTGATTGATATCTGGAGACTTTCTTTTGTGTGTATTCTGGATATTGAAAATCTGTGGTTGGTTTAATACGTATATACCATTGCTCAGTGTACCTGACCCAATCAGAACTTGATTAAGGTGAATGTTTATAACATTACTTACAAACGCAAATTCATAACCTTCTTTAGAAACCAAAGATACAGAAATGATATTACAAGTTGCGTTGGGTACAAAAAAGCAATTACGCAAAACCAAAACACGCCCATCTGTCATTCCCAGGTGATAGTCCCCCACGGCTTTAGCATCCATGCCAGCTCCGTTCGCAACTCTGAGGGTCATGTCACCTGCCTTCAAAAACCTACGGTTTCTCAACGCCTGCAAAGAATTACAGATATGAGATCCTGATCCGGTATCCAATACCCAGGAAGTAGAGTTTATAGAAAGACAGTTTTCAATAACATACACACCTGAAGCTGAAGCCGCAACCTGCTTCAGTTCCTGTGTCCTGGCTTTCCAAGCCCTGCAATCTTTCTTCCAGTGTCCACTCTTATGACAATAGAAGCACTCTTCCTTTCCAATAAGCTTCCCCGCAATCTTTGTTGCCTTTTCCTTTCCCTTCGTACCCACTTTACTAACACCGCCTCTTGGTTTGGCGGGGGCTTTCTTCCTCTTTCCCTTGGCTTTCGCCTTGGACCTAGAGGAAGAAGATCCTCCTACAAACAAAGCGGGTGTATCCCTACCCTTCTGTAGGGTGCCCTCTGCGCTCCTCAGCAGGTTGAGGAGTTCTGAAAGTTCAACTTCCTTTTCTTGCAAGTTGAAATTCAGTATGAACTGGGTGTAAGTGGATGGAAGGGACTGGAGAATTATATCCGTATAGAGTTCACTGTCCAACGTGGTCCCAAGTTCTGCGAGCTCCTCAGTGTAGCCAATCATCTTAAGCACGTGGTCCGCTACCGATGATCCGACGGCCAACTTTGTCGAAAATAACTTCTTCGACACTTCGTATCTTGCGATACGAGATTGCTCTCCATACAGTTCTTTTGTATGAAGAAATATGGATTCCAAATCCATATTCTCGTGCCTCCTCTGATGGTCGTTGTCCATCGAGGCAAGTACGAGGCACCTGGCCTTCGCGCTGTCAATCTCCCAAGTCGTACGGATTTCCTTATCCGCGACGCTGGAGGTGGGACCTGGGACGGGGGGAGCTTTGGTGGTAAGAAGATACCCCAGCTTGTCGTAAGCGATTGCCAATTTGACATTCCTGAGCCAATCTTTGTAGTTTGGCCCTGTCAGTATGTTTTTATCTAGAAGTAACTTAAGTCCAGTCATTTCGATTTGGTCGCTGCAGGGGGAGAGAAGAAACACTTAGCACGATGCTCTTGCAAGTTTAGAATGGTTTTTAATTTGTCTAAACAGGATGGCTCCCACTGTTCTCTCGAATCCCTCCTCAAACCACAAAGGAAGAATTAGCCGGGATCAATCCCACCGTACAATACTTGCTTAACCGTTCAGCCAGGCCAGTGTCGGTACTTCGAGGGAGGTTTTCCAACGCTTTCGCGAAGTTCATTAATTTAAGAACCTCTTTTCCCTGGGGGCGTAGCCCCGCTAACACCTTTCTAGGCACCTACTAGGTTTATAGCATTGATCGTTTAGTGAGAAAATTTCCCGAGGAGTAGCATATACTCACAGTAGGATCGGGATCCAAATATCATCGCGTGACGAAAATGAAGGAATCCTACCATAATCATCACACTCCAAATGGTATGCAAATCTAGCAAGTTTCAGTACTTATGAAACTCCCGATGTGGATTTTTTTTTTTGCCCCATGCTCTTATGACCTTGACTAAGGCCAACAAATCATAAGTCACATGTCAAGTTCTTCCCGTCGTTATCCAGGTTAATTTGAACCCACCCGTATATACCCTTGACTATGGCCAACAAGGCAATACGACTGTCCCAAACCAACGCATTCTATCTATGCAACATATGAATACCCAGCAGCTACCAAAACACTGTGCCTTGACTAAGGCCAACAAACACAGCTTGAATACTGTTGAATATTCATATGAAACGACGGAGGGCTACGGATGGTTTTGGTAAAACCGTGAACGTAGTGAACTTGATATAATCGATGGAACGAGATAGCTTTTAGAAGGAGTGGCTCAAGCTCCGCATTTAAAAGTTAGTTTTGAAAAGAACCGAATGGTTTTCCGAAAGTGTTCCATCGACTTAAACTTGGTTTATTATCTTGCATTAGTTCTTTTAATGCGTGATATTCTTGCATTAGTTCTTTTAATGCGTCCCATCATTTAATCCTACCATTGCAGAAAACAACCAAAATATGACGTACGCTTATGCCATTCGCATTCGCCACGGGGTCCCGTCATCACTCGTTAGGTTACTTAACTAACGACAGAGCGGGGGCTGGGCTAGCGCGGCTGTAAAACATAAGCAACGCCTAAATAGAAAGCAATGATAGACATTACAGATCACAGATGAATACATTGGATATACTAGCAATCCGCAATCCTTTCGAGCCTGCAATGAAAAGCGGATTACACGGTCGCGGTGAATAGCCAAATACCCCACCCAAGACCCCTACGGGTGCGGCAAACTACCCGCCAAGTACCCGGCAGTTTGTGCACCCCTCCATGGGTCTATCCGAGGAGCAAAACAGTAAAAAGAATTATACAATGACGGCTACAACCCCGACCCGGTTGTGCGGCCAAACAAATAATAATTATTACATCAATTTACATTTACAATGAATAAAAGAAAAACAAAAGCTCATCTCACATCCACCCTGGCTATTCACCCGCGACAGTCCAACATATTCATATACACATTCCAATGTCAAACACAGATCATGTATAACCCCGACTAATCGTCTTATAGCGATTAGCCGACGTTCAATACATGCAAGCATCACAGATATAACCATCATAGTCAAAGTGCAGTGAAGTTCGGAAAAAAATACGGAATTATAGGACCCCAAAAGTGAATTTCAGTTCTGGAAAATCTGGGCACATATAATATATTTTAAAAATCCCAAAACCAACACAGACACACACTGCACGAAAAACGATGCACAGAAGACGACAAAGCGCGGCGCATCCGCGGCACATACCTACCTCGTGCGGCGGAAGCGCGGCGGTTTGAACGAATCACTGCATCGTTTTTCTTGGGTGTTCACACAAAACCCTGAGCCGAATTTACAAGTATAAAGTATTTCATTTAGAGCAGAAAAAATTTCAACAGAAACTTAGGGTTTTGTTTTTCCGGTTTTGTGATTTTTTTCGGTTCCGAACTTCGCTACACTTCACTACCAAGCTAGTTTAAGTTTAGTTAGGCTCTGATACCACTGTAAGTCCACGTTGCGACCCCCGGTTCTTACGGGGAGGCGGAAACGGTATAAAAATCAAATTTTTAGCGCAAGGGGCAACATGGACTAAGCAAAGTCGGGATCTTTAACTAAACTAAAACTAGCATACTTTGCTAAAGAGAGTTAGCTACTCGGATGAAGATGGTTATACCTAAACTTGATCTCCTTCTTCTTCAAACTTTGTAGAGGTTGATGGTTCTCTTTTTGTCGCCTTCTTCCGTCGAAGATGGATCCACCTCGAGAGTTCAACCTTTAGGCTCTTCCTCGTGCTTTGAGTGAACTAGGGTTTCCGGCTTGCTAAACCATGAACCTAGAATAAGTAGAGAGTGTCTAAGGGGTGCTTTTCTTTTTAAAGAGAAGGATTCTCAACACATGAGAAGGTTTCTCTTTAGCTAGAGGAAGAAGAAGATGAAGTGAAGAGAGAGAATGAATATGATAGAATGAGCTATCCTTTTTCTTTCTTGCAACCATAATGCAAAAGAAAAAGAATTATCAATAATAATAATAATGAAAATGAAAAGGTTGATGGAAAGTTTTAGAATGACCATTATCATTTCAAACATTAAATGAATTTGCTAGAATCAAAGAGCATCTTTCTTTTGTAATGATGATGGTCAAAGCTTCAACCATGGTCAACAAGTCAACCATGGTCAACAAGTCAACAAAAAACCAACCATGACACAATTTCATTTTATTATATATTATCAATTGATATAATACAAATCCATTAGGGTTTGGAAAAAGACGACAGTCAACTGTGCATACGCACCCGTTCCGAAACCATAATGAAAGTCATCTTCCTCTTCCTCAAATAACCGTGCATACACAACTGCATCCTTGTTCCGAGGAACATGAATACTGAGATAAAAGCAACCCCAAAACATATACCAGTATCTGGCTCAAACCAGAGCCTGCCAGTATAATCCGTCCGGACTCCAAACGTGCACAAGTGCGCGGATGAGAACGAACCCTGTCGCAAAACCATGCGACCTCTACTCTGTTTTGCCCAGAGGCGAATACCCTCTGTGTGGGACTCTAAAGACTCGACACTACGCTGGCAGTGGGTTTAACCACAGACCGCAAGCGGCACTAGCTGTGCATAACGGTCCCCAGGTAGATGTCGACAAGAAGGCTGATGAGGTGAAACCCCATCTGAACTCCTACTGAGTCTGAATGTGACAGTCTCCGTACAGTCCGGTCTGTTCGTCTGATACATCGCATGTCGGGCCTAGGGGGCGGTAAAACGTCAGTCCCCCAATAGCGGTACAAGTCGTGTCGGAGTGAAGCCCAAAACACCCTGAGATAACACTGGAAACCTACCAGTATATCTCGCTTGCCCTGGCCAGGGACTACTCGTGTAATGGCTCTCCTAGACACAGCGCAATGTCAACCCCCAATACCGGGAGAGACAAATCCTTTCTAACCGTCACTGCCTCCAAGTGCTTCGGGACTGCACCCAACCACCACCTGTTTGCACGACTCCTTTGAGCCGTGGTAGGGTAGTGATCAAGGTACAGTGGGAACACACTCGAGGCGAAGTGCCAGTGTCAAGTCAGCGGACTAAGCTGTACTCATGTCACCTGGGAACTGATAACTGACGATAGGTATAGTACCAACCTGTCAGTTCCCGACGAGTCCTGTCCAGTGTACTCGTAACCTAACGAGCACCCGTATACTATCTCCAGTACGACGTACTGATGGCTGTGGGACAGACCATCTCCCATACTGGGATGAGAAGCGCATACGCTAGTCTACGCCGGAGTATCGATGCCCTATCTCGATAGTCCTGCGACTAGGGACCTGTATAAGGATGTGCTTATAGATTACCCAGCCCCCACTAGTGTGACTGCCATCGCAACGCTGGTAATCAAGCAAAGATCCTAAGGGCTCCACTAATGCGTATAAGTGATATACTGAAATAAACACAAGTACACGTTGAAGTAGAAACAAACCAAGTAGCATACTACTATATTGAGCAAGATTGTTTATACAAGGTGAATTTCCCAAGCTTCCATCAAGTAATATACAAACTAGTATGATACAGTAATGGCCTCTAGGGCATATACACTAACAAGAATTGTAGGGTCGCTTGCCGCTCTCGTAGGGGTCTAGGGGCGTGGGCTTGGCTATTCATCGCAACTGTGGAATCCGTATTTTCTATTGTTGGCTAAATACTAAATACGGACGTCCTAGTATATCCCACATTATATCTGTGTTTCTGCTGCCTGTATACTGTGATGTGATATCTGAGACGGATGATATATTATATATGAGATATATAGTAGACGTTGCTTATGTTTTACACCCGCGCTAGTCCCGTCCCGGTATGCCGTTAGTTAAGTAACCTAACGGTGCATAACGGAACATTGCGGCGAATGCGGATGGCATAAGCGTACGTTGTATTTTTGTTTCTTTTCTGAGATTGGCTTAAGGACTTAAATGATGGGAATACATTAATATGATTAATGTAAAGAAAATAAACCTAAAAAGATGTTGTAGAATCGGATTTGAAAAACCACTCGGCTCTTTATGAAAAAGCTACATTTCAATAATGCGGAGCTCAAGCCACTCCTTTTTAAAACCTTTTGATTCTACGACGATATCAAGTTCAAAGCGTTAATGATTTTCTTAAAAATCATCCGCAACCCTCCGTCATTTTAGGAAGTAGAGTACTTAGTATTCGTGCTACGTTTGCTGACTATAGTTAAGGCGTTGTGTACAGTAGCTAAGTGATGTCTTCCAACACTTCATATGATGCAGATTAATTAGGATAGTCATGCGACTTTGTTGACCATAGTTAAGGGTCATATGAGTGGGTCAAATTAATCAAGAAATGACGGGTAGAACTTGACTGGTACTTATGATTTGTTGACCATAGTTAAGGTCATAAGTACTAGGGGTAAAAACCGCATCGGGAATTTCAAGTGTTGAGATTTGCAATGAGATTGCATACCTTCCATTTGATGGTTGGATCCAGATCCCACTGTGGGCAATAGTTGCTCCCACGAGAGTTTTGCAGTTTACAATTAGCTAACCCATTAGGTGTCTAGAAAGGTGTTAACGGGGCTACGCCTCTGGGAAAACGAGATTTACTTTAATTAGGTCCGTGCGAAATCACGGGGAACCTCCCTCAAGTACCAACACTGGCCTGGCTGAACGGTTGGCGAAGTTGTAGACTATAATTAATCCTGGCTAGTTTTCTTTTTATGGTTTGAAAAAAAACTTGATTAAAGCAGTGGGAGACATCGATTAGATAAGATAATAACCAATCTGATCTTTGCAGGAGCTTTCGCTGAGTGTATTCTTTTCTCTTTCTTAATGGCAGATACCAATGACTGGACTCAAGCTTCTACTAGATAAAAATAAACTGAATGGGACCAATTATAAAGACTGGCTGAGAAATCTGAAAATTGCCTTGACTTATTATAAAGTATCATATGTCCTCACGGCTTCAGCCCCGCCTGTCCCAGGTCCAAAATCCTCAGTTGCGGATAAAAAAGTCCGCAAGACATGGGACGCTGACTGTGCCACGGCCAAATGCCTCGCGCTTGCATCGATGGACAACACACATCAAACGCAGCACGAGAATATGGACATACACGCCATATTCCTCCATACAAGGAGTTATATGGAGAGAAATCCCGTGTATTACGATACGAAGCATCAAAGAAATTGTTTCAGATGCGAATGGCCCCTGGCACACCAGTAGGAGACCATGTTCTGAAGATAATAGCTCTCATAGAAGAGCTTAAGGACCTTGGATGGACGATGGACAATGAACAATATACGGATATTATTCTGCAGTCCCTCCCCTCCACCTTTGCTCAATTCATAGTTAACTTCAACATGCACAACATGGAGAAGGAACTATCTGAACTCCTTAATATGTTAAGGAGTGCATAGAGCACACTGAAATCAGTGAAAACTCCTGTTTTGAGTGTTGGGAAGTCTTCTTCTTCTCGCCCAAAGGATAAAGCCAAGGGAAAGCTTAAGAAGAAGCCCACCAAGCTTAGGGGTGGAGTTAAAAAGGTTAAGGGGAAGGACAAGTCCAAAGCTGGAGAATCGGGGAAAGAGGAATTTTTTCATTGCCACAAAACAGGACATTAGAAGCGCAACTGTACGGAGTACTTAAATCTCAAGAAGAAGCATGGGGATACTTCCGCTTCAGGTGTGTTTGTGATAGAAAACTGTTTTTCAATAAACTCAGCTTCCTGGGTATTAGATACCGGTTCAGGTTCTCACAATTGCAATTCTATGCAGGGGCTGAGAAATAGCAAGGTTTTGAAGACAGGTGACCATACTCTCCGCGTTGGAAATGGTTCCAATGTACATACAGTCGTAGTGGAAGAGTATCACTTGGGGTTGCCATCTGAGTGTATATTGGTTTTGAACCCATGTTATTTTGCACCTAGCATGCTTTGTAATATAATATCCGTTTCTTTGTTAGACAATGAAGGATATAATTTTGTATTGTAGAATAATGTTATGAACATTCACCAGAATCAAATGTTGGTTGGGTATGGTACGCTTAATAACGGGATATATGTCCTAAATCAACACACAGTTTTCACCATACAACACACTAATAAAAGAAAACTTTCAGAAATAAATGAAGCTTTTCTTTGGCACTGTAGACTTGGTCATATTAACGAAACAAGACTAAACAAGTTACACAAAGATGGATATTTAAACCCTTTTGAATATAAATCTTATGCGACTTGCCAGTCTTGTATCAAGGGTAAAATGACCAAAACTCCGTTTAGCGGACACGGAGAAAGAGCTACTGAGCTCCTAGGCCTCATACATAGTGATGTATGTGGGCCAATGTCTACACAGGCTAGAGGCGGTTTTTCATACTTCATTACTTTCACTGACGATTTCTCAAGATTCAGTCATGTATTTTTATTAAAGCACAAATCCGAAGCTTTCGAGAAATTCACTGAATATAAACTCCAAGTAGAAAAACAAACCGGCTTGAGTATCAATGCTTCGATCAGATCGAGGTGGGGAGTACCTCGGTACAGAATTTGCAAACTTCCTAAAAGAGAATGGGATTCTCTCTCAGCTCACTCCTCCTTACACACCACAGCACAACGATGTGTCTGAACGACAGAATCGGACCCTATTAGAAATGGTCCGTTCCATGATGAGTGATGCTGAGTTACCTGTCTCATTTTGGGCATGCATTGGAGACTGCAGCGTTTCTACTGAACAGGGTCATAACCAAAACCGTGTCTACCACACCATATAAGATATGGCATGGGAAGAGACCATCTCTTAAGAGAATTAAGATTTGGGGTTGCCCGGCCTATGTTAAAAAGCAGAATTCGGACAAACTCGAGACACGGTCGGTCATGTGTAATTTTGTGGGGTATCCAAAGAATTCTTATATATCTATTCTACCACAAGGAGGAACAAAAAGTGTTTATTTCTCAGTATGCCACATTCTTGGAAAAAGAGTTTTTTACAGATAAAGCTAATGGCAATGTGGTAGATCTAGAAGAGGTTCTAGAGATACAAACAACAAATGACGACTTGGTTGAACCGGCTGTTGCAATAGAAACTGAGGAGCCTCGGCCACTCCGTAGGTCTGGTAGGACTTCTCGCCCACCGGAGAGGTACTACGGTTTCCTCATCGATGGTGACGGAGAAGACTGCATCATGGAGGATGATGATCCTACCAGCTTTCAGCAAGCTATCACGAGTGGAGACTCTGTGAAGTGGCTGGATGCCATGAAATCCAAAATGGAGTCTATGTACACCAACAAAGTATGGACTTTGGACGTTGTATCCTCTGGGGTAAAACCTGTGGGGTGCAAGTGGATCTTTAAAAGAAAGATTGGTGTAGATGGGCAGGTGGAGACCTATAAGGCAAGACTTGTGGCGAAGGGTTTTCGTCAAAGACCAGGTTTGGACTATGACGAGACTTTTTCTCCCGTAGCCATGCTTAAATCCATTCGGATCGTACTTGCTATTGCTGCTCACTACGACTATGAATTCTGGCAGATGGACGTTAAAACGGCATTTCTAAATGGAAATTTGGAAGAATGCGTTTATATGGATCAGCCAGAGGGCTTTATTGACAGTGGAAGCAGCAGGAAAGCATGTAGATTGCATAAATCCATATTTGGGTTAAAGCAGGCATCACGGAGTTAGAACATCTGTTTCGATGATGTTATAAAAGAGTTTGATTTCATCAAAAATCCAGATGAACCTTGTGTTTATAAGAAGGCTGTAGGGAGAGCTGTCACATTCCTCGTATTGTACGTGGATGACATTCTTCTGATACGAAATGACATTCCTATGCTACAGTCGGTCAAATCTTTCTTATCACTAAGGTTCTCAATGAAGGACCTGGGTGATGCCACATACATTCTGGGCATAAGGATCTATAGGGATAGATCCAAGAGGTTATTGGGATTGTCCCAAACCAGGTACATCAACACCATCCTTAAAAGGTTTAGTATGGAAGACTCCAAGCGGGGTGCCTTACCCGCTTGCCATGGGGTCACTCTCTCCAAGGACTCTAGCCCAAAGACCGATGAAGAGAGAGCTCGCATGAGCATTATACCCTATGCTTCGGTAGTAGGATCTATAATGTATGCGATGTTATGTACACGCCTAGATGTAGCTTATGCACTTAGTGTTGTAAGCAGGTATCAATCCAACCCAGGGAAGAATCATTGGATAGCTGTGAAGATCATTCTTAAGTACTTGCGAAGGACTATAGAATTGTTCTTGGTGTATGGTAATGGAGATCTCCAAATGGAGGCCTATACCGATTCGAGCTTCCAGAGCGATAAGGAAGACAGCAAATCTATCTCCGGGTTTGTATTTACCCTTAATGGAGGGGCGGTAAGTTGAAAGAGTTCCAAACAGGATACCGTTGCAGACTCTACGATGGAGGCTGAGTACATTGCTGCGAATAATGCCGCCAAGGAATCCGTCTGGATGAGGAAGTTCGTCTCGGAGCTAGGAGTAGTTCCAACCATTATTGATCCAATACCATTGTTTTGTGATAATAATGGGGCTATGGCGTTAGCCAAGGAGCCCAAGTCCCATCAGCGATCCAGACACTTCCTGAGGCGCTTTCATTTGATCCGGGAGATTGTAGATCGCCGCGAGATCGAGATTAGGAGAGTAGACACAAAGAATAACACCGCGGATCCATTCACCAAGGCCTCCCCTCAGCCGCAGCATGAGCGACTTTTTGAGATATTGGGTATGAGATACGCCAATAACTGGCCTTAGTGCAAGTGGGGGATTGTTGGATATATGTATTCCCTAGAGGCCATTATATGATAGTGGATGTATTTATACATGTATATATATATATATATATATATATTCAGTATACATTCTTGCTCGACTTGATAGTATGCTATCTGGTTCTTCTTTATCTAACATGTTGATTTGATCATGCTTTTATTCATTCACACATGTTGATAAAGCCCTGAGGATATCTACTTGACTACTGTGATTATGATAGAGATCATACTAGTGGGACATCTGTAGTTTATAAGCATATCCTGGAATGTCCCTAGTCGTAGGTGTATCGAGACGGGGCATCGATATACCAGAGTAGACTAGCGTATATGATACTAGACCCATATAATGGGCGATGGATGTTCCCACATTCATCGATGTTTGACATCGAGATCGTATACGGGTGCTCAGTGGTGACTGGGTACACTGGATGGACTCACCGAGAACTCCTATATGGAATTATATTTATCGGCGGATAGCAGTTCTTTGGTGACACTGGTGCAGGTTAGTCAGTAGACCCGAGATCGTCATAGAGTCTTGTGTGTTCTCCCACTATACTTTGATTACCACCCTACCACGTCTCTACTGAGTCGTGCAAACAGGTGGCCATTATGTACAGTCTCGAGACACACGAAGGCGATGAGCGATAGGAGGGGTTTTGTCTCTTCCGGTATTGGGAGTTGATGCTGTGCTGTACTCGATTGGCTATATCAGTAAGTCCCTGGCCAGGGCTGTTGAGATTTACTGATAAGTGTTATCAGTAGGTTCTCGATCTGTTATAGACAATTCATCGGCACGACTTATTGAGTCATTGGGGTCGACGTTACCATCCCTAGACTCGATATGCAGCATATCTGACGAAGAGACCGGATTGTACGGTACTGTTGTCAGTTGGCTCGACGGGAGTTGTGATAGGTTCGCTTGTTTTCTTCTAATCGCTCAATACCCGGGTGGCCGTTACATTTAGCTGACCGCTTGCGGCTTGTAGGTATTTGATATGATCATTACCTACTGCTGGCGTATTGACGAGTCTTAGAGTCCCACAATGAAGTTTCCTGGCTCAGGCGAAAAGATGTGGTGTGCATATGAGATATGCGCGGGGACCCGATTAAATACGGATATGTGATACCGTATATTTATCGGGGCATTTTCTATTGGTCGGGTTGTATGTGATATGACCGGTTTGCAAAATCAAGTGTTGATTTAACAAATGACTTTTAGATTAATTCTTTAATCAAACACTTTTTCTATTTTTGTATGCATGCGTGTATGCACATGATGATGTGCATGGATACAAACATACGTACATACATTGTATCATGGTTGTTGATACATGTTTGGTGGCAATGCAAGACTTATATTGTAGAATTATCTATTTATTTATCATTTTGAAAAAGGGAAAGGATAATTCACACAAGGTTAATGTTTATCATCTTTGACTATGCTTCAACCACTTTTTAACCTTGAGTTAATTTTCTTTTTGCCTTTTAACTCATTTGATAAAGATCTAGATAGTTCTAACCATGGTTGAAGTGAAAAGGATTAATATAGATATTCTTTTCTCATTTCAATAATTATTATTCACTCTCATAACTTTTCTTTTTGTGAGAAAGCTTAGCCACCATCTTCTTCTTCCTCTCTTGATAATTTATTTGAGTGAGGTTGATAAAAAGAAAAAGTTTTGATTATAGAATACAAACCACATCATCATACTACACACATCTAGCCCATTTGTGTAGGGTGTTTGCTCTACTTCATTCACATATCGAGTAAAGCAAGGAGCTTTGGGCAAAGGAGCTTCGGGTGGATCGTCATGGACCTAGAGGATCTCAAGCGAACCTTTTTCCAACCCTCAAGTAGCCAAGGATTCTAGCGTAGGGAGCTACAAAGGTTGTACTCTCAAAACCCTAGCTTTTTCTCCTTGTGATGATGTCAATGTAATGAAACCCTAAATTTCTAGTGATGATTCTTTGTATGTTCACTTAGCACCTTAAAAATTTGATTTTGGCACAGGTGGTGCTTCCAAACCCTTCATGAGGTGCTTGGTAAACCTAACAGAGGCTTCAGGAGGCTTTGGGCACCCGCTTGAGTTTCAGCACAGCATTTCATCCGCAGACCGACGGCCAGTCAGAGCGGACTATTCAGACTCTCGAGGACATGCTCCGAGCGTGCGTTTTAGACTTTGGTGGTAGCTGGGATCATCATTTACCCTTGGTTGAGTTCTCCTACAACAATAGCTTCCAGGATACTATTTAGATGGCACCTTTCGAGGCCTTGTATGGGAGGAGATGTAGATCGCCCGTCTGTTGGACAGAGCTCAGTGAGAGAAGTATTTTGGGGGATCGTACAGGAGACGACCGAGAAGATACAGCTGATTCGGGATAGGATGAGGACAGCTCAGTGAAGGCAGAAATCGTATGCTGACAGAAGCCGCCGCAGATTAGAGTTCGCAGTTGGCGATAACGTTTTTCTGAGGGTCTGTCCGATGAAGGGAGTGATGTGGTTTGGATGGAGGGGGAAGCATAGCCCCAGATTCATAGGACCTTTCAAGATCCTCGAGCGTGTAGGCGCAGTAGCATATCGTTTGTCTCTTCCACCCGACTTCCCTGATGTTCACCCCGTATTCCACGTGTCGATGCTTCGCAGATACCTACATAACCGTTCTCACATGATTCAGCATCAGACCGTTCAGCTCGAGCACGATCTTTCGTTCACCGAGCAGCCAGTCGTGATATTGGACCGGCAGGTGAAGAAACTTCGATCAAAGGTCTTGCCATCTGTGAAGGTGCTTTGGCGCAGCCCAAATGGTGAAGAGATCACTTGGAAGATTGAGGGCGAGATGCGGAAGAAGTTCCCTCATCTCTTTGAAGGTATGCGTAGCAGTATATTTTTAAATTCGAGGACGAATTTCTTTAAGGGGGAAAGATTGTAACACCTTAGGATGTGATTAGTGGCCAATTATACTTTAATAAAAGGTTTTTTATAAAAAGTTTACCAAATTGATTTTCAAATATTTTATCAAATTTAATGAATATTTTATTAGAATTTTTCTAAGCTTGCACACACATGTGCATGTAAACTAGGGTTAAAATGGGGTTAAACCATGATTAGCAACCATGGTGGGTTAAGCCATTGGAATTAAGTGTTTTGGGTTTTAATTAAGTGTGTTTGTTTTTTTTAACAAAAATGGAAAATGATTTGAAGTTGGTTGACTTGGAGGGAGAAAGAGAGAGAGAGAATGGGCATGATGGCCTTGCTATGCTTGCATTAAATGAAGAGAGAGAGGGGTTGACACTTTGTGCACTCATTTCTTTTGCCTCTCATTTGTTTCTCACATCTCTCTCACTCTCACTCTCACTCATACACACACAACACAGCCTCAGCAACATCAGAAGAAGCAGCAGCAGCATTAACGGCATCAGCAGCAGCACCAGCATCAACAGCAGCAACACCAGCATAGCAGCATCAGCACAGCAGCAGCAGCTCCAGACAGCAATAGCTGTAGCAGGTAGCAGCAGCAACAACAGCTCTTCTTCTTCTTCTTCTCCTGCTTCCTAGGGTCTTTTGGGGTATATTTCTTAAACCAAACTCCTTTTTGCTAAGCTTGTGTGTTAAATAGCTTCGGTTAGTGTTAATTATGCGTTTACTGCTAGAAATGGTGTTTTGTGTGAAGTCGTGGCTAAGTGATGATTTTATTGGTTAGCCTAGCCTAATTAAGTGTTATTAGGGCCACATAAACCTAGCTTCAACCCAGATTTCACCAAAATACCCTAGATCTTCTTTTTGTGCAAACTATAACGTTTTTAAGCAAAACATGGCCTTTTTGTGATCTGCTGTAGACCCGGTTGCTTCAGAGAAAAATTGAGAAAACTGGAACATGTACACTAGGTCTAGACTACACACACCAAGCACGAACCCCTAACCCCACACCCAGGCCGCCGATTTATTCTTTCTGGCCGCAAATTGCGGCCAGATAAGGGAGTTTTTGGGTTGGGTTTGCATGGGTAGGAGTCTGCTTTATTTTTAGGGTCTGTGCAATTTAGTAAGTTTTCACTTAGGTAAATATCTGGAGCGTAGTATTGCTTTTCTAATACGTTTTTTAAGTCTGCGGCAGCGCCCCGGCCGTCTAACAGACGCCAATATGTGGAACAAAACTTTTAACAACTGGCGCTATTGCGTACTATAAACCGGATCTGCCATTAAACCTAAACTAACATATTGTAAAGAGGATAGAATTGTTATACCGAACGATCCGAGTCCTTCGGTCTTTAACCATCATCTCATGCTTTGTTGCGGTGGCTTCGATCTTCTGAAACTCCAGTCTCGTCGTCCAGGTGGCACCACGTCGATGGATCTTTAAACGGGCTCCCGCCTCTGAACCGAGGCAACTCGTTCGTCAAGTTTGCTAAAAGAGACGACCAAGATGAAGTAGAGAATGAGTAGAATACTTTGTCTCGTTACGTCCAAGGCTATGGACGAACGGTTAATGAAGTTGCCAATTGGAATCGGGTAAATGGAAATTGAACTATATGAAATTTCAATACCCTAAACTATAATAATCTTTTTCTCTCAAGCAAATGAAAAAACCATCATCTCTCACAAGAGGGGGCCGGCCATAAATAGGAGAGGAGGGAGGTGAGTGTAGGAGCTAGGAGGATGATCATAAGGAAAAATATCAAGGATATTTATCATGAAGAAAGAATGAGTGGTATGAACACATTAAATGAATTAAGCCACCTCACTTAGCACCTCACCTCCCAATTAATGCAAATGATGAGTCATAAATCCTAGTCACCATTTCTAGAATCTTTTAGAACCATGACTCACCCAAAAGACGAAAGAATAAATCCGCATTTAACCGAATGTTAAATACGGCTGATAGAAAACTGAAAACTGGCAACTTCCAAAAGTGATCCTGAAACGAATTTCAGGATAACCCCGTAATGGTATAAACATACCCGCATTTGTATTACGACTGCATCTGAGACAAAGATATTATATCTATACAGTATAATACTGGGATCCGGCTTAAACCAAAGCCTTCCAGTATTATCTGCCCGAAAAATGACACGTGCGAAAACGCACGTGCATTTTCCGAACCTTGCCATAAACCTATACGGCATCTACAACGTTTCGCCCAAACTTGGGAAAGTGTCTGTGGGGAACTCTAATCACTCATCAATACACTGGCACTGGGTATAACCACTAGCACGTCAGAAGTACAAGCTGTACGTAACGGTTTGCCTATGTATTGATTGGAAGGGAAGCTGACGAGCGAACTCATCTATAAACCCTACTGAGCCTGACAGTGACAATATCCGTACAGTCCGGAACGTTCGTCTATAAGTATCGCATATTAGGCCTAGGGGGTCGGTAAACGTCAGACCACCAATAGCTGCATAAGTCGTGTCAGGGAGCAGCCCAGAACACCATGAGATACTACTGGTATACTTACCAGTATATCTCGATTACCCTGGCCAGGGATTTCATGTAATGGCTCTCCTAAACACAGCGCGATCTCACCCCTAATACCGGGAGAGACGAATCCCCTGCCGATCCGCTCACTTGTCTCCAATGTGGCTCGGGACTGTACCCAAAATATACCTATTTGCACGACTCCTTTGACCCGTGGTAGGGTATAAATCAAAGCACAGTGGGAACTCACACGAGACAAATGACGACCTTAGGTCGATGAACTAACCTGCACACATGTCACCAGGGAACTGCTATCTGACGATATGTATAATACTAACTAGCATGTTCCCGGCGAGTCCTGTCCGGTGTACTCATATCCCAATGAGCACCTGTATACATCTTAGGTGATCCAACTGACACCAGTGGCTTGTGAGACCGGCCACCGCCCCTCGTCGGGGTCTCGACTGTATACACTAGTCTACTCCGGAGTATCGATGCCCTGTCTCGAAACTCCTACGACTAGGGACATTTTAAGGATATGCTTATAGACCCCAGCTCCCACTTATATGATCGCCATCATACTGCTGGTAGTCAAGCAAGAATCCTATGGGCTCTATCAACATCTACATGATGATAAAGACAAACCAGATAGCATACTATCATCTCGAATAAGACTGTTATATCGGTATAGGTCCTCCCTCAATCATTGCAATCACGTACCTGCGATTCAATAATTGACTTAGAGGGCACTATATCCAACAATCTCCCACTTGCACTTAAGGCTAATTATTGCGATATCGTGTACTCACAGCTCGTGTGATACCGAGCATCCAACTCCTCTACTAATCAGTTTCACAAAACTCGTTTGCAAAACTATTGTGTTCGAGAAATAGCCTCAGTGAGTGGATCCGCTTCGGTGTTTCTTTCTGTATCTCTCTATATCTCAACCTCGCGGACAAAACCATCTCACGAGTTGAGTAATACCTGTCTTAGAATATGTCTGGATATCTGATGGGACCTAGTTCATAAATGAACTCCAAATCCAAACTTCTTAGACTGTATCAATCACTGAAACTAATCAGTGTCCAGCACCATGTCTCCCACAGTATCCCCTTGGACCACCTGTCCATAATACTGTCCCTCGTCTGAGGGAAAACTATAACTCTGACAATCACTCTGTCATCCAGGTCACCTGTGAAGCCTGGAATAATAACCGTCTCCCGAAGGAGGCTGCCGTCATCAAATCCGTAGAACATTCACTTATGTTCTATAACTACTTCCGTATGTTTCTTCAGGATTGGATTAATATAAACTTATCGCATCTAGTGCAATAACGACATCTGGTGTGGTACTTGACATCTCACGATTGACTCAATTGCCCAAGCAAGTGATCTGTCAATCATGTACGTCCCTCACCCCTTTAGTATGTAAGACACCTTTAGAGAGGTTGACTCCATCACCTGCAGGTACACCACCATGCCAGGAGTCATCTATTCTAAAATACTAATAGAATGCTGTCAATGTACCCACATTGGGAAACTACCCAAATCTAGATCTAAAACTATAGATCTAGTAACCAGAATATCAGATATTATATCCAAATCCTTTGTGGAGAAACAACTGTGTGACGACCATAGTACAACCGATCGTAGTATAGGAATTTTACTTCCTACTCTGTGTATGTCATCCAAATACCAAGACATCACACCTTACTACCTTCTTAACGGATCCATCCCCTATTCTGATGAAGTCAAATCCATGACTGTCACATCAAAAATAGATGATCTATCTCCGCTATTTCTGCTCAAGTCTATAAATAGACACTAGCTACTTGCTCACTATGCTTCCGCTGCTCCCACTGACTACGACAACCCTCTGGCAGAATAATATATACGTACATTTCTAAAACTAGTTTAGAACGACGCTATACATATCCTCCTGTCGGGTCTCATAGTCTGGAACAATAGTAGTGTCAAGTTTGGGTAAACCGGAACCTCCCTGTCACCGTCCTTGAGGCTACCGGAGTACCTCTCGGGTGTTTGAGGTTACCCACCATATCTGCGGAGTGGCTAATGGAATGTCAAACCTGATTGAATATATAGGTCCTATTAAGCTTTCCGTAATCGTTTGCGGTTCAAGAATCACTTCCAGTTCTACCATACTCCCACTAATGTTTTCTGAAAAAATCCATTTTACAAAAACTGTGGCGAGTCAAGAACAATATCACTATTGATCTTCCAGATGGTAGAAAATCAACCCTCGTCAAAGCTAGGGCCAACCCGCAAACTGCCATTATAGAAACGTGCCTTGAGTTTTCCAATGTCTGTTTTTAAGCATAAGCTGGACAACTCCCCTTACCTTAACATCATTAAGATATGAAGCAATCTATATCCAATATAGAAACATAGGCACTTATTTAATTGGAACCAGATTCAAATCATACAGCTGTCTCCAGTGCATATCAACTTAATGGAGAGAGGCTAATCAGCATTACTCAACTTAGGAATCCATCCATTTATGAGTAACCTGAAAGAGAAACAAGTTTCTCAAAACCATTACTATCATCTGAATACCAATCACAAGAATCTACATCTTCGATTTCTTTGAAGAATCCCGATAATTGTGACACCTGGTTCTCTACTCTATTCCTATACCCACAACTTCTCAGACTTTAGACTTTGTATTTCTACGAAACACTTGTCTAAAAACTAGAGAAGTCACAAGTAAATAGAATATAGTACGAGGACCTACCCCTTTGTTCTGACGGACACTGGACAATATACAATACTCTATATAAGTCCGCTGAGTTGAATAACTCAAAACCTTTGCGTTGTAGGTTGAAAACTGTCCCCAGGCGATTTCCTCAAATATCACCAATTTCAACGAATTCTGATATAATGAGGATGATCACCTAATTCCTCCCACTCAACATCTGTAAAACTATACAGATATGAGAATCATACCTGGTAAATACATACCCTGGAATAAGTATTTTAATCGGGAAATCAGTTTTCTATTAACAATGCACAGTAAATAAGAAACATAAATATGTTTCGTAGGGTTATCCTGGTATTCCTAGTAATGCCTCTTCCATAATCCAAATCATGACTTTAACCGTATATTTCCCTGCCACCTTTCCAATTCCCTTTATTTGTCTTTAGTCGTTACCTTCTGTACACCATTATTAGGCTAAGTGGTTTTCTTCCTTACCTATCGTTCGGCACCAGCCTATGCTTTGGAAGAAGACTATACAGTAAGCAAAATAGGTGTACTCTCCTAATCCTAGGAGTACTCGCAACTTGAGAGAAGGTGATGATAAAAGACAACTGAATAAACCTTATTCCTATTTCTCCTGAACCAGAATCCATCCTCGAAAAAATATCCTTCGAGTTCGTATATAACCATACGATGGATTTATCCAATGGTATTGGATGTTCGTAGTGATACGGGTTGTTCTGGAGAATTCAAAGGTGAAGTAGGAGTGGCGATGAAATACGTGGTTTGGTCGTGAATGTTAGTAGCCACAATTTACTTTGCCCTCTTTCTAATCCCTTTATATTGTCTTTATTCAATACCTTCTGTACACCCGGCTTAGGCTAAATGGTTTTCTTCATTCCCTATCTTTCGGCACCTGCCTATGGTTTGGAATAAGACTATCCAATAAGCGTAATAGGGTGTACTCTCCTAAACCAAGGAGCCCTCGCAACCTGAGAGAAGGCGATAATAAAAGACAACTGAATAAACAAATTCTATTTCTCCTGAACATGGATCCATCCTCGAAGAAGTCCTTTCGAGTTCGTATATAACCATACGATGGATCTATCCAATGGAAGTGGATGTCCGTAGTAATACGGGTTGTTCTGAGAAATACAAAGGGTAAAAGAAAGAGCGGCAATGACTTATGCAACTATAGACAATCCAAAAGCCAGTTAAGACGGTTCGGTCAACTTTGGTCACTGAGTTATAGTCTAGGGTAGGTCAAAAGTCGCTGCCAAAAGAGAGAGAGAAAAGAATCACTCTGCGTGCACTCAAAACTAGATCAGAATGGTTATCACTTTATCTAATTTAGGAAACCTCCCACTGTAATCTCAAATTCTCCTCCAAACCTGAAAGAAAAATTAGTCGGGATCACCCAAAGAGTAAACTAACTCATCAGTGGGAATCGGGATCCAACTCTCATCGCATGATAATATGACGGTATCCACTCACGTTATTATACTCCAGAAGGTATGCCCAAGTATGGCAAGTTTCCTGTGTGTTTGAAACTCCCGATATAATTTTTATCCCATGCTCTTACGACCTTGACGTAGGCCAACAAATCATAAGTCACGTGTCAATGTTCTACCCGTCGTTGTCCTGATTAATTTAGGTCATCGTACATGCCCTTGACGTAGGCCAACAAGGATGTATGTCTGTCCTAAACTAATGCATCTATCTATGCAACAAATGAATACCCCAGTAGCTACCAAACACTATGCCTTGACGGAGGATTACGGCTGGTTTTTGGCGAAAAACCTTTAACGTAATGAACTTGATCTCGTCGAAGGAACCTGATAGAATAAAAATATAGTGGCGAAAACGTTTTGCTAAAGAAGTCACTCCCGGTGAAGGGATCTTGGCTCTTTCCTCATGGAATGAGGTGCAGGATATTCTAACTGAATACCGCTATGCAAAGCAACTTGTGATCGACTATATATATGTTATTACCCTGACATAAACTTCTGCCCAAGGGATCACTTCCGGTGAAGGGATCTCGACCCTTGCCTCGTCGAATGAGGTGCAGGATATTCTAACTGAATATCACTGTGCAAAACAAAAGGAAACATCTTTGTAATTTGTTCCAACAACATCAAATATAGGTTTGTTTTATCTTGCATTGATAAGAATCAATGCATTCCCATCATGTAATCACACCAGAAAAGAACGAAAATAAAATGTACTTATATGCCATCCGAATTCATCACTGGGTCCCGTCATTACCCGTTAGGTTACTTAACTAACGACAGAGCGGGGGCTGGACTAGCGCGGGTGTAAAACATATACAACATCTAATAGTATATATACTAATATACAATAATCGCTCCAGGCGTGATAATATGCAACATTACAGAAAAGTAATAAGCATCACAGAACAATACAGATAATCTGGGATCCCCGGGTTTCACAGAGCCGCTGCTGAAACCCGACATTCCCCTGGTCGTGTGGATAGCCTGTGCAATGAAACCTAGACCCCTACAAGTGCGGCAAGTTACCCGCCAAAACCTGAAGCGAGGTAGTCCCCACAATATAGTGAATGGAACACCCGGCACTTCACGGAATCCGGTAAATTGAGCACCCCATCTTGGGTCAACCTGTACCCCCTACGAGTGCGGCGAATAGTCTGCCAATTCTAGAGTGAGGTCCCTTTGCCTCTCAAAGCCATGAGATACGGACCCGTTTCCCTCCAGAACCCAGCTATCCGTGCACTCCTTCGCGGGATAAACCTAGTACAGAAATGAAAATATGTACAACGGGTACATCGACCTCGACCCGGTCGTGCCCCAAAAGAATATTATACAACAGGCAGTGACGGCAGTCCACAAATCGGACGCTCGCCCCGCAATATCAAAAGTACAAATAAATCCAAACTGCACTATCATTGCACCCTGCTATCCACCACGACAAATCCGCAACATCACAGCACAACACAGAACATCAACGCGAATGTCACGTTCGCAAACCCGTCTAAAAGAACCATAGCAATTAGACGCGGTTTACCGATCAAATGACATTCCCGGTCGGAGATATAAAGTAAGTACTGTAAACTAACAAATTTAAAATTTCGATCGACAAAATTTCCCGAAGTGGGCCCCACAGACATCTGCTGTCCAGTAACCAAATATAGCCCAAAAGAAACTTACCAGAAACTACAATTTCCCTAGCTGAAAGCCATGAAGAAAAATGGCCCATCAAGTCGCCAATACGGCTGCGTTTCCGCGGTCAAAGATAGGCTTTGACCGTGTGTTCCGCTGTCGTACGGACGAATTGATGGATCGTGCTTCTTCTGTCTTCATTAAAAAGCCTGCTTGATTTTTCTGTATGGTCAAAATAATTTTTAGAACTGTTAAAAAATCAACAGAAACTTCATACTTGAAAATTATGATTTTCGATAATCCGTTCGATCGATATTTTAAACACGTTAGCACAAGTTAGTATAGCTTAATGGTGAGGCTCTGATACCACTGTAAGTCTGCGGCAGCGCCCCGACCGTCTAGCAGACGCCAATATGCGGAACAAAACTTTTAACAACTGGCGCTATCGCGTACTATAACCCGGATCTGCCATTAAAGCTAAACTAACATATTGTAAAGAGGATAGAATTGTTATACCGAACGATCCGAGTCCTTCAGTCTTTAACCATCATCTCACGCTTTGTTGCGGCGGCTTCGATCTTCTGAAACTCCAGTCTTGTCGTCCAGGTGGCACCACGTCGACGGATCTTTAAACGGGCTCCCGCCTCTGAACCGAGGCAACTCGGTCATCATGTTTGCTAAAAGAGACGACCAAGATGAAGTAGAGAATGAGTAGAATACTTTGTCTTGTTACGTCCAAGGCTATGGACGAACGGTTAATGAAGTAGCCAATTGGAGTCGGGTAAATGGAAATTGAACTATATGAAATTTCCATACCCTAAACTATCATAATCTTTTTCTCTCAAGCAAATGAAAAAACCATCATCTCTCACAAGAGGGAGCCGGCCATAAATAGGAGAGGGGGGAGATGAGTGTAGGAGCTAGGAGGGTGATCATAAGGAAAAATATCAAGGATATTTATCATGAAGAAAGAATGAGTGGTATGAACACATTAAACGAATTAAGCCACCTCACTTAACACCTCACCTCACAATTAATGCAAATGACGAGTCACAAATCCTAGTCACCATTTCTAGAATCTTCTACAACCATGACTCACCCAAAAGACGAAAGGATAAATCCGCATTTAACCGAATGTTAAATACGGCTGATAGAAAACTGGAAAATGGCAACTTCCAAAAGTGATCCTGAAACGAATTTCAGGATAACCCCGTAATGGCATAAACATGCCCGCATTTGTATTACGACTGCATACAAATGCATCTGAGACAAAGATATTATATCTACACAGTATAATACTGGGATCCGGCTTAAACCAAACCCTACCAGTATTATTTGCCCGAAAAATGACACGTGCGAAAACGCACGTGCATTTTCCGAACCTTGCCATAATCCCATACGGCATCTACAACGTTTCGTCTGAACTTGGGAAAGTGTCTGTGTGGAACTCTAATGACTCATCAATACACTGGCACTGGGTATAACCACTAGCACGTCAGAGGTACAAGCTGTACGTAACGGTTTGCCTATGTATTGATTGGAAGGGAACCTGACGAGCGAACTCATCTATAAACCCTACTGAGCCTGACAGTGACAATATCCGTACAGTCCGGAACGTTCGTCTATGAGTATCGCATATTAGGCCTAGGGGCTCGGTAAACGTCAGACCCCCAATAGCTGCATAAGTCGTGTCAGAGAGCAGCCCAGAACACCCTGAGATACTACTGGTATACTTACCAGTATATCTCGATTACCCTGGCCAGGGATTTCGTGTAATGGCTCTCCTAAACACAGCGCGATCTCACCCCCAATACCGGGAGAGACGAATCCCCTGCCGATCCGCTCACTTGCCTCCAATGTGGCTCGGGATTGTACCCAAAATATACCTGTTTGCATGACTCCTTTGACCCGTGGTAGGGTATAAATCAAAGCACAGTGGGAACTCACACGAGACAAATGACGACCTTAGGTCGATGAACTAACCTGTACACATTTCACCAGGGAACTGCTATCTGACGATATGTATAATACCAACTAGCATGTTCCCGGCGAGTCCTGTCCGGTGTACTCATATCCTAATGAGCACCTGTATACATCTTAGGTGATCCAACTGACACCAGTGGCTTGTGAGACCGGCCACCGCCCCTCGTCGGGACGATCCAATAATTGACTTAGAGGGCACTATATCCAACACATTTTGTTTGCGCGACACGTGTGATACGTGAGTGGGTTCTGTGTTCCAGCGTATCGCGACGTGTCGGGGTAGTTTTAGACGCGTATACACACGTTTTAGCGTATCGAACACACGCGAGTTTCTCGTTTGATTTCGATATCGCGTTTTGCGAGATATTTGCTTATATATGGATTCTTTATGTAAATTCTAGGTTCGCAGGGGGTTCGTCGGACGTTGCAAAGAAAGGGAAGCAGGTGGTCGGCTACGTTTAGCACGCGACCAGGTGAGTAGATTTAACATCTATGGGGAAATCGCCCTTATGGCATTAAGCGTCAGGGCGTGATAGGATATCTAGTCGTAGATGTTTATATATATTCATATTAGTGCATACCTTCATTGATACATCACTATTTGCGCACATGCACACTGTATATTCATACCAGTCTACACCTATATTGATATCTTCATACTTGCGCACATGCATACTGTATATTCATACCAGTGCACACATTTATTGATATCTTCATACTTGCGTACATGCACACTGTATTTTCATAGTAGGGCTACACTCATATTCGCGTATATATCCATTTGCACATCCATACCTACATACATACATATGTTACATACATGGATGATATTGATTCGATTTCAAGAAAATAGGGACCGCATGAGATATTTTCAAACTGGATTCTTTTAAAAAGAGCAGTTTTCCCTTTTTACTTTTAGTGTCATACGACACATTGCATGGATTTACGCATTGAATTTGGATTTATGGGATTTCTAGATTTGAGAACCGTAGTATTATTTTAAGAAAATACGCACTGTTTTAAAAACCCGGTTTCTCTTGATATGATATTTCAGTGCGTCTACTATGAGTTTTCTCGGTTCCAGAAAGCTTGTGTGAGTATACCCGATTCGAGGAGTGGTAGGCACCGATTGCGGGTACATGGTGGACCCGGTATGGTACCCCGGGGCAAAGAGACTCGTATTGTTAGACGGTGAGCCCGGTGGAGGGACTACTACCTACCGGTGATTGGTTGGACCTGGCGGTTATCCGGAGGATACCGACCAGAGTCGACAGATGGATACGGGACGACGCGTACTGCCGGGGCCGAGGGCCGATTCCGCAGACGGAGCTCGTGGGCCGATCTGGACCGACGGAGCCCGATACTTGAGGATTTGTGTGTCAATGCTGGACACGATTATTTTGTGATATTTCGAGTGTCGATGTTGGGCACTCACAATTCTATGAGATTTACAGGATTTGAGGGCCGATTGGAGTGACGGCGCCTGAGCTTTTACTGGGATTTGGGTGTATTGATGGACACCGGTTATTTTTCACATTGACATTCCGTGTAGAAGTTATTTATTCCCATGCTCAGCATTCAGTATTATACATCTCATCCTGTATCTGTAGTACCTGATAGAGTACACTTGCTATGCACGATTATTGCATACCCTGCTCATTCTATATAGATGTTATTAGATTGCACATGTTATGCACGATTATTGCATACCCTGCTCATCCTATATAGATGTTATTAGATTGCACATGCTATGCACGATTATTGCATACCCTGCTCATCATATAGAGATGTTATTAGATCGTACTTGTTGCATGATTATGGCTTACCTAGCTCATCATATATATGTTATCTGTTGGCATAGATTAAAGTATCGCAGCACGTGCATACTCGCGATTACCTTTATATGTTATCTACTATTCACGAGTTGGCAACTCACCCCAGTTGTGCCACAGTATTTGCAGGTTGCCCCTCGGAGTAGTCGCGGCAGGCTGCTTTCTTGCAGCTTTTGACGCAGATACCACTGCAGTTGGCGTGTTAGCCCTTTTGTTGATAGGTGGGTTTTTGTGCGGTATCTGTTTATTTTTCCAGTTGTATACATCATTGTATCTAGTATTCTCCATTTACTACTTATGTATTGACTTAGAGACCTGTTGTGAGGACAATGTATATTATTTGTACTCTAGTGTCGAGCTCGTTGTGAGCCGACTTTATTTATTCAGTTTTATATTTCATGTTGTCTTCACTTATTTTTACTCATTCTTCGCTTCGACGTCGTATATATATTCATTGTGGTGATTGTTTCCGCCGTTGGACATGATTGCTCCCATTTGGAATGCTTTATTCTTATTGTATATCACTTAACTCATATCTTGTCATGTACCCGATTTCGGGGCTAGTTTTTACAAGGAAATGCTGCCAAAATTTTCAAGATAATAACTTGAACCTTAAAGAATTTTACTAAATCACTTAAGGTTTTCTAAATGTTTTAACAAATGTTTCTATCAAACGTTTTAACACTCAATACTTTTAATGGTTTTGATTTCTGGGTTTCGGCTTACTTAGTCGCGTTACGCCTGTAGACGTTACGTGGTTAAGTACAGGTCACGAGCCGAACTTTGGGTCGTGACAACATGGTGGGCCCGGTAAGGTACCCCGGGGCAAGAAGATCGAGTTGTAGACGATGAGCCTGACAGGGGCAGACTACCTACCAGTGATTGTTGGCGCGGCGGATATCCAGAGGATACCTACCGTGGTCATGAGATATTGAGATATTGATACTTTGAGATGGGCCAGCCGGACGGCTGGAGCCCGAGATATTATGATACCGATACTTGAGATTTTGAGATAGTCGTTTGAGGTGTCGATGCTGGACACGGATTTCTGTTGATTCCATTGATATCATGTTAATATTTCAAAGAGTTTTTCTAAGATGAAAATAATGATTTTCTCATATCAACATATTCAGATCACGGGTTAAACTTGATTCATGTTGCATACATACCTACTAGTACTGTAAAATTGATTCATGTTGCATACATATCTGCTAGTATATCATGCTATATCAGTATTGTTGAGTTATGACACTTTGCATGCATGCTTAAGATAGCCTCTATAGATGTTACTTATTAGTCACGAGTTGTCAACTCACCCCCGTTATTCCACAGCCATTTTGCAGGTCCGATCCGTCAGCACTGTAGCGGCGGACTCACTTCATCCTTTTGCTTGGATTTGAGACTTATGCTCGTAGGTGGGTTGTGAGATTATTTTGTTTCCACCTTGTATATTCATTATATCTAGTGTACTCCATCTACTGTACCTGCTACTTATATTGATGTACTATGACCTAGAGATGAGACAGTGGGATTTGTGGACATTTATGTTGTTTCTCTGGGTCGAGCTCACGTGAGCCGACGTGATGCTTATTACTTGGGTTTTTACATGCTTATTTTTGCACAGTAATGATTTACATTGCGTGGGATTTGAGTCCGCTTTTGGCGAAGAGTTATCTCCCGCTTGGGGATGCCTTATTCATGATTATATGTATACTCTTGTTTTGTACCCGTTTGGGGCCAGTTTTTACAAAGGAGACTACCAAAATTTTTCGGAAAAAAGGTTAAGTTGTTTTAAAAAGATTTTGATGTGACTCATTTGGTTTTCCTTCACTCTATTGCTTAAATGGGTTTTGATTTATGGGCTTTGGTTTACTTAGATTACGTACGCCTTGATACGTTTCGTAATTTAGGTGCCAGTCACGTTCCGTACTTTTCGGGTCGTGACAATGCTTTGCAGGGGTATCGCCTGTGGGGTAGCCATATCAAGTAAACGCTGGAAGGACTTCCTGGGAGATAGATTCACGATAGAAGTTGCCAGTTCCCGCAATTCTGAAGGAAAAAAAGTTCAGATAACGGAGAGATCATTAAAACGAAATGTAGGAGATTACCATCGATGCTCCGCTCGCCTTGAACTGGGGGGATAGCAGCTTCGGCAACTTCCTCCACACCCTCAGGTATAGCACTAGAGACATTTTCCGGCATGGCGGCTTCTAATTCAGAAACAACAGCCGCCACTTCAGGCTCCAAGGAGACAACAGTTGTCTCAGTGGTCCTTTCTAAAATCTCCAGGACGCCACCAGAGAGATCCACTGGATCTACGGCTGGTAAGGTCACCTCTGCGGAAAGTATAGATGCTAAGGGGATGGAAGTCACCACAGGGAGCTCCAAGATAGGACTAACGGCTTCGACAATCTCTTCTACACCCTTTGGTGCGTTACTAGAGATGTCCATAGGGTTCATAACCAGTAGGGTCACCTCTGTTGGAGGAATAAATACCAAAGGAATAGAAGCTACCACCGAAAGCTCCACAGCAGGAACAACGACTGTAATGATCTCCTCTACACTTGCTGGTGCATCACGAGACAATTTTAGAGTCCACAGTTATGGCCCGATCTGGATTCAAATCCTTTTTCGCTGCCGAAGTCCCTGCAAAGTTTTTATAAAATTGAGAAGACATAAAAATAATACAGACTATTCGCAAAAAGAAGGACATGAGAAAGACGCATACCAATGCGCCAAGGAGCTTGAAGTATCGCTTCCTTGAGACGTTTTTCCTTTCTTGCTAAGTGTGCTCGCCGGGGATCAAGTGCAGATTAATGACTTCCTGTCTTTAATGCAAGCTCATCTTCGGAGGCGATCATTATGGGCTGTTTGAGGGCCTATTCTTCTTCCATCAGCAAAGGACCTATATGTACCCACCATAATGATGGATCAACGTCATAGAAGATAATCGAAGGGTAAGGCTTTTTCGGGATACACACATTCTCGGTCTCATCCTGTGAGCGCCTTAAAGCCTCAGCTAATTGCGCGGCTTCCTCGGTGGACGAGCCAGGATAAATAAGACCGGCGTCCGATTCCTCCATAGCTATCAGTTCGTCCTGAATGAACGGCTCAGACTCAAGAAAGGTGTCAAGTAGGCCGGCGACCGATCTCTTCCTCCTCTTAAAACTTATGCTAGCACTGATCGAAGAACGCTTCCATCCCCTTGGCACTTTGGCGCGACGTTGACCAACCTCGCTTCCGTTATTCCCCTTTAGCGATACCACTGCTGATGACGCCGCCATTGATGACGCCGCCACTGATGACACTACCGCTGGCGCTTCATTAGAGGCCTTTGCTTGGGCTCTAGTGCGCACTGGCATACCAGCAGTGCGAGGAGTCGATTATGTTTCTGCGGCCTTGCGGTTAAGTACCACACCGCTATCCCTCAATGGAGGGCGAACCACTGTCCACGGCCGCAATGGAATGCCAGTGTCTTTGGTCGGAGCTGATGCTCTACATTAGAAAAGTACCCGCTTCTCCTCGGCAATGACAGGACTGACTAGATGACGATACCAACCCGTAAAAGACCCCACACACCTTGGAAGGTAGTCGGACTCAGGGATCATGAAACGGGAGCCGGTGTTCAGCCGTATAAAATGATGGATGATGTCACGAGTGACTTCCAGAGACGGAGTGGGCTCAACTAAGAACACCTCGAAAGGGACACCCTGGTTATAACCCAATTGCTGGGAAAATCGGTGTAGATTATATCGCATAAAAAGAGCCGTGTTATTCTGACGGAATACCAGGTAGCCCGACCTAATCGAGTACAGATGCATAATCTCTTTAAGCTTTAAAGATGGCGCTCCCCCTTTTGATAGATCAAAAAGTTGTTGAACAGGCCCCGCAGGTGTAGAGAGGACTCGGTCACTAAATACCATCCCGCCCTCGTTTGAATATGGGTTGAGCAACACGCGGAGGGCCTCTAGCCGAGTCAGATCGGGAGCAGAAGTATTTACCAACCTCATAACCCGTGGGAAGGTATAGGAGTCATTGAAATCTGGCTGCCGATGTGCTGCAAATGCTCCCAGTACATACATCTCGATCCACGACGTGAAGTAGTGGAGGGAGAAATTCACAACATCCGCACCTAGGGTCGAAGTATTGGCCGCAATGCTTAATCCATGATATAGGTGCGACAGTCCCGCAATACCAACGGACAATCGTGCCCCTTCAGCTACACTATGAGCGGGGTAGAAGACAGAAGCTCTTATGAAGCGATGATGCGTCGGAATGGCGAACCAACTGAGCCAAAGGCTGATGAAGCCGACAAATAAGGTCTCTTCATCCATGCCAGGTGCCACAATCGCATCGAAGGACACGGCCGACAAGATCGGAATATAAAACAGCGGCAAGTCTTCCTCCTTGGCCGGCAGTTTATTTAGCCCAAACCCAAAAGGGTCGTCAATGTTTGCAAACTTTAGAGCCTCTTTGGATAAAGTGTCTTCATAGATAAAGCAGGCGATGAAGCTCTGAAAGGTGACGCCCTGCCCCTTTGACTTCGCGAGCAGTTTCTCAAAAATACCCAGAGCCTTGATTAGACTAGGGTACTTATGGCGGACGGCGTTTTCAGTCGTCAGGACGTCAAGCATAGTCGGCATGGTCGTGGACACATACTCGTCAGGAGGCAGCAACTCTTCGTAATGCTCTTCCCTGA
Organism: Agapanthus africanus; assembly: GCA_030015575.1. Classification (NCBI taxonomy): domain Eukaryota; kingdom Viridiplantae; phylum Streptophyta; class Magnoliopsida; order Asparagales; family Amaryllidaceae; genus Agapanthus; species Agapanthus africanus. The sequence continues at coordinate 208,856,144 of JASDDO010000029.1, read as the reverse complement.
TTGGCAGTCCAGAGATCTCACGAAACTCTTCAAGTGAAATAGAGACCTCGCGATCCACTAGCAAGAAGGTGTCGGTGGGAAGATTCCATTGGTTCAGAAAAGCTTTAACACACCAGACGTGAGGGGCTTGGTAATGAAAAAAAGACGCGTACACCGCTTGATGTAGCCCAACCTTCTCCAATCGTGCACGGTGGGCGGAAAGAACATATCGAGCCCAGGGAAGATAGCCTACTGCTTTACCTTATAAACTTATCCCTAGGGTTGGGCTTCACCTTGACAGATGCGGCGCCCTAAGATATCTATAGCCGGCAAGGGCTAGTTGGGTATCCCGGTGGTTGATGGCTAAAGCCGGCCTGTAGGAGTCCAATTAGCCTCCTCCACCGCATAAGTAGTCTGCAAGCGCTCCATCATCGATATTGGACGGAGAGGCTCTGTTGACACCTCACAAGTAAAGCTGCGGCGTCCCCGGATGATGTGACCATACCAGACTCCCCAAATGATTAGAATGGTACGGTCTCTGTCATGTGCCCTGATCATCGCCATAGCTTCCTCATTCGACGGCGATTGCGAAAAAGCGGCGTCTGAGCGAGTGAAGGGAAAGTAGGGAAGAGAAGCCATTGTTCCTGAAATAAGGGAAAGAAAAACCATTAATGAAACTTATACACACACACACACACACACATATATATATATATAACAACAGAAGGAAACGACAGGAAGTTTGTTCCATGGGACCACTGATTGCAAAACTAATGGACCCTACAAAATCAATATGGCGGCTCACCAATAATGAGACAGGATAATCATTATGAGAATCATAAAAGATTCTTCATGGGGATGTTTTTGGCGTGGGAGCCTGCATCACCGCATCAGAGACTGTACAATGAGGCGCCAGGGCATGGCGACAGTTCCACATGTGACCTTACCACCTTCACCCCGTGCTCCGAGAGCTTTACTTCCTACCCCTGTTAATGCTCCATGCAAGGCAGATTCTCCAAGAGACCGTAGGCATGGAGGTCCTGTTCAGAGAGGACGAGGCGGCAGAGGCAGAGGACAGCCGGCTACTAGTTGGGGATAGGCCCGAGTGTTTGCATTGACTCCGCAAGATGCGCAGGCATCCAATGCCATTGTGACAGGTACTCTTCTAGTATGTTCTTTCTGTACGTTGATGTCGCGCACCCCACGTATTCGCGGGGATGAAGAAATAGCAAAAAATTGATTTTTACGGGCTTCGCAACAACGACTTGAACCAAGGATCGATCATAAATCCTAACTAGCCAAACTTATATGAGGTTATCTACAAGTCCAGAAGATTATACCTCACGTTCAAGTCCTTCGGGTCTTCATTCCTTGCTGTCCTCCACCTCGTCATAGACTCCATGGATTGTTTGGATCGCCGCTTCCTCATCGGCCTCCTCAAATCGAAGACGATCCACCCGAGAGAATATGCATCGAGCTCCTACCTCAACCGAAGCAACTAGGGCACCATGTTCGCTACGCAAGATGTCATAGACGATGTAGAGTATGAAGATGGATTGGGATGTCTTCTTTTACCCTAGGTTACTCAACACATGAGTGTTCTAGGGTTTGAGGGTGATGAAGATGATATTAGGAAAAGCTAGTGAAAGAAGGCATGAGAATGGTGATGGCTTTTCTTTTTTTGTTTTTTCTAAACTGAACTCCATTCATTATTCACATGATAAATAAAAATGAATAATCACAAAAGGGTTCAATTTACAATATAATGAGTCATGGGTGGAATAAGCTCCAAGTGTCATAAAAGCCATCCCCAAATTCATGCAATTTCCACATCATTTCCTAATAACATAATGTATTATTTATTTAAACCAAAATGAATAATACAATTATGATATGTCATCTTCAAATAACATTTTTGACCAAACTACAAAAAAACGCCCCTCGACCGTATATATATAGCCGTATCCGTATTCCAAAAAATACGAATACAAAATACGAAAACAATCCATCAATACAATACTAGTATCCAGCTTAAACCAAAGCCTCTAGTATTGTCCGTCCGAATCATCATCCGTGCACAAGTACACGTACACGATCGAACCCTGTCGTAAAACTATACGACCTCTACATCTTTTACCTGATGCAGGGAAACCCTCTGTGTGGGACTCTAAAGACTCGACACTACGCTGGAAGTTAGTTTAACCACAGGCCGTAAGAGGCACTAGCTATACGTAATGGCCCCCAGGTATATGTCGATGAGAAGGCTGATGAGAATAACTCATCCGAACTCCAACTGAGCCTATCTGTGACAATCTCCGCACAGTCCGGTCTGTTCGTCTAAGAGTATCGCATATCGGGCCTAGAGGGACGGTAATTGTCAGACCCTTAATAGCACAATAAGTCGTGTCCGAGAGTAGCCCAAAACACCCTGAGAAACTACCGGAATACCTACCATTAAATCTCACTTTCCTTGGCCAAGGACTTTGTGTAATGGCCTTCCGAACACAGCGCGATATCAACCCCCAATATCGGGAGTGACGAATCCTATCTAACCGCCATTGCCTCCAAGTGCTTCGGGACTGCACCCAACTACTACCTGTTTGCATGACTCTTTTGAGCCGTGGTAGGGTAGTAATCAAAGTACAGTGGGAACACACTCGAGGCGAAGTAGCAGTGTCAAGTCAACAGACTATGTTGTACTCATGTCACCTGGGAATTGCTATCCGACGATAGGTATAATAACCACCAGCAGTTCCCGACGAGTCATTTCCAATATACTCATAACCTAATGAGCACCTGCATACTATCTCCAGTACGATGTACTAATGGCTGTGGGACAAACCATCTCCCCTGCTGGGATGAGAAGCGTATACACTAGTCTACTGTTCCCTTATAAAAAAAAAGGAAAGAAGAGAAAAAAACAGAAGAAAAAAAGGGATGGGAAAATTTCCCACTAATAGAGTATCACGTGCCCACACGTGAACGACTATGAACAAAGTTATAGGCGCTGAGCTTAACAATTGACTGGCTGAAATTGAGCCTCAAGTGCAAACATGTGAGCATCTATATACAAAGCATATAGGCACCATATTAAAACAAATAGCAGGATAGAGAAGATCACGTGTTAGCACGTTATGCCCTATTAAGCTGTTGCCTATAAAAAAACAAGTTTAACTTAGTGGGGGTCACGTGCTACACGTGAGTGGTCCTAAACACCGTCCAAGCTGATAGAATTAAATTCAAAATAAAGGGATCAAAACCCTATTTGGAAAATATTTCCTTAAATCTTTCTAAACAAGAAAGATTACTTTCTGTAAAACAGAGCACCGTTGGATTAAAAATTCCAATAGTGATTAAAAATCACTTATCGATAGAAAAAATTCTGTATGGAAAAATATTTCCTTAATCTAGTTAAAAACAAGAAAATATCTTCTGTAAAACAGAAGTCCTTGGATCAAAGATCCAACGGTGGATAAAATCTCCAAATCAATTAAGATCTCTCAATGAGAGATTTCTTTAACTAAATCAACAAACTTGCTTCTACTATATAAAGGACCCAAGACTTCAAGTCTTATACAGAGGTGACCCCCCATAAGCTTTGAGAAATAAAAGAAAAAGAGAAAAAAAGAATTCAATTCTCTAGAGGAAGAAAATCCCCTTCTTAAGGAAAAATCCTAGGTAAGAAGAAAGTACAGAGATTTTTTTCTCTCCAAGGGTTTAACCCTTCAAAATAGAACTTAGTTCTTCCTCTAGTCGAGATCTGCAGAAGCAGATCTCCCCACAAGTTGAGAATTTAATTCTCATCGGGGAGATTCTGTTATGTTGATTCAAAACTTAGGGGAAAGAACTAAGTTCAAAGAATTTAATTCTTCTAAAAGTATACAGGAATTTAAACCCTCTGATAAAACTAGAGTTTAACCCTGTAAAAGAATTTAATTCTTATAAAACAAGAGACCTAAAATGTCACGACCCGATGTTCGACCCGTGACCGGCACTTAACCACGTAACGTCTACAGGCGCAACGTGACTAAGTAAGCCGAAACCCAGAAGTCAAAACCATTAAAAATAGTGAGTGTTGAAAACATTTGTTTTCAAACTTTTGGAAAAAACTTAAGTAGTTTAGTAACTTTCTTTAAAGTTCAAGTTATTATCTTAAAAATTTTGGCAGCATTTCCTTTGTAAAAACTAACCCCGAAATCGGGTACAAGACATGATATGAGTAAAATGATAAACAATATAATAAAGCATCCCAAACGGGAGCAATCACGCCAAACGGCGGAAACAATCACCACAAGAGTAATATACGACGCCGTAGCGAAGAAATGAGCAATAAGTGAAAAACATCACAAATAATAAAAACTGCATAAGTAAAGTCGGCTCCCACGAGCTCGACACCAGAGTACAAATAATATACATCATCGTCCTCACACTGGTCTCTAAGTCAATACATGAAAAGTAGATAGAGAGTACTTGATACAAAAGTGTGTACAGATGGAAATTAACCGGATACCACAACCCACCTAGCAGCAAAACAGCTCGCGCACCAACTGAAGTAGTATCCGTAGCCAGAAAGATACAAGAAAGCAGCCTGCCGCGGCTACTCTGGAAGGCAATCTGCAAATACTGTGGCACAACGGGGGTGAGTTTCCAACTCGTGAATAGAAGATAACATATAAAGGTAATCACGAGTATGCACGTATTGCGCTACTCTAACATATGCCGGTAGATATCATCTATATGCGATGAGCAAGATGTGCAATAATCATGCATAAGTACTCTATCAAGTGATACGACTACAGGATGAGATGCAAAATAATGAATGCTGAGCATGGGATGAAATAACATCTACACGGAATGTCAACGTGGAAAAATAACCGGTGCCCATCAATGCACCCAATCCCATTAAAACTCAGGCGCTGTCAGCCTCATCGGTCCTCGAATCCTGTAAATCCATGAGAATTGTGAGTTCCCAACATCGGCACTCGAAAATATCATGAAATAATCGTGTCCAGCATCGACACGCAAATCCTCATATATCGGGCTCCTTCTGCGGAATCGGCCCACGGCCCCGGCAGTACGGGTCATCCCGTATCCATCTATCGACTCTGGTCAGTATCCTCCGAATAACCGCCAGGTCCAACCAATCACCGGTAGGTACTAGCCACCCTGCCAGTCTCATCGTGTACTCTACGAAAAACATTTCTCGCCCCGGGGAACCATACCGGGTCCACCACGAACCCGCAAATGGATCATCCAACTCCTCGAATCGGGTTTCAAGCACACGTCTCAGAACAGAGAAAACGCGTGGTGGACGCACCAAAATATCATATCAAGAGGAACCGGGTTTTTAAAACATTGCATGCTTTCTTGAAAAATACCATGGTTCTCAAATCCAGAAATCACATGAAATCCAAAGCTAATGCGTAAATCCATGCGATGTGATATATGCATCATAAGTCGTACTATGAGTGAAAGGGAGAAACTGCTCTTTAAATCGTTTCAGTTTTTCAAAAGGTATCATACGGTGCCCAGTTTTTACCAAAAATCAACTTATCTAGGTAGGTACAATTGAATATGCATGAGTATGGATATGCAAATGAGTATGTGTACAAGTAACATAATCATGTCAAATCATATATGAGGTAAGCTACAATATGTTGTTAATGGCAATTCTATAGTGTGAGTGTCATGGCAATTACTAACGGTGTGTGTGTAACATGCAGATTAGTGCTCGTGCAATATGAACCGTTAGTAACAGTGCGGTGTTTTATTAATTCTAAGTTCATATACATATATATATAGAAGGAAGTACAGTATGCAACCAAGGTATACGAATGCAAATATGCAGCTACTATAGCCTATCAAATCCTGATGCATAACACCATATGGGCAATTTCCCGTAGATGTTAAATCTACTCACCGTGGTTTCGTGCTATGTGTAGCCGACGACTTGTTTCCCCTTCTTCGCGGCGTCCGTCGTACTCGCCTGCGATCTTAGAATTTCACTAAATAATACACATAAGTTAAAATCTACAAAAACGCGACATTAAAGCCAAACGAGAAACCCGCGTCGCGAACCAAACGTGTGTGTGTCTGATACGCTAAAACGTGTGATTACGCGCCTGGAGCTACCCCGACACGTCGCGATACGCAGAAAATCACCAAACCCACAGACGTATCACACGTGTCGCGAAAGTTTAAAGTATAGGAAATAGGGTAAATGGTTCCATATTTTCCTACAGATAGAATTTTACAAAGTTGCATATGCCATAAGTCTTAAAATTGTAGCAGACACCCACACAACAAACCCCAACACCCAGGTCCCCCATCAGGCCGCAATTTGCGGCAAGAATGATTATTCCGGCGGCCCACCTAGGGAGTTAGGCTCCCGTGCTTCATGTGTGTTCTCTAAATCTAGTGTACATGCTCCAGTAAATATAATTTTTCCTGAAGAAAACGGGTCACAAGCAGATTACAGCAGAGCCCAAAACCTAGTTAAAAAGCTATTTTAACACAAAACTAAGACCTTATGGTGTTTTGGTGAAACCTGAAGCAAAACCTAAGTTAAAACTGTTAGATATATATATGCCCTAGAGGCCATTATATGATAGTGGATGTATCTATACATGTATATATATTCAGTATGCATTCTTGCTCGACATGATAGTATGCTATCTGGTTCTTCTTTATCTGACATGTTGACTTGATCATGCTTATTATTCAGTCATACATGCTGATAAAGCCCGGAGGATATTGGCTTGACTGCTCTGATTATGATGGAGATCATACTAGTGGGACATCTGTAGTCTATAAGCATATCCTGGAAAGTCCCTAGTCGTAGGTATATCGAGACGGGGCATTGATATACCAGAGTAGACTAGCGTATATGATACTAGACCCATGTGATGGGCGATGGATGATCCCATATCCATTGGTGTTTGACATCAAGATCATATAAGGGTGCTCAGTGGTGACTGGGTACACTGGACGGACTCGCCGAGAACTCCTATATGGAATTATATCTATCGTCGGATAGCAGTTCTCAGGTAACACTGGTACAGGTTAGTCTGTAGACCCGAGATCGTCATGGAGTCTTGTGTGCTCTCCCACTGTACTTTGATTGCCACCCTACCACGGCTCTACTGAGTCGTGCAAACAGGTGGCCGTTGGGTACAGTCCCGAGACACACGAAGGCAATGAGCGATAGGAGGGGTTTCGTCTCTCCCGGTATTGGGGGTTGATGCTGTGCTGTGCCCGACTGGTTATATCAGTAAATCCCTGGCCAGGGCTGCTGAGATTTGCTGATAAGTGTTATCGGTAGTTTCTCGATCTGTTATAGACCATTCACCGGCACGACTTATTGATTTATTAGGGTCGACGTGACCATCCCTAGGCTCGATATGCAGCATATCTAACGAAGAGACCGGACTGTACGGTAGTGTTGCCGGATGGCTCGACGGGAGTTGTAGCAGGTTCGCTTGTTTTCTTCTGATCGCTCAATACCCGGGTGGCCGTTACGTTTAGCTGACCGCTTGCGGTTTGAGGGTACCTGATATGATCATCACCCTCTGCTGGCGTATTGACGAGTATTAGAATCCCACAAAGGAGTTACCTAGTCCAGGCGAAACGTTGTGGTGCGCGTATGCGATATGCGCATGCACCCGATTAAAATGTGCGTATATGATACCGAACATTGATCGGGTGGCCTGCTTTTGGTAGGGGTCATATGAGATATGACCGGATTGATAAGTTAAGTGTTGATTTATCATCTAACCATTAGTTTTCTCACTTGAAACCTTTCTAGGGTTTGATGGATGTATGCATGCATGCATGTGTTTCTTTCTTTCATTCTAGTTTCATGCACATGTGGATGTGCATACATGCATACATACATACACCCATCCATCATGGTTGTTAGCATATGGAAATGGTGGCAATATAAGACTCACACCATGGATTAAATTATGGATTATTATTTAATTTTGGTTTTAAAACAAAATGAAAAGGAAAGGATAATCATTCTAGCTTCTACATTCTTCTTCTAACCTAACCAAGCTCAACTACCACTGACCTAGGATTATCCTTCTCTTTATCATTTAAAACCCAAGTTAAATTAACTCTCCATAATTTAATCATGGTTGAATGCAAGAAGTAAATAAATATATATAGTGATATATATTTCATTTTCCTTTTTAACTAAGGGTTATTTTTCTTCACCTCTTGTTAAAAATAGCCACCATCTTCATCCTCCTTCACCTTTTCCTCTCTAGTTTTTTCTAGTGAGTTAAACACAATTAAAGAAAGGTTTTTGAAGTGAGATCCTTAGCCACAACATCATTCTACTCAAGTCTAGCCAACTTGATTAGAGTGTTCTCTTTGCTTTTCCAAAGTTGCAAGCTTGGACGGGAAACTTCGGGTGGATCGTCGTGGACGAAAGAGGACTACAAGTGGACCTTCTTCCAACACCCTAGAGATCAAGGAGTCAAGCTAAAGGCGAGCTACAAAGGTTGTAGCCTTCAAACCCTAATTTTTATTAGCTTAATGTTTTGTAACCCTAATTTTCTAGGTTCGATTCCTTTGCATGTTTGTTTAGCACCTTAAAAATACATACTTTGACACATGTGATGCTTCAAAACTCTTCATAGGGTGCTAGGCAAACCTTACATTGGTATCAGAGCCGACCTAGAACATTAGGCGTCGCTTTTACGAAGTAAAAATCCCGATCGGACAAAAATACGGTTTTCTTGGACCCTCTCTGGACAAATTCTAAAATCTGACCTTTTTCAGAATTAAAAATACTTAAAAAATACAGCAGGGAAATATAAGAATTATGGTGAAATACGAAGACATGAACAGTTAATTTGGCCGCTGAACCGCGGCAAATCCTTGCTTAGGCCGCGGTTCCGCGGCCGTACTGTAGTATTATTGCATGGGAATTTCACTGTAATTCATATTTCTGCTTGTATAGTGTTTTAGGTATGTTTAATCTGAATGTTGTACTGTATTATCTGGAGATGGTTTTGGACACGTTATTTTGATCGGTATTTTCATTTCATAGCTTTTCCGGGTAAATAAGAAAGTATTGAAGTGTTTGAACGAGTATCATTTGCTCACTATTCACGGGGTTTAAATGCTTTGGAGATACGTGCAAGTCTTTTTGTGGTGGTCCCTCTAGAAGACAACAAACCATAACTCGATTATGTGACCTTCTTGAACTGCCCTTTGAACCTTAGGGTTGGGGGCTGTACGGCGTGCCACATGTGAGGCGTTGGCTTGACCCTTCTACGGCTGGACCGCTACTACTATGTCACACTCCAGGTGTTTGAACTCTGCTCAAGTGTTGGGCTTTAGTGAATCCTGGGTATTTGATCGTTCGTTCGAAAATTTCGATACTGTCTGTTTATCCGGAATGTGATGCAATGTGTGGAATTCATATTACTAGACATGAAATACGGAATATGTGATATTTTGCATTTGCGATGTCTAAAGAGAATGTGGATTCCAGATATTGCAGTTTTACACTTTCTTTTCTGTGACCGTAAGTGTAGTATGTACGATATCGCCTGTTTCGTTGCTATACATCAACGACAATTGGGGTATGCATACTTACTTACGTTGATGATATGAGATATTATGTGTTGCTAGATATGATGTGCAGGATTGTCGCGATTGAATAGCCGGGGGGTTTTATGTGAGATGAGAGTTTTATATTTTCATTCATGTAAATTCAAATGTAATGTAATATTCGTTTATTTGGGGCACTTCCGGGTTGAGGTTGTGTTACCAGTGTTGTATATTATTTACTTTTCCGCATTAGGATGGACCCAAGGAGGGGAGCACAGGTGACCGAGTTCTGGGGTTCAGTGGGAGGCCATCTCGAGGAGTCGACACCGGGTCTCCTAAACTCCAGAATTGGAAGGGTCACATGCCGCTCTCGTAGGGGTCCAGGGTGTGGGCTTGGCTATACATCGCGACTGTGGAATCCGTATTTTCTATTCTGGCTAAATACTAAATACGGACGTCCTAGTATATCCCACGTTATATCTATGTTTCTGCTGCCTGTGTTCTGTGATATCTGAGACGAATGACATATTATATATATGATAAATAGTAGACGTTGCTTATGTTTTACACCCGCGCTAGTCCCGTCCTGGTATGCCGTTAGTTAAGTAACCTAACGGTGCATAACGGAACATTGCGGCGAATGCGGATGGCATAAGCGTACGTGTTATTTTCGTTTCTTTTCTGTGATTGGCTTAAGGACTTAAATGATGGGATTACATTAATGTGATTAATGTAAAGAAAATAAACCTAAAAGATGTTGTAGAATCGGATTTGAAAACCACTCGGCTATTTATGAAAAAGCTATATTTCAAAACTGCGGAGCTTAAGCCACTCCTTTTTGAAAACCATTTGATTCTACAACGATATCAAGTTCAAAGCGTTAAAGATTTTCTTAAAAATCATCTGCAACCCTCCGTCATTTTAGGAAGTAGAGTACTTAGTATTCGTGCTACGTTTGTTGACCTTAGCCAAGGCGTAGTGTACGGTAGCTAAGTGATGTCTTCCTACAAATGCATATGATGCAGATTAATTAGGACGGGCATATGACTTTGTTGACCTTAGCCAAGGGTCATGTGAACGGGTCTAATTAATCAAGAAATGACGGGTTGAGCTTGACTAGTACTCGTGATTTGTTGACCTTAGCCAAGGTCACGAGTATTAGGGGTAAAAACCACATCGGGAATTTCAATAGTTGAAATTTGCAATGAGATTGCATACCTTCCATGTGATGGTTGGATCCCGATCCCACTGTGGGCAATAGTTGCTCCTAGGAGAGTTTTACAGTTTACAATTAGCTAACTCATTGGGTGTCTAGAAAGGTGTTAACGGGGCTCCGCCTCTGGGAAAACGAGGTTTACTCTAATTAGGTCCGTGCGAAAGCACGGGGAACCTCCCTCAAGTACCGACACTGGCCTGGCTGAACGGTTAGCGAAGTTGTAGACTGTAATTAATCCTGGCTAGTTTTTCTTTTTAAGGTTTGAAAGAAAAACTCGATAAAAAGCAGTGGGAAACGTCGATTAGACAAGATAATAACCAATCTAATCTATGCAAGAGCTTTCGCTGAGTGTATTCTTTTCTCTCTCTTAATGGCAGATACCCATGACTAGACTCAAGCTTTTACTAGATAAAAACAAACTGAATAGGACCAACTATAAAGACAGGCTGAGGAATCTGAAAATCGCCTTGACTTATGATAAAGTATCATATGTCCTCACGGCTTCAGCCCCGCCCGTCCCTGGTCCAAAATCCTCAGTTGCGGACATTGAAGTCCGCAAGACATGGGACGTTGACTGTTCCACGGCCACATGCCTCGCGCTTGCATCGATGGATAACACACATCAAAAGCAACACGAGGACATGGACATTCACGGTGTATTGCTCCATACAAAGGAGTTGTATGGGGAGCAATCCCGCGTATTACGATACGAAACATCAAAGAAATTGTTTCAGATGCGAATGGCTCCTGGCACACCAGTAGGAGACCATGTTCTGAAGATGATAGCTCTTATAGAAGAGCTTGAGGACCTTGGATGGACGATGGACAATGAACAATATATAGATATTATTCTGCAATCCCTCCCCTCCACCTTTGCTCAGTTCATAGTGAACTTCAACATGCATGGCATGGAGAAGGACCTTCCTGAACTCCTTAATATGTTAAGGAGTGCATAGAGCACTATGAAGTTAGCAAAAACTCCCGTTATGACTATTGGATAGTCTTCCTCTTCTCGCCCGAAAGCCAAGGCCAAGGGAAAGAAAAAGAAGAAACCCACTAATCCTAAGGGCGGAGTTAAAAAGGTAAAGGGAAAGGGAAAGTCCAAGGCTGGAGACTCGGGGAAGGGCGAATGTTTTCACTGCCACATGACAGGACATTGGAAGTGCAATTGCACGGAGTACTTAAGTCTCAAGAAGAAGCATGGTGATGCTTCTGCTTCAGGTGCGTTTGTGACTGAAAAATGTTTTTCTATAAACTCTGCTTCCTGGGTATTGGATACCGGTTCTGGTTCTCACATTTGCAATTCTATGCAGGGGCTGAGAAATAGCAAGGTTTTGAGCACATGTGACCATATTCTCCGTGTTGGAAATGGTTCCAATGTACATACAGTCGCAGCGGGAGAGTATCACTTGGGGTTGCCATCTGGATGTATTTTGGTTTTAAATCCATGTTATTTTGTACCAAGTATGCTATATAATATAATATCCGTTTCTTTGTTGGACAATGAAAGGTATAATTTTGTATTGCAGAACAATGTTATGAACATTAACCTGAATCAAATGTTGGTTGGGTATGGTACGCTTAACAACGGAATATATGTCCTAAATCAATACACAGTTTTCAGTATACAACACACTAATAAAAGAAAACTTTCATAGTTAAATGAAGCTTTTCTTTGGCACTGTAGACTTGGTCATATTAACGAAACAAGACTAAACAAGTTACACAAAGATGGATATTTAAATTCTTTTGAATATAAATCTTATGCGACTTGCCAGTCCTGTATCAAGGGTAAAATGACCAAAACTCCGTTTACCGGACACGGAGAAAGAGCTACTCAGCTCCTGGGCCTCATACATAGTGATGTATGTGGGCCTATGTCTACACAGGCTAGAGGCGGTTTTTCATACTTCATTACATTCACTGATGATTTCTCAAGATTCGGTCATATATTTTTATTAAAACACAAGTCCGAAGCTTTCGAGAAATTCATTGAATATAAACAAGAAGTAGAAAAACAAACCGGCTTGAGTATCAAAATGCTTCGATCAGATCGAGGTGGTGAGTATCTCAGTGCAGAATTTGCAAACTTCCTAAAAGAGAATGGGATTCTCTCTCAACTCACTCCTCCTTACACACCACAGCACAACGGTGTGTCAGAAAGACGGAATAGGACCCTATTAGATATGGTCCGGTCCATGATGAGTGACGCTGAGTTAACGGTCTCGTTTTCGGGGCATGCATTGGAGACTGCAGCGTTTCTGCTAAACAAGGTTCCAACCAAAACCGTGTCTACCACTCCATATGAGATATGGCACGGGAAGAGACCATCTCTTAAGAGAATTAAGATTTGGGGTTGCCCGGCCTATGTTAAAAAGCAGAATCCGGACAAACTCGAGACACGGTCAGTCATGTGTAACTTTGTAGGATATCCAAAGAATTCTTATGGATATCTATTCTACCACAAAGAGGAACAAAAATTGTTCGTTTCTCAACATGCCACATTCTTGGAAAAAGAGTTTTTCACAGACAAAGATAATGGCAAGGTGGTGGATCTAGAAGAGGTTCTAGAGACACAAACTATAAATGACGATTTGGTTGAACCGGCTGTTACAGCAGAAACTGAAGAACTTCGGCCACTCCGTAGGTCTGGTAGGACTTCTCGCCCACCGGAGAGGTACTACGGTTTCCTCATTGATGGTAACGGAGAAGATTGCATCATGGATGATGATGATCCTACCAGTTTTCAGCAAGCTATCACGAGTAAAGACTCTGTGAAGTGGCTGGATGCCATGAGATCTGAAATGGAGTCTATGTACACCAACAAAGTGTGGACTTTAGACGTTGTACCCCCTGGGGTAAAACCTGTAGGGTGCAAATGGATCTTTAAAAGAAAGATTGGTGTAGATGGGCAGGTGGAGACCTATAAGGCAAGACTTGTGGCGAAGGGTTTTCGTCAAAGACCAGGTTTGGACTATGACGAGACTTTTTCTCCCGTAGCCATGCTTAAATCCATTCGGATCCTACTTGCTATTGCTGCTCACTATGACTATGAAATCTGGCAGATGGACGTTAAAACCGCATTTCTAAATGGAAATTTGGAAGAATGCGTTTATATGGATCAGCCAGAGGGCTTCATTGACAGTGGGAGCAGCGGGAAAGCATGTAAATTGCTTAAATCCATATATGGGTTAAAGAAGGCATCACAGAGTTGGAACATCTGTTTCGATTATGTCATCAAAGAGTTTGATTTCATCAAAAATCCAGATGAACCTTGTGTTTATAAGAAGGCTGTAGGGAGAGCTGTCACATTCCTCGTATTGTACGTGGACGGCATTCTTCTGATAGGAAATGATATTCATATGCTACAGTCGGTCAAATCTTTCTTATCACTGAGGTTCTCCATTAAGGACCTGGGTGATGCCACGTACATTCTGGGCATAAGGATCTATAGGGATAGATCCAAAAGGTTATTGGGATTGTCCCAAACCAGGTACATTGACACCATCCTAAAAAGGTTTAGTATGGAAGACTCCAAGCGGGGTGCCTTACCCGCTTGCCATGGGGTCACTCTCTCCAAGGATTCTTGCCCAAAGACCAATGAAGAGAGAGCTCGTATGAGTATTATACCCTATGCTTCGGCAGTAGGATCTATAATGTATGTGATGTTATGTACAAGCCCAGATGTAGCTTATGCACTTAGTATTGTAAGCAGGTATCAATCCAACCCAGAGGAGAATCACAGGACAGCTGTGAAGAACATTCTTAAGTACTTGCGAAGGACTAAAGAATTGTTCTTGGTGTATGGTAATGGAGATCTCCAAATGGAGGCCTTTACCGATTCGAGCTTCCAGAGCGATAAGGACGACAGCAAATCTATCTCTGGGTTTGTATTTACCCTCAATGGAGGGGCGGTGAGTTGGAAGAGTTCCAAACAAGATACCGTTGCAGACTCTACGATGGAAGATGAGTACATTGCTGCAAATGATGCCGCCAAGGAAGCCGTCTGGATGAAGAAGTTCTTCTCGGAGCTAGGAGTAGTTCCAACCATTATTGATCCAATACCTTTGTATTGTGACAATAATGGGGCTGTGGCATTAGCCAAGGAGCCCAGATCCCATCAACGGTCCAGGCACATCCTGAGGCGTTTTCATTTGATCCGGGAGATTGTAGATCGCCGCGAGATCGAGATTAGGAGGGTAGACACAAAGAATAACGCCGCGGATCCATTCACCAAGGCCCTCCCTCAGCCGCAGCATGAGCGACTTTTTGAAATGTTGGGTATGAGATACGCCAATAACTGGCCTTAGTGCAAGTCGGAGATTGTTGGATATATGTATGCCCTAGAGGCCATTATATGATAATGGATGTATCTATACATGTATATATATTCAGTATACATTCTTGCTCGACATGATAGTATGCTATCTGGTTCTTCTTTATCTGACATGTTGACTTGATCATGCTTATTATTCACTCATACATGCTGATAAAGCCCTAAGGATATTGGCTTGACTGCTCTGATTATGATGGAGATCATACTAGTGGGACATCTGTAGTCTATAAGCATATCCTGGAAAGTCCCTAGTCTTAGGTATATCGAGACGGGGCATTGATATACCAGAGTAGACTAGCGTATATGATACTAGACCCATGTGATGGGCGATGGATGATCCCATATCCATTGGTGTTTGACATCAAGATCATATACGGGTGCTCAGTGGTGACTGGGTACACTGGACGGACTCGCCGAGAACTCCTATATGGAATTATATCTATCGTCGGATAGCAGTTCTCAGGTAACACTGGTACAGGTTAGTCTGTAGACCCGAGATCGTCATGGAGTCTTGTGTGCTCTCCCACTGTACTTTGATTGCCACCCTACCATGGCTCTACTGAGTCATGCAAACAGGTGGCCGTTGGGTACAGTCCCGAGACACACGAAAGCAATGAGCGATAGGAGGGGTTTCGTCTCTCCCGGTATTGGGGGTTGATACTGTGCTGTGCCCGACTGGTTATATCAGTAAGTCCCTGGCCAGGGCTGCTGAGATTTGCTGATAATTGTTATCGGTAGTTTCTCGATCTGTTATAGACCATTCACCGGCATGACTTATTGAGTTATTAGGGTCGACGTGACCATCCCTAGGCTCGATATGCAGCATATCTGATGAAGAGACCGGACTGTACGGTAGTGTTGTCGGATTGCTTGACGGGAGTTGTAGCAGGTTCGCTTGTTTTCTTCGGATCGCTCAATACCCGGGTGGCCGTTACGTTTAGCTGACCGCTTGCGGTTTAAGGGTACCTGATATGATCATCACCCTCTGCCGGCGTATTGACGAGTCTTAGAGTCCCACAAAGGAGTTACCCAGTCCAGGCGAAACGTTGTGGTACGCGTATGCGATATGCGCATGCACCCGATTAAAATGTGCGTATATGATACCGAACATTGATCGGGTGGCTTGCTTTTGGTAGGGGTCATATGAGATATGACCGGATTGATAAGTTAAGTGTTGATTTATCATCTAACCATTAGTTTTCTCACTTGAAACCTTTCTAGGGTTTGATGGATGTATGCATGCATGCATGTGTTTCTTTCTTTCATTCTAGTTTCATGCACATGTGGATGTGCATACATGCATACATACATACACCCATCCATCATGGTTGTTAGCATATGGAAATGGTGGCAATATAAGACTCACACCATGGATTAAATTATGGATTATTATTTAATTTTGGTTTTAAAACAAAATGAAAAGGAAAGGATAATCATTCTAGCTTCTACATTCTTCTTCTAACCTAACCAAGCTCAACTACCACTAACCTAGGGTTATCCTTCTCTTTATCATTTAAAACCCAAGTTAAATTAACTCTCCATAATTTAATCATGGTTGAATGCAAGAAGGAAATAAATATATATAGTGATATATATTTCATTTTCCTTTTTAACTAAGGGTTATTTTTCTTCACCTCTTGTTAAAAATAGCCACCATCTTCATCCTCCTTCACCTTTTCCTCTCTAGTTTTTTCTAGTGAGTTAAACACAATTAAAGAAAGGTTTTTGAAGTGAGATCCTTAGCCACAACATCATTCTACTCAAGTCTAGCCAACTTGATTAGAGTGTTCTCTTTGCTTGTCCAAAGTTGCAAGCTTGGACGGGAAACTTCGGGTGGATCGTCGTGGACGAAAGAGGACTACAAGTGGACCTTCTTCCAACACCCTAGAGATCAAGGAGTCAAGCTAAAGGCGAGCTACAAAGGTTGTAGCCTTCAAACCCTAATTTTTATTAGCTTAAAGTTTTGTAACCCTAATTTTCTAGGATCGATTCCTTTGCGTGTTTGTTTAGCACCTTAAAAATACATACTTTGACACATGTGATGCTTCAAAACTCTTCATAGGGTGCTAGGAAAACCTTACAAAAACAACACTAAGCACACTTAATTATGTTAAACAAGCCATAAAAATGCTAACTTAACATAAACTTCACTAATTCCCCTTCATTAGACCTAAAAATGCACAAAATACGATTTTTAACAAACAAAACTACAAGTTATGAACTAAGGTGATATGGGTGAGTTTAATACTTCCAAAAAAACCCTAGGGAAACTTCACTTCCAGCCCTTGCCCTCAAAGCCACTATCTTGCTACCAAAATCCTCAAAAGAGCCATAAATCCTAAGGTTTTTGTGAAGGAAAACGGGATTTTGTGTAGGGTTTATGTTGAATGTGAAGAGGAGCAAAAGACGAAGAAGAAAATGGAGATGTTGCTGCTGCTACTCTGCTGGAAATTTCCAGAAATGAGAGGGAGAGAGAAATGAGAGAGAGAGATGGTCAAGGTCAAGTCCCAATCTCACCTAATCCAACCCATACCCCCCATTTCCTCATTTCATTAAAAAAAAAGGGTTTGACTTGGTTAATGGTGGCGATATTAGAACCATGCAAGAAGAATGAAAATGGTTACACTTAACCTATGTTTCAAAAAGTGATAAGTGTGCATGTTGTTACACTAAACCTAGCTTAGGAAAGTAATTAAGGAATTTTTTTATTAAGGTGAACACAAGCTAAATTATAATTAATAAACCCCATTTATATATAAAAACACTTCTCATCACAATTAGATTTAGTTTCATTCAAGTTAAAAAGGAAATTAAGATTTTCCGGTTTTTATGAAAAACACGCATCATTACTAACTAACGCGAAATTAAGCTAAACGAATTTCAAAGCGTTACAATCTACCCCCTTAAAGAAATTCGGTCCCCGAATTTAAAAATCTAGCTACGCGTACCTTCAAAGAGATGGGGATATTTCTTCCTCATCTCGCTCTCGGTCTCCTAAGTGACCTCCTCGCTGCTCGGGCCATACCAAAGGACCTTGACAGACGGTATAACCTTCGATCTCAATTTCTTCACCTGTCGATCTAAGATGACCATCGGCTTCTGTGCAAAAGAAAAGCCACGCTCCAGCTGGATCGTCGGGTGCTGAATCGCATGCGAATGATCATGAAGATACTTGCGGAGCATCGAAACGTGAAATACTGGGTAAACATCTGGGAAACTTGGCGGAAGGCTTACCGATACGCAACTGCACCAACACGCTCGAGGATCTCGAAGGGGCCCACGTACCTGGTGTTAGTTATATGTATGCCCTAGAGGCCATTACTGAACATACGATGTATATTGTAATGGATGCTTGGACATATATAGGGAGGACTTTCTTGCTCGACATTATAGTATGCTATCTGGTTGTACTTTATCTTAACATGTACTCTGATTGTCTTTATGTTACATGTGTTAGTGTATATGCCCTAGAGGCCATTACTGTATCATACTAGTTTGTATATTACTTAATGGAAGCTTGGGATATTCACCTTGTATATACAATCTTGCTCAAAATAGTAGTATGCTACTTGGTTTATTTCTACTTCAATGTGTACATGTGTTTATTTTAGTATATCACCTATGCACATTAGTGGAGCCCTTAGGATCTTTGCTTGATTACCAGCGTTGTGATGGCAGTCACACTAGTGGGGCTGGGTAATCAATAAGCACATCCTTATGCAGGTCCCTAGTCGCAGGACTATCGAGATAGGGCATCGATACTCCGGAGTAGACTAGCGCATGCGCTTCTCATCCCAGTGTGGGAGACGGTCTGTCCCACAGCCGTCAGTACGTCGTACTGGAGATAGTATGCGGGTGCTCGTTGGGTTACGAGTACACTGGACAGGACTCGTCGGGAATTGACCGGTTGGTATTATACCTATCGTCAGTTATCAGTTCCCAGGTGACATGAGTACAGCTTAGTCCGCTGACACTTCGCCTCGAGTGTGTTCCCACTGTGCTTTGATTACTACCCTACCACGGCTCAAAGAAGTCGTGCAAACAGGTAGTAGTTGGGTGCAGTCCCGAAGCACTTGGAGGCAGTGATGGTTAGACAGGATTCGTCTCTCCCGGTATTGGGGGTTGACATCGCGCTGTGTCTAGGAGAGCCATTACACGAGTAGTCCCTGGCCAGGGCAAGCGAGATATACTGGTAGGCTTCCTGTGTTATCTCAGGGTGTATTGGGCTTCACTCCGACACGACTTGTACCGCTATTAGGGGACTGACGTTTTACCGCCCCCCTAGGCCCGCCATGCGATGTATCAGATGAACAGACCGGACTGTACGGAGATTGTCACATTCAGGCTCAGTAGGAGTTCAGATGGGTTTCACCTCGTCAGTCTTCTTGTCGGCATCTACCTGGGGACCGTTACGCACAGCTAGTGCCGCTTGCGGTCTGTGGTTAAACCCACTGCCAGCGTAGTGTCGAGTCTTTAGAGTCCCACACAGAAAGCTATTCGCCTTTAGGCAAAAGAGTAGAGGTCGCATGGTTTTGCGACAGGTCGCATAGTTTTGCGACAGGGTTCAGTCACATCCGTGCACTTATGCACGTTGAGTGTCCGGACAGTTTACACTAGCGGGCTTTGGTTTAAGCCAGATCCTAGTGTACGTATTGGGATTGGTTTTATCCAGTTTGTATTCGTGTTCCTCGGAACGCGGATGCGGGTGTGTATGCACAGTTGGCGGAGAGACAGAGGCAGAGGATTCTCATTTGGGTTGTTGACCGTTGACTGTTCACTATTGACTTTTTGCTCAACCCTAATGAGAGTATGATATATGACTAACAATAATATTAATTAAGTATTGTGGTGACATGGTTGTTGAGGGGTTGACTTTGTTGACTTGTTGACTTTGTTGACCGGCTGACTAGGTTGGACTAGTTGACCATCATGATGACAATGGCTATCATTTCATGGCAAAGACTTTTCACTTGCTTGTTCTCTTGTGCAATATGAGTGCATGAAATGATTTAGCCATTTTGACTTGAACCATTTTACACAATACTTAATTACTATTTTTTTGATGATGGTTTTGGATTATGAGAGCCAAGTGAGAAAAGTCTTTCTCATTTCTATCATTTTGATTCTCTCTCTTGTTCTTGAGCTCTCATCTTCTTCCTCTTGCTCTCCCTCTCTTTAGTCTATGGTTCACTTGTCTCATGTGTTGAGAACCAAGAACCATAGAGAAAATCCCAACACACTCTTCTCTACTCACTCTAGTTCATAAGGTTTAGCAAACCAAGTGAACTAGTTTCTTCAAAGACCGAAGAAGAAGCCAAAGGTAGAAGCTTTCAGGTGGATCGATCTTCGGCGCAAGGAGACGACGGGGTGAAGCCGATCCGGACAACCATCGAGGCTTGAAGACGAAGGAGTTCAAGAAAGAAAGGTATAACCCCCTAACCGAGTAGTTAACAACTCTTAGTTAGGTTGTTAGTTAGATGTTTAACCAAGATCCGGTTTTGAGTCCATGTTACCGCCTCTAGAAAATTGTTTTTCACCAAATTCCGCATGCCCGAAAGTACCGGGAGAGGTAGCATGGACTTACAGTGTTATCAGAGCCTAGTTAAACACTACCTAACATGTTAGCATAGTAACTAGAAATTCGATCGGAGAAAAAGTCGCGAAATACAACCGGATTTCAAACTTTCTGTCGATTTTCAAAGTGCTCCAAAAATTATTTGAGATATACCAAAAATCGACTCAGGGTTTTTAGAAGAAACTGCAAAAATTCGACCCACTAAATCGATCAATGCGCCGCGTTTCCGCGGCGGGAGCTTGCTCGGCCGCGGAACCGCGGCCGAGTTGACTCGGTCGTGGGGTTTTATTTTTGCAGTTTGTTCATAGGGGTATTTTGGGATTTTTGGAATATGTATTTTCTGCCCAGATTTTCCAAAACGAAAATTTTGTGTTTGGGGACTGAAAATCCGTATTTTTGATCGAACTTCTAAAAGACTTAAGCTGACGGGTTTTTCTGTGATGTGATATTTGTATTGAACGTCTGCTAATTGCTATATGTCGATTAGTGGGGGTTATACAAATCTGTGATCTGTAATGTTATTGGAATGTGTATATAAATTCATTGGATTGTCGCGGGTGAATAGCCGGGGGTTGTGAGACGAGAGTTTTCTTTTCTTTCAATTCATGTAAATTTGTAAATTGATGTAATAATTATTTGTATGGCCGCACAACCGAGTCGGGGTTGTAGCCGTCATTGTATAATTTCTTTTTACTGTTTTTGCTCCTAGGATAGACCTATGGAGGGGGTGCACAAACTACCGGGTATGCCGAAGTGCCGAGTGGCCTACTCACGGAGTTGAGGGAGGTTGCTTCGCTTCGGGTACTTGGCGGGTAGTTTGCCGCACCCGTAGGGGTCTTGGGTGGGGTATTGGCTATTCACCGCGACCGTGTAATCTGCTTTTCGTTACAGGCTCATACAAATTGCGGGTTCCTAGTATATCCAATGTGTTCATCTGTGATCTGAAATCGCTATCATTGCATATATCTATATATGATATTATTTAGGCGTTGCTTATGTTTTACAGCCGCGCTAGCCCAGCCCCCGCTCTGTCGTTAGTTAAGTAACCTAACGGGTAATGACGGGGCCCCGTGGCGAATGCGAATGTCATAAGCGTACGTAATATTTTGGTTGTTTGCTGCAATGGTAGGATTAAATGATGGGACGCATTAAAAGAACTAATGCAAGAATATCACGCATTAAAAGAACTAATGCAAGAAAATAAACCAAGTTAAAATCGTTGGAACACTTTCGAAAAACCACTCGGTTCTTTTCAAAACTAACTTTTAAATGCGGAGCTTGAGCCACTACTTTTAAAAGCTATCTCGTTCCATCGATTATATCAAGTTCACTACGTTCACGGCTTTGCCAAAACCATTCGTAGCCCTCCGTCATTTCACATGAATAGTCAATAGTATTCAAGCTATGTATGTTGGCCAAAGTCAAGGCATAGTGATTGGTAGCTATTGGGTATTCATGTGTAGCATAGATAGATGCGTTGGTTTGGGACAGTCATACTGCCATTTTGGCCAAAGTCAAGGGTAGGTACGGATGGATCCAAATTAACCTGGAGAATGACGGGTAGAACTTGACATGTGACTTATGATATTTTGGCCAAAGTCAAGATCATAAGAGCATGGGGCAAAAATCCACATCGGGAGTTTCAAAAGAACTCAAACTTGCTAGTGTTGCATACCATTTGGAGTGTGATGATTCTGGTAGGATTCTTTCAGTTTCGTCACGCGATGATATTTGGATCCCGATCCTACTGTGAGTATATTCTACTCCTCGGGAAATTTCTCACTTAACGATCAATGCTATAAACCAAGTAGGTGTCTAGAAAGGTGTTAGCGGGGCTACGCCCCCAGGGAAAAGAGGTTATTTAATTAAGGAACTTCGCGAAAGCGTTGGAAATCCTCCCTCGAAGTACCAACACTGGCCTGGCTGAACGGTTAAGCAAGTATTGTACGGTGAGATTGATCCTGACTAATTCTTCCTTTTTGGTTTGAGGAGGGATTCGAGAAACAGTGGGAGCCATCCTGTTTAGACAAACTAAAAACCATTCTAAACTTGCAAGAGCATCATGCTGAGTGTTTCTTCTCTCTCCTAATTGCAGCGACCAATCGACATGACTGGACTTAAGTTACTTCTAGATAAAAACATACTGACAGGGCCAAACTACAAAGATTGACTCAGGAATGTCAAGATGGCAATCACTTACGACATGCTGGGGTATCTTCTTACCACCAAAGCTCCCCCTGTCCCATGTCCCAAAACCAGCGTCGCGGATAAGGAAATCCGTAAGACCTGGGAAATGGATTGCGCGAAGGCCAAGTGCCTCGTGCTTGCCTCTATGGACAACGAACATCAGAGGAGGCACGAGAATATGGACCTCGAATCCATATTTCTCCATACAAAAGAACTGTATAGAGAGCAGTCTTGTATCGCAAGATACGAAGTGTCGAAAAATTTATTTTCGGCAAGGTTGGCCGTCGGATCATCGGTAGCAGAACACGTGCTTAAGATGATTGGCTACATAGAAGAGCTCACGGACCTTGGGACCACGTTGGAGAATGAGCTCTATACGGACTTGATTCTCCAGTCCCTTCCTTCCACTTACGCCTAGTTTATCCTGAACTTCAACTTACAAGAAAAGGAAGTTGAACTTTCAGAACTCCTCAACATGCTGAGGAGTGCAGAGAGCACCCTACAGAAAGGTAGGGAAACATCCACTTTGTTTGTAGGAGGATCTTCCTCTTCTAGGTCCAAGGCGAAAGCCAAGGGAAAGAAGAAGAAAGCCCCCGCCAAACCAAGGGGCGGTGTTAGTAAAGTGGATACGAAGGGAAATGCACAAGCAACAAAGAAAGTGGGAAAGCTTGTGGATAAGGAAGAATGCTTCTATTTTCATAAGAAAGGACACTGGAAAAATGATTGCAGGGCTTGGAAGGCCAGAACACAGGATCTGAAGCAGGTTGCGGTTTCAGCTTCAGGTGTGTATGTTATTGAAAACTGTCATTCAATAAACTCTACTTCCTGGGTATTGGATACCGGATCAGGATCTCATATCTGTAATTCTTTGCAGGCGTTGAGAAATCGTAGGGTTTTGAAGGCAGGTGACTTGACCCTCAAAGTTGCAAACGGAGCTAGCATGGATGATAAGGCCGTGGGGGACTATCACCTGGGGTTGTCAGATGGACACGTTTTGGTTTTGCGTAATTTCTATTTTGTACCCAACGCAACTTGTAATATCATTTCTGTATCTTTGACTTCTAAAGAAGGTTATGAATTTGCGTTTGTAAGTAATGTTGTAAACATTCACCTTAATCAAGTTCTGATTGGGTCAGGTACATTAAGCAATGGTATATACGTATTAAACCATCCGCAGATTTTCAATGTCCAGAATACACACAAAAGAATGTCTCCGGAAATCAATCAGACTTTCTTATGGCATTGTAGACTGGGTCACATCAATGAGTGAAGGTTGACGAAGTTACATACAGAAGGATATTTGAATCCGTTCGAATATCAATCGTATGCCACTTGTCAATCCTGTCTCAAAGGAAAGATGACAAAGACTCCGTTCACTGGACACGGAGTAAGAGCGAGAGAGCTCTTGGGACTCGTACACAGCGACGTGTGCGGTCCAATGTCTACACATGCGTGAAGCGGTTATTCTTACTTCATTACTTTTATGGATGACTTTTCAAGGTACGGTTATGTCTTCTTAATGAAACATAAGTCCGAAGCCTTTGGAAAATTCCAGAAATATAAGAATGATGTAGAAAAACAAACCGGCAAAAGTATCAAGATTCTAAGATCGGATCGAGGTGGAGAATACTTAAGTGCCGAGTTCCTGGACTATTTAAAAGAGAACGGAATTCTCTCTCAGCTTACTCCTCCATACACTCCGCAACATAACGGTGTATCGGAGAGACGGAACCGAACCCTATTGGATATGGTACGGTCCATGATGAGTAACGCTGAGTTACCGTGATCATTCTGGGGGTATGCGCTAGAATCAGCCGCATACTTTTTGAACTGAGTTCCCACTAAGACTGTGCCTACTACACCATATGAGATGTGGTGTGGGAAGAGATCCTATCTTAATCACATTAAGACATGGGGAAGTCCAGCTTTTGTTAAAAAGCAGCATGCGGACAAGCTCGAGGCACGCTCAGTACAGTGCAAGTTCGTGGGATATCCAAAGAACTCTAAGGGATATTTCGTCTACTGCGAAGAGGAACAAAAGGTTTTTGTTTCTCGTAATGCCTACTTCTTGGAAATTGAGTTTTTAGAAAACCAGATAAGTGGGAGCACAGTAGAACTGGAAGAAATTCCAGAACCACGAACTATTACTGAAAGCTTAATGGAACCAGAGGGTTCAAAAGAACAAGACATTCCTACGCCGCTCCGCAGGAGTAGTAGGCAGTCTCATCCGCCCGAGAGATACTACGGTTTTCTCATAGACGGGGATAGAGAGGATTGCATCATAGATTATGATGAGCCTACTAGCTTCCAGCAGGCCGTTCAGAGCGTTGACTCGGTAAAATGGCTGGATGCAATGCGGACCGAAATGGAGTCCATATACACCAACAAAGTATGGACGTTGGACATTGCTCAAGACGGGGTAAAACCCGTAGGATGCAAGTGGATCTTCAAAAGGAAGATTGGTGTAGATGGACAGGTTGAGACCTATAAAGCTAGACTTGTTGCAAAGGGTTTCCGTCAAAGACCTGGCTTGGACTATGATGAACCTTTTCTCCAGTGGCTATGCTGAAATCCATTCGGATCCTTCTTGCCATTGCTGCCTTCCACGATTATGAGATCTGGCAAATGGACGTAAAGACCGCTTTTCTAAATGGAAATTTAGAGGAGTGTGTCTATATGGACCAACCAGAGGGTTTCATTCAGAGTGGGAGCAGCGGAAAGGTGTGCAAGTTGCTTAAGTCCATCTATGGACTAAAACAGGCATCACGGAGTTAGAACATCTATTTTGATGAGACGGTCAAGGAATTTGGCTTTATCAAAAATCCAGATGAACCATGCATCTATAGTAGATTTGGAGCGAGAACTGTAGTATTCCTCATTTTATACGTGGATGACATTCTCTTAATAGGAAATGACATTCCTATGCTACAATCTGTCAAGGGGTTCTTGTCACACAGGTTCTCCATGAAAGACCTGGGTGATGCCTCATACATCTTAGGAATCCGGATCCATCGTGATAGATCCAAGAGGATATTAGGACTTTCACAGTCCAGGTACATCGACACCATACTAAAAAGATTCAGTATGGAAGATTCCAAGCGCGGTAACCTACCGGCTTGTCACGGGATCACCCTTTCTAAAGAGATGTCTCCCAAGACTGATTTGGAGAGGGATCGCATGTCTATTATACCCTATGCTTCTGCGGTAGGCTCTATAATGCGATGTTGTGTACCAGACCGGATGTAGCTTATGCACTGAGTGTGGTAAGCCGGTATCAGTCAAACCCTGGGGAGAATCACTGGATAGCGGTAAAGAACATTCTCAAGTACCTGAGAAGGACTAAGGAGATGTTCTTGGTGTATGGAGGAAAAGACCTCCAGATCGAGGCCTTTGCTGACTCCAGCTTCCAGAGTGACAAGGATGATTCCAAGTCCATGTCGGGTTTTGTCTTTACCCTCAATGGAGGGGCGGTGTGTTGGAAGAGTTCCAAACAGGAAACCGTTGCAGACTCGATGATGGAAGCGGAATACATCGCTGCATCTGATGCCGCAAAAAAAGCTGTCTGGATGAGGAAGTTCTTGAAAGAACTTCAAGTGGTTCCGTCCATTGTTGATCCAATACCTCTGTATTGCGACAACAACGGGGCTATAGCTTTAACGAAGGAACCCAGGTCCAATCAGAGATCCAGACACATCTTGAGGCGGTATCACCTGATCAGGGAGATCGTGGATCGCCAGGAGATCAAGGTTCGGAGGGTTCCTTCAGAAGATAACACTGCAGATCCATTCACCAAGGCCTTGCCCCAGACTCAGTTCGAACGGCTGATCGAGATGATAGGTCTTCGATACGCCAGTACATGGCCTTAGTGCAAGTGGGAGATTGTTAGTGTATATGCCCTAGAGGCCATTACTGTATCATACTAGTTTGTAAATTACTTAATGGAAGTTTGGGATATTCACCTTGTATATACAATCTTGCTCAAAATAGTAGTATGCTACTTGGTTTGTTTCTACTTCAATGTGTACATGTGTTTATTTTAGTATATCACCTATGCACATTAGTGGAGCCCTAAGGATCTTTGCTTGATTACCAGCGTTGTGATGGCAGTCACACTAGTGGGGCAGGGTAATCTATAAGCACATCCTTATGCAGGTCCCTAGTCGCAGGACTATCGAGACAGGGCATCGATACTCCGGAGTAGACTAGCGCATGCGCTTCTCATCCCAGTGTGGGAGACGGTCTGTCCCACAGCCGTCAGTACGTCGTACTAGAGATAGTATGCGGGTGCTCGTTGGGTTACGAGTACACTGGACAGGACTCATCGGGAACTGACCGGTTGGTATTATACCTATCGTCAGTTATCAGTTCCCAGGTGACATGAGTACAGCTTAGTCCGCTGACTTGACACTATCACTTCGCCTCGAGTGTGTTCCCACTGTACTTTGATTACTACCCTACCACGGCTCAAAGGAGTCGTGCAAACAGGTAGTAGTTGGGTGCAGTCCCGAAGCACTTGGAGGCAGTGACGGTTAGTCAGGATTCATCTCTCCCGGTATTGGGGGTTGACATCGCGCTGTGTCTAGAAGAGCCATTACACGAGTAGTCCCTGGCCAGGGCAAGCGAGATATACTGGTAGTCTTCCTGTGTTATCTCAGGGTGTATTGGGCTTCACTCCGACACGACTTGTACCGCTATTAGGGGACTGACGTTTTACCGCCCCCCTAGGCCCGCCATGCAATGTATCAGACGAACAGATCGGACTGTACGGAGATTGTCACATTCAGGCTCAGTAGGAGTTCAGATGGGTTTCACCTCGTCAGTCTTCTTGTCGGCATCTACCTGGGGACCGTTACGCACAGCTAGTACCGCTTGCGGTCTGTGGTTAAACCCACTGCCAGCGTAGTGTCGAGTCTTTAGAGTCCCACACAGAAGGCTATTCTCCTTTAGGCAAAAGAGTAGAGGTCGCATGGTTTTGCGACAGGTCGCACAGTTTTGCGACAGGGTTCAGTCACATCCGTGCACTTGTGCACGTTTAGTGTCCGGACAGTTTACACTAGCGGGCTTTGGTTTAAGCATATCCTAGTGTACGTATTGGGATTGGTTTTATCCAGTTTGTATTCGTGTTCCTCAGAACACGGATGCGGGTGTGTATGCACAGTTGGCGAAGAGACAGAGGCAGAGGATTCTCATTAGGATTGTTGACCGTTGACTGTTGACTATTGACTTTTTGCTCAACCCTAATGAGAATATGATATATGATTAACAATAATATTAATTAAGTATTGTGGTGATATGGTTGTCGAGGGGTTGACTTTGTTGACTTGTTGACTTTGTTGACCGGTTGACTAGGTTGGACTAGTTGACCATCTTGATGACAATGGCTATCATTTCATGGCAAAGACTTTTCACTTGCTTGTTCTCTTGTGCAATATGAGTGCATGAAATGATTTAGCCATTTTGACTTGAACCATTTTACACAATACTTGATTACTATTTTTGTGATGATGGTTTTGGATTATGAGAGCCAAGTGAGAAAAGTCTTTCTCATTTCTATCATTTTGATTCTCTCTCTTGTTCTTGAGCTCTCATCTTCTTCCTCTTGCTCTCCCTCTCTTTAGTCTATGGTTCACTTGTCTCATGTGTTGAGAACCAAGAACCATAGAGAAAATCCCAACACACTCTTCTCTACTCACTCTAGTTCATAAGGTTTAGCAAACCAAGTGAACTAGTTTCTTCAAAGACCGAAGAAGAAGCCAAAGGTAGAAGCTTTCAGGAGGATCGATCTTCGGCGCAAGGAGACGACGGGGTGAAGCCGATCCGGACAACCATCGAGGCTTGAAGATGAAGGAGTTCAAGAAAGAAAGGTATAACCCCCTAACCAAGTAGTTAACAACTCCTAGTTAGGTTGTTAGTTAGATGTTTAACCAAGATCCGGTTTTGAGTCCATGTTACCGCCTCTAGAAAATTGTTTTTCACCAAATTCCGCATGCCCGAAAGTACCGGGAGAGGTAGCATGGACTTACAACATGTTGATAAAGCCCTTAGGATATGTGCTCGACTACTGGGACTATCATGAGATCATACTAGTGGGGCCACGGTAGTCGGTGAGTACATCCTATAACTGTTCCTAGTCGAGGGTGTATCAAGACAGGGCATCGATGCACCAGAGTAGACTAGCGTATACGCATCTTGACCCATATGATGGGCGATGGATGATCCCATATCCATCGGTGTTTGACATCAAGGATGGTGTACGGGTGCTCAGTAGAGACTGGGTACACTGGACGAACTCGCCGAGAACTCCCAGATGGTATTATACCTCACGTCAGATGGCAGTTCTCCGGTGACACTGGTACAGAGTAGTCTGTTGAACCGAGATCGTCATAGAGTCTTGTGTGATTCCCACTGTGCTTTGATTTCCTTCATACCACGTCCAAGAGGGCGTGCAAAAAGGTGGCTTTTGGGTACAGTCCCGAATTACATGGAGGCAATGAGCGATAGGAAGGGATTCGTCTCTCCCGGTATAGGGAGTTGATGTTGTGCTGTGTTCAATTGGCTATAACCGGAAATCCCAGGCTAGGGTTGCTGAAATTTACTGGTAAGTGTTATCAGTAGTTTCTCGAACTGTTATAGGCCTCATATCGACACGACTTATCGAGCTACTGGGGTCTGACGTTTACCACCCCTAGGCGAGATATGCAACATATCAGACGACGAGACCGGACTGTACGGGAGTGTTACTGATTGGATTCACAGGAGAATATACAGGCTTACTTGTTGATCTTCTGAGCGCTCAATACCTGGGTGGCTGTTACGTTTAGCTGACCGCTTGCTGCTTGTGGGTGTTTGATATTATCATCACCTACTGCCGGCGTATTGACGATTCATTAGAGTCCTACGTAGAGGTTTCTTGACTCAGGCAAAACGGAGTAGGAGCACATATGTGATATGTGCGGGACCGAGGATAATGCGGTATGTGATACCGTATTGGATTCTCGCGATATGAGATATCGGCCGGGTATATGTGATATAGCCTGGTCATCGTATTAGTCGGTTATATGCGATATAGCCGGATTGTCGGATCAAGTGTTGATTCGATAATTTAATGTACAATAATATATATGATATATTAAATTACATTAACTAATATTAGCTCACTAAAAGATTCATTTTCTCACTCGGGTAATACATTAATATATATGCGATATATGTTAATTGTATTATTTTATTTTGTTAAAATAAATATTATATATGTGATATATAATATTTTAACAAGTTATAATTACTAATGCAACATGATTAGTGGAGATTAAACAAGGTTAGGGTTTTATTATGGTTAACTCTTTCTAGAAGTTTCTAGAATGTTTTGTTTTTGTTTTTGCAAAGATATTTGTGAGTGACTCATTCTTTAACCTAACCTAAACCCTAACCCTTGGTTAAGTCTCTACAATGGTTAGCCTATCATATTGAACCATGGTTGCATAAGCAATTATTAACACAATTCATTATTCATCACAAATAGAATTACTATTCTTATTCTTCTTCTTGCTTGATGCAAAAGCTTTTGTGCTTTGATTTTGTGATGAAAAATGTGTGAGAAAAAGATTATAAATGAGAGCAAAAATCCTACTTCATCATCCTCATCTGCCCTTGCCCTTTAGATGAGAGTGTTCACTTCATTTAGTGAGTGTTAGCTTGTGTTAACGAAACTTCAAGGTAGATCATCTTTGTATCGAAGATCGGAAGCAAGACTGCATCTTTCTCTTCGTGGAACCTTTCGAGAGTCCGGAGCACGATGATCGCAGCGAAGGGACCTCAACACGGAGCATATGAAGTGAAGGACCAGATCTACAAAGGTTGTAATCCCTCTCACTTAGTGTTAAAGTGTTTAACATGCTTGTTTTCGCCTAATCTCTAGTTTAAAGATCCGGCTTTGGGTTGTTCGGCACGGCTAATTTTTAAATCGGGCATGGTTGATACCTCGTAGACCCTTGTGGCAGTGCCTAGCAACCCTACAGTGGTATCAGAGCAAAGCTAGAGCTTTAGGCGATGTCTAGATGAAGTTAAAAGTCCGATCCAACCCGGAAACCCCGATCAAACCCCTACTCTGGAAATTTTTCAAAACTGTGATTTTTTTCATATTAAAAATACTCAAAAAAATCAGCAGGGAAGTACATGAGTTACTGTGAAGCACGTGCCTCCCATTCCTCTAAAGCGCTGCGGAACAGCGGCCGTACCATGGTATTGGCGGCGGTTCCGCGGCCAAAAAGTTGCTTCATGTTTTCAAATTTGCACAGTAACCTCCGTATGTGATTCCTGATTCTTCTGGGAATTTTTTTTACTCAAGTGTTGAGTTTTTTGGGTTGTATTGGGGACTCGTTATTTCGATCAGATATTTTAACTTTGTTTAGTTTGTCCGGGTAATTTATAGGAACTGTTAAAAAGTTTGAACTGATATCAATAACTCACTTTTTCTCTTGTCGGAAAATTTATCAAATGTTGGATTTTTTCTCAAGTTTAAGAACGTTCTAAGTCATGCAAGTAACGCGGTGGACCCTCTAGAAAACAACAAACCTTAACTCGATTATGTGACCGTCTTGAACTGCCTCTAAACCTTAGGGTTTGGGGCATTACGGCGTGCCACATGTGAGGCGTTGGCTTGACCCTTCTACTGCTGGACCATCGGTACTGTAGCATGTGATGGATGTTTTTAAACTAATTTCAAGTGTTGAGATAAATTGGGGAAATCTTGGGTGTTTGATTATTCGATCGGAAAGTTTAACATTGTCTATTTATCTGGAATGTGATACAATATTTGGAATCCACAAATAGTTATGAGATAACTGATTTGAATATTATAAACATAGTAGTTTAGTCTCAGATGATCGGTTGCCACGAAATTTTGATGTGATCAAAAGTCCGTCGCAATCACGTAGCGTACGCGGATACTCGCCGGGTAAACTTAACACACAGCCATGCCCCATAGCCCCGACAAAGTGACTGTAGGAGAACCCCGTCGCCAAAAGCATCCGTTCAGGTGCTTGCGGCAGCGGTGTTCCGCCTTAGTGCACTTCGTCGACGGCATCCGGGGGTATGGCCGTCTACTAAAGTTTGCGACGAGCATTCGATCAGGTTGTCGGGAATCTTGTTGAATTGCCTGACTAGATATTGAAATGAGTTTTCGATAAATGAGACTAAAATGCGGGATTTATAATTGTTAGGCATGCGATGTCTAAGGAACTCATTTGGTTAGGCATGCGATCTCTAAAGAGGTTGCAGTTTCCAACTGTTGTAGTTTTACACTTTCTTTTCTGTGACCGTAAGCGTAGTATGTGGTATATCGCCGGCTTCGTTGCTATATATCAACGAAAATCGGGATACGCATACTTGCTTACGTTGATGATATGAGATATTATGTGTTGTTGTGATATGTTATATTGGATCGTCGTGTTTTGAATAGCCGGGGGTTTTATGTAAGATGAGAGTTTTTCTTTTTCATTCATTTAAAATTCATTTGTATGTAATATTCTTTTATTGGGGCACTTCCGGGCTGAGGATGATGTCACCGTTGTATATTATTTACTTTTCCGCATTAGGTAGACCCAAGGCAGGGAGCACACGTAACCGGGTTCTGGGGTCCAGTGGGAGACCATCTCGAGGAGTCGAGACCGGGTCTCCTAACCCAAGAATTGGCAGTGTTGCTTGCCGCTCTCGTAGGGGTCTAGAGATGTGGGTTTGGCTATTCATCGCGACCGTGGAATCCGTGTTTTATACAGGCTCGTATTGAAAACACGGACATCCTAGTGTATCCAATATTTCATATATGTTCTTCTGCTGCAATGTTCTGTGATGAGATCATATTACTGCCTGAGATGAATGTTTATATTATATATATGAGATATATGTTATATTGCAGATTTCGTTTCAAATGTGATGCTTGTGAAGCATATTAAAATGGGACTTCATCAATGAGATTAATGAAATAAAAGAAACCTAAGATGTTGTAGAAACTTGTTTAAAAACTGGTAGCTCTAGTTCTTGCTTTGAATAGAGGTGTTCCTTGTAGAACATCCAGCACCTTATTCGATAAGGAAAGAGCCGAGATCTCATCACCGGGAGTGACCTCTTTAGTGAAACTAGAAGATGCTACAAACTCGGTTTGCCTTTTGATTGCTTCTATAGTTCTTGCTTTGAATAGTGATATTTGTGAAATATCCTGCACCTTATTCGATGAGGAAATGGCCGATGATCCCTTCACCCGGAGTGACCCCTTTAGCAAAACTAGAAAGGCCTCAAAAACACTCCATTTAAAATCACTTGATTCTACAACGATATCAAGTTCATTACGCTCATGGTTTTCTTAAAAACCTGCCTAGCCCTCCGTCATTTCAGATAAGTACTACTTAGTATTCGTGCTGCGGTAGTTTGGCATGCGTCAAGGCGTAGTGTACGGTAGCTAACTAGTGCTTATCTGCTGGCATACGATGCAATTGGATTAGGGTATTCGTACGGCGTTGTTTGGCATGCGTCAAGGGTCGTGCGGGTGGGTTTAATTCAATCAAGAAATGTATGGGTTGAACATGACTAGCGGACTATGGGTTGTTTGGCATGCGTCAAGGTCATAGCACGCTAGGGGTAAAATATTATTGGGAATTTCAAGTGTTGAAATTTGCAATGAGATTGCATGCCTTCTATGAGATAGTTGGATCCCGATACCCGCTGCGAGTAAGAGTTACTCCTGGGAGAGTTTTACACATTACAATTAGCCGATCAAGTAGGTGTCTAGAAAGGTGTCGACGGGGTTACGCCCCTGGGAAAACGAGGTTTACATTAATTAGGTTCGTGCGAAAGCACGGGGGACCTCCCTCAAAGTACCGGCACTGGCCTGGCTGAAAGATTGGCGAACTTATAGCGTGTAATTAATCCCGGCTAGTCTTTCCTTTTAGGGTTTGAAGGAAGATTTGACTAAAACAGTGTGAGACATCCTGATTAGATATATAAGATAACCAATCTAATCTTGCAAAAGTATACGCTGAGTGTTTTCTTCTCTCTCTCTCCAGGTAGCGACCATATCACGCCTTAATCAAGATAATAATACGGATGTATTCACCGAACCCGCTTGTTATACTAAGCTGGGGAACGTTTGTCCCGCTCCAACTTATAATTGTTATAAGACAGAGCAGGAAATTAGGGAATACCAGATTTCCCGTGCCACCCAAACGAAGAAAGTGCATGCTGATGCATCTTCTTCGGGTGTGTTCATTATAGAGAACTATTTCTCAGTATCCTTTACGTCCTGGGTATGAGATACCGGATCAGGATCCCGCATATGTAATCTGTTACATGGGCTATAGAAAGGTAGAGAACTGAGAACGGGTGATAAGTTTCATGAGACAGAAAATGGTGCAAGTGTTGCGGCCAAGTCTGTTGGTCACTATCATCCTGTATTACCAGAATACATTGATTCTGAACGAATGTTATTAGATACCGAACCTGATATACAACATCATATCGGTCTCTTTATTAGTAAAGAAATGATATAATTTTGTATTGTTGGATAATGTTCTGAACATTTCCTGTATCAAGAGTTGATCGGTTCAGGCACGTTATCTAAAAGCAATGACGTTCTAAATCAAACTACAGTTCTTAGTATACAGAACACACACGAGAGGAAGAGTTTAGAAATGAACGAATCCTTCTTGAGGCATTGTAGACTAAGGTCATATCAATGCGACCCGACTAGCAAAGTTACATAGAGATGCATATTTAAATTTGTTTGAATTTACATCTTGTGAAACTTGCAGGTCATGTCACAAAGATAAGATGACCACAGCTCTGTTTATTGGAAACAGAGAAAGAGTTAGTGAACTCTTGGGATTGATACATGATGATGTATGAAGGTCCCCTGTCTACACATGACAACACCGGTTCTTTGTAATTCATTACATTCTCTGATAATCTCTCAAGATTCAGACATATGTTCCTGCTGAAACACAAGTCCGAACCTTTTGAGATATTCACGAAATATAAGTTAGAAGTAAAGAACCAAAAATGGGTATAAGTATTATATCCTTTGATAAGATCAAGGAGGAGAATACTTGAGCACGGAATTTCTGGTCTATTCTAAAGGAGAATGAGATTCTCTCTCGGCATTACTCCTCCGTATACACCATAGCAGATGGTATATCGGGGCGGAGCAATAGCACCCTATGTAATATGGTGTGCTCTATGATGAGTACTACTGAGTTTCCTATTTCCTTTTGGGAGTTATGCACTTGAGAAGCTGCATACCTATTGAATAGGGTTCAAATCAAATCAGTTGCCTACCACTTCATATTTGATATGGAAAGGGAAGAGCCCATATCTTAAATTTGTTAAGATTTAGGGTTGTCCGGCCTATGTCTAAAAAGAAAAATCCGCACAAGCTCGAGGCAAAGTCAGATCTGTGGAATTTTGTTGGTTATCCCAAGCATACGCAAGGGAATATCTTCTACCTAACCGAGGAACAAAAATGTTTTGTTTCTCAGCATGCCACCTTTGTGAAAGGGAATTTCTTGTGGAAAAATTAGTGGTCATGAAGTAGAACTGGAAGGAGTTCCAGCTATACAAACTGCTACAGATGATTTGGTAGACCCAAAGGATTCAATAGATTCTAACGAACCTCAGCCTCTCCGCTGATCTAGTAGGGTTCCTCACCCAGCTGAGAGATACTTCGGTTTCTCTATGACAGTGGGAGCGAGGATTGCATCATGAGATGATGACCCAACTAGTTTCGAGCTGGCTATCAGGAGTGGGACTCTGTAAGAATGGCTGGATGCTTAGTGATCTGAGATGGAATCCTTATACACCAACAAAGTATGGACTTTGGTTACTTTATCTGAAGGGTTAAATCCCCATCAGGAGCAAGTATATCTTGAGAAGATTACTTGGTGTACATGGAAAAGTTGAGACTTTCAAAGCTATGCTTAAGTCCATCCAGATCCTACTTGTCACGGCTACATACCATGACTACGATATCTGGCGGTTGGGTGTCATGAATGCTTTTCTAAATGATGATTTAGAAAAGAGCGTCTATAAGTACACAGCCAGAGGGCTTCGTAGACAGTGGGAGCAGTGGAAACGTGTGCAAGATGCTTTATAGGATAAAGTAGGCATCGCGGAGTTGGAACATCTGTTTTGATGTGGTAGTCAAAGAGTTTGACTTCATCAAAATGGTAGATGGACCTTGTATATACAAAAAGGTAGTAGAGAGTATGGTGGTGATCATCGTAGAGTACGTGGATGACATACTCTCGATAGGGAAGGAGTTTCCTATCTACGCTCGGTCAATCTCCGCTTATCACAAGGATCCTCCATATAGGATCAAAGTGATACCTCTTAAATCCTGGGTTTTTGGATCTATGAGATAGATCTAATTGGATGTTAAGATTCTCGCTATTTGTAGTGAGATGGTATCAATCGATCCTGGGGAGAATCACTGGAAAGGTTCCAGGGTGATAAAGACGACTGAATGTCAGTCGCAGGAATTGTCTTTACCCTTAGTGGAGGGATGGTATGTTGGAAGAGTTCCAAGCAAGATACCGTGACTTACTCGACGATTAAAGGCAAGATACATTGTTACCAAGAATGCTACCAAAGAGGCAGTCTGGATATATATAAGTTCATGAGATGAACTTCGTTCCTACCATTGTGTGGCAATGGAGTTATGGCTTTTGCCAAGGAACCCCCGTCCCATCTAAAATCCAGATATAATTCTTAGGCAGTATCACCTGAACATGGAGATGGTTGATCTCCAGGGAGATCGAGGTTAGGAGAGTAGACACAGAGGACAACAACGCGGATCCTCTCACGAAGGCCTTTTTCCCAGTAGAGACTTTTATTGGATGGTTGAGTATGAGATACTTCAATCGCAGCTAATTGTTGGGTATGTGATACCACAACAGATGGCCCTAGTGCAAGAGGGAGATTGTTAGTTATATGTATGCCCTAGAGTCTATTACTGTACATATGATGTATATTATAATGGATGCTTGGACATATATAGGGAGGACTTTCTTGCTCGACATGATAGTATGCTATCTGGTTGTACTTTACCTTAACATGTACTCTGATTGTCTCTATGTTACATGTTGATAAAGCCCTTAGGATATGTACTCGACTACTGGGACTATGATGAGATCATACTAGTGGGGCCACGGTAGTCGGCGAGTACATCCTATAACTGTTCCTAGTCGAGAGTGTATCGAGACAGGGCATCGATGCACCAGAGTAGACTAGCGTATACGCATCTTGACCCATATGATGG
Source organism: Agapanthus africanus (assembly GCA_030015575.1). NCBI lineage: Eukaryota > Viridiplantae > Streptophyta > Magnoliopsida > Asparagales > Amaryllidaceae > Agapanthus > Agapanthus africanus. Next base: position 208,818,982 of record JASDDO010000029.1, on the reverse strand, counting down.
GCGATGGATGGTCCCATATCCATCGGTGTTTGACATCAAGGATGGTGTACGGGTGCTCAGTAGAGACTGGGTACACTGGACGGACTCGCCGAGATCTCGCAGATAGTATTATACCTCACGTCAGATGGCAGTTCTCCGGTGACACTGGTACAGAATAGTCTGTTGACCCAAGATCGTCATAGAGTCTTGTGTGATTCCCACTGTGCTTTGATTTCAATCATACCACGTCCAAGAAGGCGTGCAAAAAGGTGGCTTTTGGGTACAGTCCCAAATCACATGGAGGCAGTGAGCGATAGGAGGGGATTCGTCTCTCCCGGTATAGGGAGTTGATGTTGTGCTATGTTCGATTGGCTATAACCGGAAATCCCTGGCCAGGGTTGCTGAGATTTACTGGTAAGTGTTATCAGTAGTTTCTCGAACTGTTATAGACATCATATCGACACGACTTATCGAGCTATTGGGGTCTGACGTTTACCACCCCTAGGCGAGATATGCATCATATCAGACGACGAGACCGGACTGTACGGGAGTGTTACTGATTGGATTCACAGAAGAATGTACAGGCTTGCTTGTTGATCTTCTGAGCGCTCAATACCTAGATGGCTGTTACGTTTAGCTGACCGCTTGCAGCTTGTAGGTGTTTGATATGATCATCACCTACTGCCGGCGTATTGACGATTCTTTAGAGTCCTACATAGAGGTTTCTTGACTCAGGAAAAATGGAGTAGGAGCACATATGTGATATGTGCGGGACCGAGGATAATGCGGTATGTGATACCATATTGGATTCTCGCGATATGAGATATCGGCCGGGTATATATGATATAGTGGGGTCATCGTATTAGTCGGTTATATGTGATATAGCCGGATTGTCGGATCAAGTGTTGATTCGATAATTTAATGTATAATAATATATATGATATATTAAATTACATTAACTAATATTAGCTCACTAAAAGATTCATTTTCTCACTCGGTTAATACATTGATATATATGCGATATATGTTAATTGTATTATTTTATTTTGTTACAATAAATATTATATATGTGATATATAATATTGTAACAAGTTATAATTACTAATGCAACATGATTAGTGGAGATTAAACGTGGTTAGGGTTTGATTATGGTTAACTTTTTCTAGAAGTTTCTAGAAGGTTTTGTTTTTGTTTTTGCAAAGATATTTGTGAGTGACTCATTATTTAACCAAACCTAAACCCTAACCCTTGGCTAAGTCTCTACAATGGTTAGCCTATCATATTGAACCATGGTTGCATAAGCAATTATTAACACAATTCATTATTCATCACAAATAGAATTACTATTCTTCTTTTTCTTCTTGCTTGATGCAAAAGCTTTTGTGCTTTGATTTTGTGATGAAAAATGTGTGAGAAAAAGATTATAAATGAGTGCAAAAATCCTACTTCATCATCCTCATCTACCCTTACCCTTTAGATGAGAGTGTTCACTTCATTTAGTGAGTGTTATCTTGTGTTAACGAAACTTCAAGGTAGATCATCTTTGTATCGAAGATCGGAAGCAAGACTGCATCTTTCTCTTCGTGGAACCTCTCGAGAGTCCGGAGCACGATGATCGCAGCGAAGGGACCTCAACACGGAGCATATGAAGTGAAGGACCGGATCTACAAAGGTTGTAATCCCTCTCACTTAGTGTTAAAGTGTTTAACATGCTTGTTTTCGCCTAATCTCTAGTTTAAAGATCCGGCTTTGGGTTGATCGGCATGGCTAATTTTTAAATCGGGCATGGTTGATGCCTCGTAGACCCTTGTGGCAGTGCCTAGCAACCCTACACTTTGGACAAAGCTTCCCCTTCTTCCCAAATCTCATCACACTTTTCATTGGGGAGACCCTCAAGAAAACATGATCGCCAACAGAAAACTCAAGTCTGCGCCGACGACGGTCCGCATATATCACTGCCTACTCTGGGCTTCTCTCATCCTATCGCGAATCAACTGGATCTTCACGGTCGTCTCCTCAACAATCTGCGGCCATAAAATATTGCTCTCGCCGAGCTCTGTCTAACTGGCGGGCGATCTGCATCTCCTCCCATAAAGAGCCTCGAATGGTGCCATCTGAATGGTCTCCTGGAAGCTGTTGTTGTAGGAGAACTCTATTAAGGGTAAATAATGATCCCAGCTACCTCCGAAGTCTAAGACGCACGCTCGGAGCATGTCCTCGAGAGTCTGAATAGTCCGCTCTGACTGGCAGTCAGTCTGCGGATGAAATACTATGCTGAAACTCAAGCGGGTGCCCAAAGCCTCCTGAAGCCTCTGCCATAGTCGGCTGGTAAACTGGGTGCCTCTGTCGGACACGATACATGTCGGGACTCCATGCAGTCCTAAAATCTCGTCGATGTATATCTGGGCATACTAAGCAAATCCGTAATTCGTCTTCACCGGCAGGAAGTGAGCCGCTTTCGTCAATCGGTCCACGATCACCTAAATGGAATCATACCCTCGCCTAGACCTGGGTAGATCCACAATGAAGTCCATAGAAATCTGTTCTCATTTCCACTCCGGAATGGGTAACGGCTGTAGCTCTCCCGCTGGCCTCTGGTGCTCGGCCTTGACATGCTGAAAAGTCAAGCATCTCGACACGAAGTCTGCGATGTCCCTTTTCATCCCGTCCCACCAGTAAACATCTCTTATATCATGGTACATCTTGGTAGAACCCGGATGAACACTGTACACCGATCGATGTGCCTCCTCAAGAATCTCGTGCCGTAGTCCCTCGGCATCTGGTATGCACAGTCTAGTCCCAAATCGCAGTATCACCTGATCATCGATCACGAACTCGGAAAATCTGCCCTGTCCAATCTGTGCCATGATCTCTGAACAACGGTCATCACTGTACTATGCCTCATGTATACGGTCAAGCAACTGTGGGCGTGCACGAACATGCGCAAGCTGTCCCCCGGTCGGCGTGAACTCGAACTGCACTCGGCTGTCGCATAAAATCTTCCAATCTGCCGACGACTGCCTCTGTACTGCACTCAAACAAGATAGACTACCCCCGGGCCTCCTGCTCAAAGCATCCGCCACTACGTTCGCCTTGCCCGGGTGATACAAGATCTCGCAATCGTAGTCCTTCACTAACTCCATCCAACGGCGCTGTCTAAGATTCATGTCTCGCTGCTGAAATATATACTTTAAGCTATTGTGATCAGTGAATATCTGGCACGACTCGCAGTATAGGTAATGTCGCCAGATCTTGAGTGCAAAGACGACTGCAGCCATCTTCAAATCGTGAATGGGGTAGTTCTGTTCATGTTTCTTCAAGTCCCGTGAGGCATACGCGATCACCCTATCATGCTGCATCAATACGCACCCTAGCCCTACTCGAGAAGCATCACAATAGACCACAAATTCGCCCGATCCTGAAGGCAATGATAACACGGGTGCCGTAGTCGGTCGAGTACGTAGCTGCTAAAAACTGTGCTCGCACTCCTTCATCCAATCGAAAGGAACTCCCTTCCGAGTCAACCCGGTAAACGGTGCTGCAATGCGGGAGAAGTCCTGTACAAATCGCCTGTAGTATCCGGCCAGTCCTAAAAAGCTACGGATCTCCGTAACTGATGTGGGTCTGGGCCAACGCTGAATGTCCTCGATCTTCTTCGGGTCCACACATATACCATCTCATGTAATCACGTGACCCAAGAAGTCTACTCTATCAAGACAGAATGCGCACTTGGAGAAATTGGCGAAAAGCTGGTGCTCCTTTAAAGTCTGCAGTGTGATCCGCAGGTGCTGCTCGTGCTCCTCTCTGCTCCGGGAATACACCAAGATATCGTCAGTGAATACGATGATGAACAGATCAAGATAAGGCCAGAAAATACGGTTCATCAAGTCCATGAACACTGCTGGGGCGTTGGTGAGTCCGAACGACATCACCAGAAACTCATAATGGTCGTAGCGCGTGCGGAAAGCTGTCCTCGGAATGTCCTCCTGTGGAACCCGCAACTGATGGTATCCTGATCACAAATCGATCCTCGAAAAGTATCCTGCCCCTTGAAGATGGTCGAACAAGTTTTCGATGCGTGGCAAAAGATATCTGTTACGCACGGTACCCTTTTCAGCTGGCGGTAGTCGATACACAAATGCAAACTGCCGTCCTTCTTCTTGACAAACAGGACCGGAGCACCCTAAGGAGACATACTGGGTCGAATAAGCCCCTTATCCAACAAATCTTGCAACTGACCCTTCAACTCTCTATGTTCCGTCGGGGCCATCCGATAAGGCAGTATAGAAATAGGCCCCGTGCAGGGAATCAAATCAATACAGAAAGCAATATCGTGCTCAGGCGGTAGCCCAGGAAGCTCATCAGGGAATACATCAAGGAACTCGCTAAAAATCGGAACCTGATCCAACGAAACCTCTGTAACTCTAGTATCGCAAACATAGGTGAGAAATCCCTGACATCCCTTCCTCAAAAGCTGTCCAGCTAGAAAAGAAGAAATCAATCTGTGAGGGGCGGCACCACGGTCCCCCTGCACAACAAAAGCCGACTCGCCGGGAAAACAAAACCTAACTGTCTTCTCATGGCAGTCCACAGACGCATAGCACGTGGCTAACCAATCCATGCCTAAAAGAACGTCGAAGTCCAACATCTCAAGAAGGATCAAGTCGACAGGCAACTCTCTCTCACCAATACGGACTACATAGGATCGGAACACGTGTCTAGCAACAAACGACTCTCCCACAGGGGTGGTCACAACAAGCGGCTGATCAAGCAAACCGGAATCTCTACCCGGACTCGGCACGAAGTGTGTGGAAACATACGAGTGCGTGGATCCAGGATCAAATTACACGTGTGCGTCAACAGAACATACGGAAAGGATACCTGAGACTACTGCATTGGACGCCTGCGCGTCCTGATGCGTCAAAGCAAAAACCCGTGCCTGTCCTCCACCTGCGACTGACTGTCCTCTGCATTGGTCACCCTGTCCTCTCTGAACGAACCCTCCGTGGCCACGACCTCTCTGTGTATGAGTCTGACGCGGAGAAACAATAGGTACAATAAGCAACACCCTCTGAGGTGGTGAAGGTGGTAAGGTGACATGCGGTACTTCTGTCTCCCCTCGGTGTATCTCAGGACAATCTCTAACGAGGTGAAGTAAACTGCCGCACCTAAAGCACCCCTGCGAAGACTGCTGACCTTCCTGTGGATACGAACTAAACATCTGGCATCGTCCCGAATCTCTGCTACTCCTCATGCCTAAACGAAACCTGTCGCGGCGTCTAAATGTCTATCTCCGTGCTGATATACCAGTACGAACTCTCTTCGGCTCTGGGACTACCGAAGTCTCAGCAAGACGCTCCTCGACTAATAAGGCTGTATCTACAGCTGCTGCATAGGTCTTGCAATGCTGTGCGCTGATCGCAAGAAATAACTGGGTAAGCAAGCCTTGAACAAACCTCTTGACTCGCATCTCCTCAATAACCACTAAATATGGGGCATAGACCGATAACTCGGTGAACAGCACGTCGTACTCTGCCACTGCCATCTCCGGAGTCTGACGTAAGGACTCGCACCTGCGCGCTCTAGAATCTCTGACACTCTATGGAAGGAAGAGGGCAAGGAACACCGTCACGAACTCTGTCCAGGTCATAGGAGGAAGACCTGCTGCTCTGCCCTTCTCGACTGATTCACACTATTTCTGCGCAAGACCTTCCAGGCGAAAGCTCACGAACTCTACCCATCTCGCATCTGAGCATCTGAGTGAACGACATATCCGAGCCATCCTATCAATGAAAGACTGTGGGTCCTCGGCTGCATCGGTGCCTGTGAAGACCGGAGGCTTCAGCCTCATAAACTCTGATAGCGATACTGTAATAACCTCTGTAACTGCAGGGGCAACTGCCTGTACTATGGGTACCATCACGGTCCCTGCAACGGGTGCAACTACCTCTGGTCGCTGTGCTCGAAATGTCTCAACTAGCGATCCCATCATCTGGCGCATCTCCTGCATACCGGATCCCATCATCTGGCGCATCTCCTGCATACCGGCCCCTAGCATAATGATCTGGTCTGTCGAAGGAGGAACAGTCTGCTCTGGTGCAACGGGTGTACTACCCGGGTCTGTCCTCGTTTCTGAAAAATCAACTCTAATCTCGGCTCTCGCGGCCGCTCTCTGCGCCCTCGTAGTCATTGGCGGTATAATGGCTGAAAAGGAAATAGGATTTGACAAGGATACAGAAATCGAATCACAAGAATGCATATAATCATGAAGTAATTTCAATCAATAAATCCTAAGGACACATAGGCGAAGTACCGTGTCGTGAGTATGTCGTGGAACATACACACGCTACGCCACTCTGCTTCAGCTACCTACTCCATCATACCAGGATCATCCTACACTCCGAAAGGTAAAACCTAAGCTCTGATACCAACTTTGTCATGACCGGAAGTTCGACCCGTGGTCGGCACTTAACCACGTAACGTCTATAGGCGTAACGTGACTAAGTAAGCCGAAACCCAGAAGTCAAAACCATTAAAAATAGTGAGTGTTGAAAACATTTGTTTTGAAACTTTTGGAAAAAACTTAAGTAGTTTAGTAACTTTCTTTAAAGTTCAAGTTATTATCTTAAAAATTTTGGCAGCATTTCCTTCGTAAAAACAAACCCCGAAATCGGGTACAAGACATGATATGAGTAAAATGATAAACAATATAATAAAGCATCCCAAACGGGAGCAATCATGCCAAACGGCGGAAACAATCACCACAAGAGTAATATACGACGCCGTAGCGAAGAAATAAGCAATAAGTGAAAAACATCACAAATAATAAAAACTGCAAAAGTAGAGTCGGCTCCCACGAGCTCGACACCAGAGCACAAATAATATACATCATCGTCCTCACACTGGTCTCTAAGTCAATACATGAAAAGTAGATGGAGAGTACTAGATACAAAAGTGTGTACAAATGGAAAATAACCGGATACCACAACCCACCTAGCAGCAAAACAGCACGCGCACCAACTGAAGTGGTATCCGTAGCCAAAAAGATACAAGAAAGCAGCCTACCGCGACTACTATGAGGGGCAACCTGCAAATACTATGGCACAATGGGGGTGAGTTGCCAACTCGTGAATAGAAGATAACATATAAAGATAATCACGAGTATGCACGTATTGTGCTACTCTAACATATGCCTGTAGATAGCATCTATATGCGATGAGCAAGATGTGCAATAATCATGCATAAGTACTCTATCAAGTGATACGACTACAGGATGAGATGCAAAATAATGAATGCTGAGCATGGGATGAAATAACATCTACACGGAATGTCAACGTGGAAAAATAACCGGTGTCCATCAATGCACCCAATCCCAATAAAACTCCGGCGTTGTCAGCCTCATCGGCCTTCGAATCCTGTAAATCCCTGAGAATCATGACTGCTAAACATCGGCACTCGAAAATATCATGAAATAGTCGTGTCCAGCATCGACACGCAAATCCTCATATATCGGGCTCCATCTGCGGAATCGGCCTTCGGCCCCGGCAGTACGGGTCATCCCGTATCCATCTATCGACTCTGGTCAGTATCCTCCAGATAACTGCCAGGTCTAACCAATCACCAGTAGGTACTAGCCACCCTGCCAGGCTCATCGTCTGCTCCACGAAAAACATTTCTCGCCCCGGGGAACCAGACCGGGTCCACCACGAACCCGCAAACGGATCATCCAACTCCTCGAATCGGGTTTCAAGCACACGTCTCAGAACCGAGAAAACGCGTGGTGGACGCACCAAAATATCATATCAAGAGGAACGGGGTTTTTAAAACAATGCCTACTTTCTTGAAAAATACCACGGTTCTCAAATCCAGAAATCACATGAAATCCAAAGCCAATGCGTAAATCCATGCGATGTGATATATGCATCATAAATCGTACTATGAGTGAAAGGGAGAAACCGCTGTTTAAAATAGATTCAGTTTTTCAAAAGGTATCATACGGTCCCCAGTTTTTACCAAAAATCAACTTATCTAGGTAGGTACAATTGCATATGCATGAGTATGGATATGCAAATGAGTATGTGTACAAGTAACATAATCATGTCAAATCATATATGAGGCTAGCTACAATATATTGTTCGTGGCAATTCTATAGTGTGAGCGTTATGGCAATTACTAACGGTGTGTGTGTAACATGCAGATTAGTGCTCGTGCAACATGAACCGTTAGTAATAGTGCGGTGTTTTATTAATTCTAAGTTCATATACATATATATATAGCAGGAAGTACAGTATCCAACCAAGGTATATGAATGCAAATATGCAGCTACTATAGCTTATCAAACCCTGACGCAAAACGCCATACGGGCGATTTCCCCGTAGATGTTAAATCAACTCACCGTAGTCTCATGCTATGTGTAGCCGACGACTTGTTTCCCCTTCTTCGCGGCGTCCGTCGTACTCGCCTGCGAACCTAGAATTTCACAAAATAATACACATAAGCTAAAATCTACAAAAACGCGACATTAAAGCCAAACGAGAAACTCGCGTCGCGAACCAAACGCGTGTGTGTCCGATACGCTAAAACGTGTGATTACGCGCCTGGAGCTACCCCGACACGTCGCGATACGCAGAAAATCACCAAACCCACACACGTATCACACGTGTCGTGAAAGTTTAAAGTATAGGAAATAGGGTAAATGGTTCCAGATTTTCCTACAGATAGAATTTTACAAAGTTGCATATGCCATAAGTCTTAAAATTGTAGCAGACACCCACACAACAAACCCCAACACCCAGATCCCCCATCTGGCCGCAATTTGCGGCCAGAATGATTATTTCGGCGGCCCACCTAGGGAGTTGGGCTCCCATGCTTCGTGTGTGTTCTCTAAATCTAGTGTACATGCTCCAGTAAATACAATTTTTTCCTGAAGCAAACGGGTCAGAAGCAGATTACAGCAGAGCCCAAAACCTAGTTAAAAAGCTATTTTAACACAAAACTAAGACCTTATGGTGTTTTGGTGAAACCTGAAGCAAAATCTAAGTTAAAACAACACTAACCACACTTAATTAAGTTAAACAAGCCATAAAAATGCTAACTTAACATAAACTTCACTAATTCCCCTTCATTAGCACTAAAAATGCACAAAATACGATTTTTAGCAAACAAAACTATAAGTTTTGAACTAAGGTGATATGGGTGAGTTTAATACCTCCAAAAGACCCTAGGGAAACTTCACTTCCAGCCCTTGCCCTCAAAGCCACTGACTTGCTACCAAAATCCTCAAAAGAGCTATAAATCCTATGGTTTTTGTGAAGGAAAAAGGGATTTTGTGTAGGGTTTATGTTGAAAGTGAAGAGGAGCAAAAGAAGAAGAAGAAAATGGAGATGTTGCTGCTGCTACTCTGCAGGAAATTTCCAGAAATGAGAGGAAGAGAGAAATGAGAGAGCGAGATGGTCAAGGTCAAGCCCCAATCTCACCTAATCCAACCCATACCCCCCATTTCCTTATTTCATTAAAAAAATGGTTTGACTTGGTTAATGGTGGGGATATTAGAACCATGCAAGAAGAATGAAAATGGTTACACTTAACCTATGTTTCAAAATGTGATAAGTGTGCATGTTGTTACACTAAACGTAGCTCAGGAAAGTAATTAAGGAATTTTTTTGTATTAAGGTGAACACAAGCTAAATTATAATTAATAAACCTCATTTATATATAAAAACACTTCTCATCACAATTAGAATTAGTTTCATTCAAGTTAAAAAGGAAATTAAGATTTTCGGGTTTTTATGAAAAACACGCATCATTACTAAGTAACGCGAAATTAACCTAAACGAATTTCAAAGCGTTACATAAAAATTCTCAAAACTCAGATTAAAATCTCTGTGCATGTAAAAGAAAAGACTGGGAATTCATTAGTGTTCGGCGCTAAAACGAAAGCTCACGTGTTCCCACGTGAGCACCTTTGATGAACAAAAGAGAATGACTGAGATCGAATCACCTGTTCCCACGTGACCTCTTAAAACGAGCGCTTAGCAATTACATGAAAAAGGGAATAAACCCAAAGACAGTTCCCATTTTAGGGAGCCTCTTGTGTTCCCACGTTACCCCTAAATAGTTGCTTAACACTTATATGGAAAAAGGGAAAATTCCAAAAACAGCACTCACATTTTGAGCACCTCACATGTTTGCACGTGGGGATTATATGAGCTAAGTGCTTAGCACTTATAAAAGGAAGAAGGAATAAATCCAAAGAGACAGTGCCCAACTTTGGGGTGCTTCATGTGCCCATACGTGAGGGCAACAGGATTTAAGTGTTTAACACTTGTCTATATAGATGGGGATTTGAACCCAAGGGCACAACACCAACTTTCAGGTGCCTCACATGCCATACGTGAGCGCCCCCAAATTTCAGTGTTTGACACTGCTTTAGAGACTCACGTGAAACCACGTGAGCATCGAGCATATATTAGTGTTTAAAACTATAAGAAGCCAACTTCAGCCCTAAATTGGCTAAGTCTTCCTGAGATTAAAACATCTTGGATCTCCAAATAGACCGAGCCTCTATGCTCATGACTTCCCAAACTAATTGACTAGAACGATGTCCATCCCACATCTCCTAAGTCAATCCTAGTCTCCCAAAAAAGACTAATGATTTTTAGATGGTCCACCATGATCTCTGCCCTCAAACTGGAATTTGGTTCATGAGTACATCTCTCCACACATCTGATACATGTCGTTGTAATTCTTCAACGTCATCAGAGAGATGGAGGGTCCCGATAACCGACAACTCTTTGGTGCATTCCCCAAACCGATGAGCATATCCTAACGGACTGCAACGTCCTTAAACTACAACAGTCCGCAACATCCTTAAACTAGCTATGGACCGCAACGTCCTTAAACTAACAACAGACCGTAACGTCCTTAAACAAAAACAATAGAGCCCAAATGTTTTTTTGTTGGATCTGAATGATCCAAAATCCTGTTGAGTAGATCTTAGTCTAAAATTAGACTAATGTATCCTCAATAAACATCTAAGTTGATCTTAATCTCGAACGAGATTAGAGATCCTTAAATCAACTCAAACCCAAATCTAAGAATATACGGATTTGGACTAATCCACGCCCTACGGGAGACAACATAAATTAGTCTTCGTATACAATCCACGGGCAACCAAAAATAAAACAAACACACACGACACAAAGTGACCTTTTGGAGCAGGAGAAAGTGGCTACCGTGATGTGGTAACGTAATTAACTGCAGGGGCTTGCGCCTGCAGCGAAGAGCATCCCCACAATAAAAAAAAAAACCCTCAGAAATGAGGCGGAATCTGACGAAGTCTGCTGCAACGGCCGCATCCGTCCGAACCTGTGATACATGGTGCCATAAATCTAATTGGCATCTTTGGAGAGGTGGACGGATAAATCCAAATAGCATCTGCCCCTAAATTTAGGCAAGACGACCTACGCGGTTCGTCTTCGTTTCCGGCGGTAAACATCTACTCTGGAGTATCGATGCCCCTGTTCCCCGCCGAAAGCCGGGAAGACAAACGTCTTGCCTGAATTTGGGGGCAGATGCTATTTGGTTTTATCCGTCCACCTCTCCGAAGATGCCAAGTTGATTTATGGCCCCATGCATCTGAGGTTTAGACGAATGCGGCCATTGTAGCAGACTTCATCAGATTGCCCCTCATTATGAGGGGTTTTTGATTGTGGGACGCTCTTCCCTACAGGCGCAAGCCCCTGCAGTTAATTACGCTACCGCATCACGGTAACCACTTTCTCCTGCTCCAGAAGGTCTCTTCGTGTCGTGTGTGTTTATTTTATTTTTGATTGCCCGTGGATTGTACACGGAGACTAATTTATGTTGTCGCCCGTAGGGCGTGGATTAATCCAAATCCATATTTTCTTAGATTTGGTTTTGGGTTGGGTTTAAGGATCGTTAATCACATTTGAGACTAAGATCAACTTAAACGTTTGTTAAGGATACGTTAGTCTAATTTTAGAATAAGATCTACATAACAAGATCATTTAGATCCAACAAAAGAGCATTTGGGCTCTATTGTTTTAGTTTAGGGACATTGCTGTCCATAAGTTTAAGGACATTATAGTCCATGGTGTTTAAGGACATCATAGTCCATAAAGTTTAAGGACATCATAGTCCAGTTTAAAGACGTCATAGTCTGTGGCGGTTTTGGTTCAACCGTTTGGGGATGCGCCAAAAGTTATTAGTTATTGGGACCCTCCATCTCTCTGAAGAAGTTGAAGAATTACAACGACATATATCAGAGGTATGAAGAGATGTACCCTTGAACTAATGTTGATTGGGAAATCTGTAGTCAAGTTTGAGACTAAGATCAGTTAAAAAGATTTATGAGCATACGGGCTCAATTAATCTGAATTAGAGGCCTGTGGCTAACTTGGGCCCAACCCATTCAGTCAAAATGTTAGACATTTAATTAGGCTAAGTATTTTTTTCATTTAACAATGCTGAGCATTGGTTTTGGGTTCTGACAACCTTTTTGTCTTTTATTGAGTGTTGAACACTCATTATGGCTCTGGGGATTTATTAAAAGAACAGTTTATGTTCTCTCAGCGCACACGTGAGGAGCACGTGGTGCGCTTAGCGCTGAGCGCCAGACTTAGAGCGCTAAGACGCTTTCTATGAGATAGCGCACACATGAGGAGCACGTGGCGCTGAGCTCCAGTTAATGAGTGCAGAGCGCTCCTTCTGAAATAGCGCACACGTGAGGAGCACGTGGCGCGCTTGGCGCTGAGCGCCAGTTAATGAGTGCAGAGCGCTCTTTGTGAAATAGCGTACACATGAGGAGCACGTGGCGCGCTTGGCGCTGAGCGCCAGTTAATGAGTGCAGAGCGCTCCTTGTGAAATAGCGCACACATGAGAAGCACGTGGTGCGCTTGGCGCTAAGCGCCAGTTAATGAGTGCAGAGCACTCCTTCGGCGCTTTTTTAAATTAGAGCGCTAAGAGCGCTGCAGCGCTGTGCGCCAGTCTTGAAGCGATAAAGCTCTTTTTAGGCAGCTTTGATCAGTTCTGCGTTCTGAGAATTAAACTCTCGTTTTTAAGAGACTTTGTCTCATGGATCTGAGAACTATGTTCTTTTCTTTTTTGTAAGATACCATGATCTCTTTGTTTTTTTGAAAGACTTCGTCTTTATTTTATTAATATATGATCCGAAGAGAATTAAGTTTTTCTCCCTCCCTTTTTATGATGACATGCTCCAATCTCTTTTTGTGAAAGACATCTGTCTTATAGATCTATGATCTAGAAAGAGAACTAAGTTCTTCTTCCTCTTGATGAAATTCTTCTTCCAAGAGCTTGCTCTTCTCTTTGAAATTTCTCAAATTTTATTGGGGGGGGGGGTTCTCTGTGTGTGAAACTTATGGGGAGTTTCTTCCTTTCTTCTTCTTTCTTTTTTTGGAAAGAATGATCATCGGTCGTTGGGACCCACCTCCTCTCCGACGACACTGAGAGATTACAACGTCATATATCGAAGGTGTGGAGGGATGTACCCTTTGAACCATGTCCCACTCATCAGGAGGAAAAAACAGGCTGGAGCTTAAGCTTCTCGCTGCTAAAATGGGCTTTTTTTTGCGTTCGCGCACGTGCGTCGCACACGTGTTGGGCGCACGTGTTTGCACGTAGAGCACATGGGGCTTGCGCATATGCGCTTTATGGGGGGGCAGATATGGCCCTAACTTGGAGAACTAAGCTCCTTTGAGGATTAAATCCTCCTACGTGGTGGGAGCACGTGCGTTGCACATAGCTGGCGCACGTGCGTTGCACGTAGCGCTTGCGCATTATGGGGGGGCTATGGTCCTAACTTGGAGCAAGCTCCTATGAGGATTGAATTCTCGCACATGGTGCGCACGTGCTTTGCACGTGGTGCCCACATGGCGGGCGCACGTGCGTTGCACGTAGCGCGCTTGCGCATATGCGAATTATGGGGGAGCAAGCTCCTATGGAGAACTAATCTTTTTTGAGAATTGAATTCTCTCCCTTTTCTAAGAGGTATTCCCTCTTATTTATATAGGAGTGGTAGAGAAGAGATCTCTCTTTTTCCCGATGTGGGACTAAAAATGCATCCACTCATGTAGTAGAGCATTACTTTAGATTACACATGCGTAGCACATTTGCTCATAAATTTTGATCCCGGATTAATTATGAGACCCATAATATATCAAATCGAAGGATTTTTCGAGACACATTCGATACCATCAAAATTTAGTTTTTCTCACTCGGAAGTTTGTCAAAATAAAGCCCAGAAATTACCGGTTCGCATTTTCTTCCTTAAATTACACGTGCATAACACATTTGCTCGTAATTTTTTATCCCAGATGAATTATGATGCCCATAATATATCAAATCGAAGGTTTTTTCGAGATGCTTTCGATACCATTATAATTTAGCTGTTTCGCATTCGGTAGTTTGTCAAAATACAGCCCGGAAAATACTGGTTTGCATTTTCTTAAGCGTATCACTGCCATTTGATACCTTTGGCTCTTTTGCGTAGAAAATTTTGGCGGGAACAGCCCCGTCTCGAAAATACTACAACTTGGGACCTGTATAATGATATGCTTATAGACTACCCAGCCTCCACTAGTGTGACTGCCATCACAACGCTGGTAATCAGGCAAAGATCCTAAGGGCTCTACCAATATGTATAAGCGATATGCTAAAAGAAACACACGCACATATTGAGATAGAAACAAACCAGGTAGAATACTACCATTTTGAGCAAGACCATTACTATATCCGTGTATTTCCCAAGCTTCCATTAAATAATATACAAACCAGTAAGATACAATAATGTCCTATAGGGCATATATAACTAGCAATCTCCCACTTGCACTAAGGCCATATGTTGGAGTATTGCAGACCAATGATCTCGAATAGCCCCTCGAACAGTGTCTGAGAGATGGCCTGTTGTGAGTGGATCTGTAGTGTTGTTCTCCGAATCTACTCTCCTCATCTCGATCTCCCGAATATCAACTATCTCCCTGATCAGGTGGTACAGCCTCAAGATTTGCCTGGATCTCCGATGGGACCTGGGTTCCTTCCCTAAAGCTATAGTGCCGTTTGTTGTCAATACTAAAGTATAGGACAAACAAAGGAAGGAACCACCTGAAGTTCAGTTAAGAACTTCCTTATCCAAACTACCTCTTTTGCGGTGTCTTATGCAGCGAAATACTCTATTTCCATCTGTCGAGTCAGCAACGGTACCCTGTTTGGAGCTCTTCTAACATACCACCCCTCTATTGAGGATGAAGACATAACCCGACATGGACTTGGAGTCATCCTTGTTACTCTAGAAGCTGGAGTCAGCAAAGGCCTCGATCTAGAGGTCCAATCCGCCGTACACCAGGAACATCCCCTTAGTCCTACTCAGGTACTTGAGAATGTTCATTACTGCTTTCGAGTGCTTCTCCCCTAGGTTTGACTGATACCGGCTTACCACGCTGAGTGCACAAGCAACATCTGGTCTGGTATACAACATCGCATATATTGTAGTGCCTATTGCAGAAGCGTAGGATATAATCGACATGCGGGCCCTTAGCAAAACAGCAAGGTTTCGGGAGGTATCGTTCATGCCATTTTCAAAAAATTTCCATGCTACTTAACCCTAACCCTAGAATCTTAACTAAAGATTTAGATGAAACGATATATAAACGACTTTACAACTAAGTGAATGCGGAATACAACCTTTGTAGACCGGTCCTTCACTTCAAATGCTCCGTGTAGAAGTCCCTTCGCTGCGAGTAAGGATCCCCCGAACTCTTGAGAGGCTCCACAAGGTGAAAGATGCAAACTTGCTTGAAGTCTTCAAAGCCGAAGATGATCTACGTTGAGGAGACACCAACTCAAGCTACCTCCTCACTAATTAGGGATTAGTAAAGCTAACACCCTAAACTAAATGGTTAATCTAGTAGAGGATGATGAAGTAGGAATTTTGCTCACTTTAGAATTCTTTTTCTCACTATTTTTCCTCACTTGTTCAAAAGCTAGAGAGCTCTCTTGAGCTTGAAGAAGAAGATGAAGAGAGATAATGTTGTGAGAGTTTTTGGCAACCTTGCATGAGAAATATCTCATATAACCCTTGTAGAGAATAAACCATGGTAAAAGATAATGTTTAGGTTTATAAATATCTAAAGCAAAACAAAAATGATGGACTAAGTCAATGGTTATCCACAAGCTTGCAACCATGACAAATTCCACTCATTTTTGAATTACTTAAATAAATGAAAACCTTAATATTATCTCATAAATGGTGTAAGTCTCATACACCCATGTTGCATGTATAATCATGTATGGCACAATAATATATATCATATATATATTAAGTGTCCAATATTGATAAAAAGAAAAACACAAGTGAGCTAATATTAGTTAATGTAAATTAGTATATCAAATATACAATTATACATTAAATTATCAAATCAACACTTGATTTAATAATCCGGCTATATCACATATAACCGACTAATATCATATGTATCTACTTATCGACTCAAGACTTAATTCGATAACCCGGCTATTTCACATATAACCGACCGATACCGATATCGCGAGAATAGAATACGGTATCACATACTCGTATTTATCTCAGTCCCGCACATATCACATATGTGCTCCTACTTCGTTTTGCCTGAGCCAGTAAACCTCTGTGTAGGACTCTAAAGATTCGTCAATACGCCGGCAGTAGGTAATGATCATATCAAGCCTCCACAAGCCATCAGCGGTACTATCTGGACGTAACGGCTATCCGGGTATTGAGCGATCAGAAGATCAACAAGCAAGCCCGCTCTAACTCCTGTAAAGCCTTTTAGTAACACTACCGTACAGTCCGATCTCTTTGTCAGATATGTCGCATATCTAGTCTAGGGGTGGTAACGTCAGACCCCAGTAACCGATAAGTCATGCCGATGTGAGGCTCATAACGGGTCGAGAAACTACTGATAACACTTACCAGTAGATCTCCATATCATCCCTGGCCAGGGACTTCCTGTTATAGCCAATTGAGCACTGCGCAACATCAACCCCCAATACCGGGAGAGACGAATCCCCTCCTTATCGCTCATTGCCTCTATGTGATTCGGGACTGTACCCAAAAGCCACTGTATTGCACGTTCTTTTGAATGTGGTAAGGTGGAAATAAAAGCACAGTGGGAATCACACAAGACTCTATGACGATCTCGGGTCTACAGACTAACCTGTACCAGTGTCACCGGAGAACTGCTATCTGACGATAGGTATAATACTAACTAGGAGTTCTCTGCGAGTCCGTTCAGTGTACCCAGTCTCCACTGAGCATTCGTATACCATCTTTGATGTCAAACACCAATGGATGTGGGATCATCCATCGCCCATCATATGGGTCAAGATGCGTATACGCTAGTCTACACTGGAATATCGATGCCCTGTCTCGATACACCCTCGACTAGGAACAATTATAGGATGTACTTGTGGACTACCCTGGCCCCACTAATATGATCTCCATCACAGTCCTAGTAGTCAAGTACACATCTTAAGGGCTTTATCAACATGTGAGAGCAAGACAGTATCACAATACAAGTCTACATATTAAGACAAAGAGCAACCAGATAGCATACTATCAAGTCGAGCAAGAAAGTCGTCTATATATATATATATATATCCAAGCATCTACTATAATATACATCATATGTACAATAATGGCCTCTAGGGCATATACATAACTAACAATCTCCCACTTGCACTAAGGACAATTTTTGTAGTATCTCATACCCAACATCCCGAAGAGTCTCTCAAATTGTATCCGGGGTATGGCCTTCGTGAATGGATATGCTGTATTGTTCTTCATGTCAACTCTCCTGATCTCGATCTCCTGAAGATCAACTATCTCCCGGATCAGGTGATACCGCCTCAGAATATGCCTGGATCGCTGATGGGACCCGGGTTCCTTGGCCAGAGCCACTGCTCCATTGTTATCACAATACAAAGGTATTGGATGCTCGATGGACGGAACCACTCCAAGTTCGTTTATGAACTTCTTCATCCAAACAGCCTCTTTGGCAGCATCATTGGCAGCGATGTTTTCAGCCTCCATCATCGAGTCTGCCACGGTTTCCTGTTTGGAACTCTTCCAAAAAACCGCCCCTCCATTGAGTGTAAAGACAAATCCTGAGACTGACTTAGAGTCATCCTTATCACTCTGGAAGCTCGAATCGGTAAAGGACTCCACTTGGAGTTCTCTGTTACCATACACCAAGAACATCTCTTTAGTTCTTCTCAAGTACATGAGAATGTTCTTCACAGCTGTCTAGTGACTCTCTCCTGGATCTGCTTGATACCTACTCACTACACTTAGTGAGTATGCTACATCGGGTCTGGTACATAGCATCGCGTACATGATAGAGCCTACAGCCGAAGCATAGGGTATCCCTTGCATGCGAGCTCTCTCCAAATCAGTCTTGGGAGACATCTCTTTGGAGAGAGTGAGTCCTGTTATCGTGGGTAAATTCCCATGCTTGGAATCTTCCATACTAAACCTTTTTAGTATGGTGTCAATGTGCCTGGATTGGGACAATCCCAGTATCCGTTTAGATCTATCTCTATAGATCTTAATCCCAAAGATGTAGGAGGCATCACCTAGATCTTTCATTGAGAATCTATGTGATAAGAAGAACTTGACCGAGTGCAGCATAGGAACATCATTTCCTATCAAGAGTATGTCATCCATGTACAATACGAAGAAGACAATCTTACTCTCCGCCACCTTCTTGTATATACAAGGTTCATCTACGTTCTTGATGAAGTCAAACTCTTTGACTACAACATCAAAACAGATGGTCCAACTCCACGATGCCTGCTTTAACCCGTAAATGGATTTAAGCAGCTTGCACTCCTTCCCGCTGCTCCCACTGTCCACGATGCCCTCTGGCTGAGTCATGTACACGCACTCTTCTAAATCACCATTTAGAAAGGTGGTTTTAACATACATTTGCTAGATTTCCTAGTCATGGTATGCAGCGATGGAAAGCAGGATCCGGATGGACTTAAGCATAGCCACTGGAGAAAAGGTTTCATCATAATCCATACCTGGTCGTTAACGAAAACTCTTTGCAACAAGTCTAGCTTTGAAAGTCTCAACTTTTCCATTTACACTAAATTTTTTCTTGAAGATCCACTTGCTCCCGATGGGTTTTACCCCTTCAGGAGCATCTTCCAAAGTCCACACTTTGTTGGTGTACATGGATTCCATCTCAGATCGCATTGCATCCAGCCATTTCATAGAGTCCCCACTCGTGATGGCCTGCTCGAAACTAGTAGGGTCATCACCTTCCATGATGTAATCCTCGCTCCCATCATCAATGAGAAACCCGTAGTATCTCTCAGGTTGATGAGGAACCTTACTAGATCGGCGGAGAGGCTGAGGTATGTTGGGAACTACTAAATCCTCTGGTTCCACTAAATCATCAGTTGCAGTTTGTGCTGCTGGAATTTCTTCCAGCTCTACCTCTTTATCACTAATCTCTTTTACAAGATATTCCTTTTCAAAAAAGGTGGCATGTTAAGCAACAAATACCTTTTGTTCCTCACTGAGGTAGAAGTGATATACATATGAATTGTTTAGATATCCCACAAACTTGCAAAGAACTGATCTTGCCTCGAGATTGTCTGGATTTTTCTTTTTAACATAAGCCGGACAACCCCATATCTTAAGTCGTTTAAGAGATGGCCTCTTCCCATTCCATAGCTCATATGGAGTGGTAGACACCGATTTGGTTGGAACTCTATTCAATAGGTATGCGGCCGTCTCCAGCGCATAACCCTAAAAGGAAATAGGTAACTCAGCGGTGCTCATCATAGAGCGTACCATATTTAATAGGGTGTGATTCCTCCGTTCCGATACACCGTTGTGCTGTGGTGTATACGGAGGAGTAAGCTGAGAGAGAATCCCATTCTCTTTTAGATAGTCCAGGAACTCATTGCTCAAGTATTCTCCTCCTTGATCAGATCGAAGGATCTTAATACTTTTACCCTTTGGTTCTCGACTTCGTGCTTATATTCTTTGAATTTCTCAAAAGCTTCAGACTTATGTTTCAACCTGAACTCATGTCCGTAACTTGAGAGATCGTCAGTGAATGTAATGAAGTACGAGGAACCATTCCTAGCATGTGTAGACATGGGACAGCATACATCACTATGTATCAGTCCCAAGAGTTCCGTAACTTTTTCTTCGTGTCCACTAAACGGAGTTTTGGTCATCTTGCCTTTGAAACATGACTGGCAAGTATCATAAGATGAAAATTTGAACTGATTCAAATATCCATCCTTATGTAACTTGGCTAGTCGTGTCGCATTGATATGACCTAGTCTACAGTGCCACAAGAAGGATTCGTTCATTTCTGAACTCTTCCTCTTGTGTGTGTTTTGTACATTAAGAACTATGGATTGATTTAGAACTTATATGACATTATTTAACGAGCCTGATCCAATCAACTTTTGATTCAGGAAAATGTTCATAACATTATCCTGTACTACAAAATTATATCCTTCTTTACTTAATAAAGAAACTGATATAATATTGCATATCAGGTTCGGTATGTAATAGCATTCGTTCAGAATCAATGTATTACCATTTGGTAACACAAGGTGATATTTGCCAACTGCTTTGGTTGCAACATTTGCACCATTCCCTACTCTTACGGAATGATCACCTATTCCCAGTTCACTACCTTTCCTTAGCCCATGCAACATATTACATATGTGGGATCCTGATCCGGTATCTAATGCCCAGGACGTAGAATGAACTGAGAAACAGTTCTTGGTAACTAGCACACCCGAAGAAGATTTATCAACATGCTTATTCTTCGTTTGGGCGGCGTGGGAATCCGGATATGTCCCTATTCCCTGCTCAGTCTTATAACAATTATAAGAAAGAACAGAACCAATGTTCCCTTGCTCAGTATAACAAGCGGGTTCAGTCAGTACATCCATATTATTATCTTGATTAAGGCCTGACATGGTCGCTACCTGAAGAGTGAGAGAAGAAAACACTTAGCGTATGCTCTTGCAAGATTAGATTGGTTATTATCTTATCTAATCAGGATGGCTCCCACTGTTTTTATCAAATCTTCCTTCATACCTTAAAAGGTAAGACTAGCCGAGATTAATTACACCTTACAAGTTCGCTAATCTTTCAGCCAGACCAGTGTTGGTACTTTAAGGGAGGTTCCCCGTGCTTTCGCACGGACCTAATTGAAATAAACCTCGTTTTTCTAGAGGCATAATCCCGTTAACACCTTTCTAGACACCTACTTGATCGACTAATTGTCATGTGTAAAACACTCCCAGGAGTAACTCTTACTCGCAGTGGGTATCGGGATCCAACCATCTCATAGAA
The DNA here is from genome assembly GCA_030015575.1 of Agapanthus africanus. NCBI lineage: Eukaryota > Viridiplantae > Streptophyta > Magnoliopsida > Asparagales > Amaryllidaceae > Agapanthus > Agapanthus africanus. The sequence continues at coordinate 208,797,600 of JASDDO010000029.1, read as the reverse complement.
GGTATGCAATCTCATTGCAAATTTCAACACTTGAAATTCCCGATAATACTTTTGCCCCTTGCAACTTATGACCTTGGCTGCGGTCAACAAATCATAAGCGCTAGCCAAGTTCAACCCGTCATTTCCTGATTGAATTAAACCCACCCGTATAACTCTTGGCTAAGGTCAACAAAGTCGTACGACTACCCTAACTCAATCGCATCATATGCAACAGATAAGCACTAATTAGCTATTGCACACTACGCCTTGGCTAAGGTCAACCAACGCAGCACAAATACTAAGCAGTACTTATCTGAAATGACGGAGGGTTACGACAGGTTTTTAAGAAAATCTTTTGCGTAAGGAACTTGATATCGTTGTAGAAACAAGTGATTTTGAAAAGGAGTGTTTTTGAGGCTTTTACTAGTTTTGCTAAAGAGGTCAGTCCTGGTGAAAGGATCTCGGCTCTTTCCTTATCGAATAAGGTGCTGGATATTCTACAAGGAATACCGCTATGCAAAGCAAAAACTAGAGCTATCCTTTTGAAAATTTGATTCTACAACATCTTTTTGGTTTCTTTTCTTTCATTAATCTCATTAATGAAGTACCATCATTTATGCTTCCTAAGCATCACAGAAGAAACGAAAATACAACGTACGCTTATGCCATCCGCAGTCGCCTCAGTGTCCCGTTATGAACCGTTAGGTTACTTAACTAATGGCATTGCGGGGCGGGACTAGCGAGGGTGCAAAACATAAGCAGCGTTTATTATATATCATATATATAATAATAAAGCATTCGTCTCAAACATATAAAGTGATCACATCATAAAATATTAGCAGCAGAAGATAACATATGAAATATTGGATATACTAGGAATTCCGTATTTTAAATTAAGCCAGTATAAAACACGGATTCCATGGTCACGATGAATAGCCAAACCCACATCCCTAGACCCCTACAAGAGCGGCAAGCAACACTACCAATTCTAGAGTTAGGAAACCCGGTCTCGACTCCTCGAGATGGTCTCCCACTGGACTCTAGAACCCGGTTACTTGTGCTCCTCACCTTGGGTCATCCTAATGCGGAAAAGTAAATAATATACAACAATGGTGACATCATCCTCAACCCGGAAGTGCCCCAATAAAAAAATATTACATACAATGAATTTTACATGAATGAAAATAAAAACTCTCATCTCACATAAAATCCCCGGCTATTCAAAACACGACGATCCAATATTACATATTACAGCAACACATAACATCACATGTCATCAACGTAAGTAAATATGCGTATCAAAATTGTCGTTGACATATAGCAACGAAAATGGTGATACACTACATATTACACTTTCAGTCGCAGAAAAGAAAATGTCAAACTATAACATTTGTAATCCACAATCTCCTTAGACATCATAAACTCGAAGTATCACATACTTCGCATTTCATGCTTAACAATATGAATTCCATATATTGTATCACATTCCAGAAATAGTTAGAGGATGTTAAACATTCCGATCGAATCAACAAACACCTAAAATTTCCCAAAAAACTCAACACTTGAGCGTAGTTTAAAAATAGTCAGAACATGCCACAGTACCTATGGACCAACCGTAGAAGGGTCAACCCTTGCCTCGCCAATGGCGTCGCAGAATTACAACAAACCCTAGGGTTTGGCGGCGGTTCTTACGGTCACAGAATCAAGTTAGGGTTTCGTTCTTCTAGAGGGTCCATCGAATCACTTGCATGATATTTGAATGTTTCAAAATTGGAAAAAATCCAACTCTTGGAAAATTTCCAGCAAGGGTTAAAGTGGATATTTGATATCCATTCGAACTTTTTAATGCCGTCTAAAAGAACCCGAAAACATGTTAGAATTACGACTACGAAACACTCCGAGTTGCCTTTGCAGAAAGTTAACATCACATGAAAATTTAGCATAAACAAGCAACACCTGAAACACCAAAACCCAGAGACTGGAACACCCTAAAAATTTGAAGCCAAAAACCTACCTTTGAACTGGTGAGCTCGGTTTTTAGGGTTATGTGGCCGGCCACATTGAGTCCAAATTGCTTCAAATTTTCACAGTGTTCATATTATATCTCATACAACATTCTGCAATTGCTAAAAATATTTTTAAAGGCAATTTCAAATCGACATAAACTTGATTTGTGTATCGGGTGTTTCGGAGTTGTATCGGTTTCGTAATCCTATACACATTGTCTAATTCTCTAGCTTGGCTCTCATACCACTGTAGGGTTACTTAGCACAACAGCAAGGTTTCGAGAGGCAACGTCCATGCCATTTTCGAAAATTTTCCATGCTACTTAAACCTAACCCTAGAATCTTAACTAAAGATTTAGACGAAACGATATATAAAAAACTTTACAACTAAGTGAATGCGGAACACAACCTTTGTAGACTGGTCATTCACTTCAAATGCTCCATGTAGAAGTCCCTTCGCTGCGAGTAAGGATCTCCCGAACTCTTGAGAGGCTCCACAAGGTGAAAGATGCAAACTTGCTTTAAGTCTTCAAAGCCGAAGATGATCTACATCGAGGAGACACCAACTCAAGCTACCTCCTCACTAATTAGGGATTGGTGAAGCTAACACCCTAAACAAAATGGCTAATCTAGTAGAGAATGATGAAGTAGGAATTTTGCTTACTTTAGAATTCTTTTTCTCACTATTTTTCCTCACTTGCTCAAAAGCTAGAGAGCTCTCTTGTGCTTGAAAAAGAAGATGAAGCGAGATAATGTTGTGAGAGTTTTTAGCAACCATGGTTGAGAAATATATTATATAACCCTTGTAAAGAATAAAGCAAGGTAAAATATAATGGTTAGGTTTATAAATATCTAAAGCAAAGCAAAAATGGTGGACTAAGTCAATGGTTATCCACAAGCTTGCAAAGCTTTCAACCATAACAAATTCCACTTATTTTGAATTACTTAAATAAATGAAAACCTTAATATTATCTCATAGATGGTGTAAGTCTCATACACCCATGTTGCAAGTATAATCATACATGACACAGTAATATATATCACATATATATTAAGTGTCCAATAGTGATTAAAGAAATACACAAGTGAGCTAATATTAGTTAATGTAAATTAGTATATCAAATATAAAATTATACATTAAATTATCAAATCAACACTTGATTTAATAATCCGGCTATATCACATATAACAGACTAATATCATATGTATCTACTTATCGAATCAACACTTGATTCGATAACCCGGCTATATCACATATAACCGACCGATACCAATATCGTGAGAATAGAATACGGTATCACATACTCGTATTTATCTCGTCCCGCACATATCACATATGTGCTCCTACTTCGTTTTGCCTGAGCCAGTAAACCTCTGTGTAGGACTCTAAAGACTCATCAATACGCCGGCAGTAGGTGATGATCATATCAAGCATCCACAAGCCGTCAGCGGGTACTAGCTGGACGTAACTGCTACCCGTGTATTGAGCGATCAGAAGATCAACAAGAAAGCCCGCTCTTACTCTTGTAAAGCCTGTCAGTAACACTACCGTACAGTCCGGTCTCTTCGTCTGATATGTCGCATATCTAGTCTAGGGGAGCTAAACGTCTGACCGCAGTAACCGATAAGTCATGACGATACGAGGCTCATAACGGGTCGAGAAACTACTGATAACACTTACCAGTAGATCTCCATATCAGCCCTGGACAGGGACTTCCTGTTATAGCCAATCGAGCACAGCGCAACATCAACCCCCAATACCGGGAGAGACGAAAGCCCTCCTTATCGCTTATTGCCTCCATGTGATTCGGGACAGTACCCAAAAGACACCGTATTGCACATTCTGTTGAACGTGGTAAGGTGGAAATCAAAGCACAGTGGAAATTGCACAAGGATCTATGATGATCTCCGGTCTACAGACTACCTGTACAAGTGTCACCTGAGAACTGCTATCTAACGATAGGTATAATACCAACTAGGGGTTCTCTGCCAGTCCATTCAGTGAACCCAGTCTCCACTGAGCACCCGTATACCATCTTTGATGTCAAACACCAATGGACGTGGGATCATCCATCGCCCATCATATGGGTCAAGATGCGTATACGCAAGTCTACACTGGAATATCGATGCCATGTCTTGATACACCCTCGACTAGGAACAATTATAGGATGTACTTGTCGACTACCCTGGCCCCACTAGTATGATCTCCATCATAGTCCTAGTAGTCAAGTACACATCCTTAGGGCTTTATCAACATATGAGAGCAAGACAGTATCACAATACAAGTCTACATATTAAGACAAAGAGCAACCAGATAGCATATTATCCTGTCGAGCAAGAAAGTCCACTCTATATATATCCAAGAGCCCACTATAATATACATCATATGTACAATAATCCTTCTATGGCATATACATAACTAACAGGACCATCCTTCCATCCCTGCTGTTAGCCCAAAACTTTTGCCCTTCCCTTTCCCTCTACCTCACTAACACCGCCTATCGGCTTTGTAGAGGTCTTCTTCTTCTCATCCTTGGATTTCGCCTTGGATCCAGAAGAGGATGATTCCCTAATAAGCAGAGCGGGTGTCACCATGATTTCCTTCAGGGTGCCCTCAACTGGAAGTATAACTTTCTTCCCCTAGGCGTAAGTTGAAGGTAGGGACATTAGAATTAAGTCATCATATGACTCGTTCTTCAACGTGGTCTCCAAGTCCGTAAGCTGTTTAATACAGCTAGCTGGTCATTGTAGAGACATGGTACCCTACAAATGACCCGACAGCGAACCTCTCTTGAAGCAATTCTTTCGAGGTCTCATATCTTATGATACGAGATTTCTCTCCATATAAATCTTGTTATGGAGAATGATGGAAAACAAAGTCCAACTTCTCGTGCTGCCTCTGGTATACACCATCTACTGAGGCCAAAACAAGGCACTTGGCATTCGCACGGTCTTTTTCCCTTGTCTTACGGATATCGTCCGTAACGGTGGAATCTGAACCTGGGACGGCAGTGGCTTTAGTAGTAAGAAGGTGGTCCATCTTGTCATAAGTAATGGACATATGAAAAAACCTTTGCCAGTCAGTATAATAAAAACTTAGTTATGTTATTATCTAACTATAACCTTATCTGGTCACCTGGTCGCTGCAATTAGAACAGAGAGAAGAAAACACCCAGCATGATACTCTTGCAAGTTTAGATTGGTTTTTAGTTTATCTAAACAAGATGGCTCCCACTGTTTTTTTGTCACGACCCAAAGTTTGGCCCATGACCGGTACTTAACCACCTGACGTCTACAGGCGTAACGCGACTAAGTAAGCCGAAACCAAGAAATCAAAACCAATAAAAGTATTAAGTGTTTTAAACATTTAAGTAATTTAGAAAAATTCTTTAAAGTTCAAGTTATTATCATTAAAATTTTGGCAGCAATTCCTTTGTAAAAACTAGCCCCGAAATCGGGTATAAGACAATATATGAATAAAATGATATACAATAAAAATAAAGCATCCTAAACGGGAGCAATCACGCCCAACGGCGGAACAATCACCACAATAAAAATATACGACGCCGCAGCGAAGAAATGAGCAATATAAGTGAAAACAACATGAAATATAAAACTGCATAAATAAAGTCGGCTCACAACGAGCTCGACATCAGGGTACAAAATAATATACACCGTCTTCACAACTGGTCTCTAAGTTAATACATAAAAGTAGATGGAGAGTACTAGATACAACAAGGTAGACAACTGGAAAATAAACAGACACCGCACAAAAACCCACCTATCAGCAAAAGGGCTAGCACGCCAACTGCAGTGGTATCTGTATCAAAAGATGCAAGAAAGCAGCCTGCCGCGACTACTCTGAGGGGCAACCTGCAAACACTGTGGCACAACGGGGGTGAGTTGCCAACTCGTGAGTAGTAGATAACATATAAAAGTAATCGCGAGTATGCACATGCTGCGATACTCTAACCTATGCCAACAGATAACATCTATATGATGAGCTATATGAGCAATAATCATGCAACAAGTGCGATCTAATAACATCTCTATATGATAAGCAGGGTATGCAATAATCGTGCATAGCAAATGCAATCTAATAACATCTATATGATGAGCAGGGTATGCAATAATCGTGCATAACAGGTGAAATCTAATAACATCTATATACGATGAGCATGGTATACAATAATCATGCAAAAGTACTCTATCAGGTACTATAGCTACAGGATGAGATGCAAAATAATGAATGCTAGCATGGGAATAAATATCATCTACACGGAATGTCAACGTGGAAGAAAAACCGATGTCTATTAATACACACAAAACCCAATAAAACTCAGGCGCCGTCACTCTGATCGGCCCTCAAATCCTATACAGCTCATGGAATCATGAATGCCTAGCATCGGCACTCGAAAATATCACAAAATCATCGTGTCAAGCATCGACACGCAAATCCTCAAATAGCAGGCTCCGTCTGCGGAATTGGCCCTCGGCCCAGGCAGTACGTGTCATCTCGTATCCATCTATCAGCTCTGGTCAGTATCCTCCGGATAACCGCCAGATCTAACCAATCACCGGTAAGTAGTGGTCCCTCTGCCAGGCTCACCGTCTATTGAACAGCGATCCATTCTCGCCCCTAGGTATCATACCGGGTCCACCATGTACCCGCAATCGGCCTCGTCCAGCTCCTCGATTCGGGTTCGTATGTCACACGTCTCAGAAGTGAGAAAACGCATGGTGGACGCACTGAAATATCATATCAAGGGAAACCGGGTTTTTAAAACAGTGCATATTTCTTAAAATAATACCCCGGTTCCCAAATCCAGAAATCACATAAATCCAAAGTAAATGCGTAAATCCATGCAATGTGTCGTATGACATTAAGAGTAAAAAGGGAAAACCGCTCTTTTTAAAAAGATCCAGTTTTGAAAATATCACGTGCGGTCCCTTAGTTTTTAAATCATGACAATATCATCCATGTATGTAACATACGTATATATATAGGTATGAATGTGCAAATGAATATATACGCAATGTGAGTGTAGCACTGTACGTGTGCACTAATATGGATGTATCAATGAAGGTATGCACTACTGTGAATATACAGTGTACATGTGCGCAAATAGTGATGTATGAATGAAGGCATGTACTAATGTAAATATACTGTGTACATGTGCGCAAGTAGTGATGTATCAATGAAGGTATGTACTAATGTGAATATACAGTGTACATGTGCGCAAGTAGTGATGTATCAATGAAGGTATGTACTAATGTGAATATACAGTGTATATGTGCGCAATCAAATGATATGTAGTTCGTAGCAATCCTATAGTGCAAGTGTCATGGCAATCACTAACGGTGTGAGTGTATCATACAAATAGTGCTCGTGCAGCTTTAACCGTTAGTGACAGTGCAGTGTTATATACTATCAATTCTATATGCAACAAGAAGGTATGTGACAATAATCCATATGAACATCTACGACTAAATATCCTATTACGCCCTGACGCTTAACGCCATACGGGCGATTTCCCCGTAGATGTTAAATCTACTCACCGGTGATCTTGCTCAAGGTGTATCCGACCACCTACTTCCTTTTCTCCGCGGCGCTCGAAGTCCCCGCCTGCGAACCTAGAATTTACACAAAGTAACACAAGTAAGGCAAAAACCCTGCAAATCGCGATATCACGATCAAAGGAAAAACTTGCGTTGGAAACTAAACGCGCGTGCACTCGATACGTCAAAGCGTGTGCAACCTCACCAGAAACCACCCCGGCTCGCTATGTCGCGCAGTGCACCACAGACCCAACACACAAAACACACGTGTCGCACGAGTTAAAAAGTATCGAAAAAGGGTTTTTGTTAGTGTATATGCCCTAGAGGCCATTACTGTATCATACTAGCTTGTATATTACTTAATGGAAGCTTGGGATATTCACAGTTGTATATACAATCTTGCTCGAAATGGTAGTATGCTACTTGGTTTGTCTCTGCTTTAATATGTGCATGTGTTTCTTTTAGCATATTGCTGGTATACATATTAGTAGAGCCCTTAGGATCTTTGCTTGATTACCAGCGTTGTGATGGCGCTCGCACTCGTGGGAGCTGGGTAATCTATAAGCACATCCTTATACAGGTCCCTGGTCGTTGGACTATCGAGACAGGGCATCGATACTCCGGAGTAGACTAGCGTATGCGCTTCTCATCCCAGTGTGGGAGACGGTCTGTCCCACAGCCGTTAGTACGTCGTACTTGGGATAGTATGCGGGTGCTCGTTAGGTTACGAGTACACTGGACAGGACTCGTCGGGAACTGTTGGTTGGTAATATACCTATCGTCAGTTATCAGTTCCCAGGTGACATGAGTACAGCTTAGTCCGCTGACTTGACACTGTCACTTCGCCTCGAGTGTGTTCCCACTGCACTTTGATTACTACCCTACCACGGCTCAAAGGAGCTGTGCAAACAGGTAGTTTTTGGATGCAGTCCCGAAGCACTTGGAGGCAGTGACGGTTAGACAGGATTCGTCTCTCCCGGTATTGGGGGTTGACATCGCGCTGTGTCTAGGAGAGCCATTACACGAGTAGTCCCTGGCCAGGGCAAGCGAGATATACTGGTAGGTTTCCAGTGTTATCTCAGGGTGTTCTGGGCTACACTCCGACACGACTTGTACCGCTATTAGGGGACTGACGTTCACCGCCCCCCTAGGCTCGCCATGCGATGTATCAGACGAACAGACCGGACTGTACGGAGACTGTCACATACAGGCTCAGTAGGAGTGCAGATGGGGTTCACCTCGTCAGTCTTCTTATCGACATCTACCTGGGGACCGTTACGTACAGCTAGTGCCGCTTGCGGTCTGTGGTTAAACCCACTGCCAGCGTAGTGTCGAGTCTTTAGAGTCCCACACAGAGAGCTATTCGCCTTTAGGCAAAACGAGTAGAGGTCGCATGGTTTTGCGACAGGGTTCGTTCGCATCCGCGCACTTGTGCACGTTTGCTGTCCGGACAGTTTATACTAGCGGGCTTTGGTTTAAGCCGGATCCTAGTATATGATTTGAGATTGGTTTTTCTCATTGTGTTCGTGTTCCTCGGTTCACGAATGCGGGTGCGTATGCACGGTTGCTTGAGATTGAGGGAGAGGACCTTGTTTAGGGTTAATGACTATTGTCATTTTATTAACCCTATTGTATTTGTGTGTATTATTGTTAATTAATAATTAGCTTAATTATTGTGCATGGTTGTTGTTGTTGACACTTTGACTTTGTTGACTTGTTGACCAAGTTGACAATTTGACCATGATCATTTCATTTGGAAGATGCTCTTTGATTCTTGCAATTTGCATTAATAATGAAATGATAATGGTCACCTCTTGATTAAACCATGACAATTTTCTTGCTAATTGATTAATTAAAATAACTCACACATATTAGTGAGAATGGCTCACTATTATTCTCATTCTCTCATTTTCTTTTCTCTCTCTTGCTCATCCTCTCCCTCAAGCTCTCTCCCTCTCATGTGTTGAGAAACAAAAAGCTTGAGAAAAACCCTCTCTTGATCTTCTCTACTCACTTCTAGGGTTCAAGTCTTAGCATTTCTTGCACTCTAGTTACTCCTAGCTTGGAGTTGAAGCTAAAGGTGGTGGCTTTCGGGTGGATCCTTCTTTGACGGGAGAAGACAAGCAAGGTGATCCTTTTCTACCATACCTAGGAGCAAGGAGAGAAGGACTAAAGACCAAAGGTATAACCTTTCATCACTTAGCTACTTTGTAGTTAGGGTTAGCTAGTTTAAGTTTAGCAAAGATCCTCACAAGCATAGTCCATGTTGCCTAAGTCATTAAAAATCCGATTTTTATTATGTTTTCCGCCTCCCCGTAAGCACCGGGGTGGGCAACACGGACTTACAGTGGTATCAGAGCCTAACTAAACTCAAACTAGCTAAGTAGTTAAGTGTAACGAAGTTTCGAAACCGAAAAACCCTAAAACCAAACTTTTTCAAAATCCAACTTTCTGTTAAAATTTTTCCTGGTTAAAATGAAAAACTGTATACTTGTAAAATTGTCTCAGGGTTTTGTGTGAAACACCACCAAATACGAACCAGAGAGGAGCCAAGAGGACCGCGCTTCCGCGGCATAAGGAAGCTCTTGCCGCGGAAGCGCGGCCGTCTTGTCAACTCTCTGTATCGTTTTTGCTGCAGTTTGTTTCTGAGTTGGTTTCAGGATTTTTAGGATATGTTATATGTGCCCAGATTTTCCAGAACTAAAATTTACTTTTGGGGGCCTATAAATCCGTATTTTTCGGAACTTCACTACACTTTAACTATATCGGTTATATCTGTAATGCTTGTATGTATTGAACGTCGGCTAATCGCTATAAGTCGATTAGTCGGGGTTATACATCTCTGTGATCTGTGATTATTGGTTTGTGGATATGAATGGATTGGATTGTCGCGGGTGAATAGCCGGGTTGGATGTGAGATGAGTGTTATTTTCTTTCATTCATTTGTAACATGTAAATTGATGTAATAATATTCTTTGTATGGCCGCACAACCGGGTCGGGGTTGTAGCCGTCATTGTATAATTCTTTTTACTGTTTTTGCTCCTAGGATAGACCCATGGAGGGGGTGCACAAACTACCGGGTATCTCGAAGTGCCGAGTGGCCTACTCACGGTGGTGAGGGAGGTTGCTTCGCTTCGGGTGCTTGGCGGGTAGTTTGCCGCACCCGTAGGGGTCTTGGGTGGGGTATTGGCTATTCACCGCGACCGTGTAATCCGCTTTGCGTTGCAGGCTCGAACGCATTACGGATTCCTAGTATATCCAATGTATTCATCTGTGATCTGTAATGTCTATCATTGCTATATATTTATATATAATAACTATTTAGGCGTTGCTTATGTTTTACAGCCGCGCTAGCCCAGCCCCCGCTCTGTCGTTAGTTAAGTAACCTAACGGGTGATGACGGGGCCCCGTGGCGAATGCGAATGGCATAAGCGTACGTCATATTTTGGTTGTTTTCTGCAATGGTAGGATTAAATGATGGGACGCATTAAAAGAACTAATGCAAGAAATAAACCAAGTAAAAGTCGATTGGAACACTTTGAAAACCACTCGGTTCTTTTTCAAAAACTAAACTTTTAAACGCGGAGCTTGAACCACTCCTTTTAAAAGCTATCTCGTTCCATCGATTATATCAAGTTCACTACGTTCACGGTTTCGCCAAAACCATCCGTAGCCCTCCGTCGTTTCATATGAATAAACAACGGTATTCAAGCTGTGTTTGTTGGCCTTAGTCAAGGCACAGTGTTTGGTAGCTGGTGGGTATTCATATGTTGCATAGATAGAATGCGTTGGTTTGAGACAGTCGTATTGCCTTGTTGGCCATAGTCAAGGGTGGATACGGGTGGGTTCAAATTAACCTGGATAACGACGGGTAGAACTTGACATGTGACTTATGATTTGTTGGCCTTAGTCAAGGTCATAAGAGCATGGGGAAAAAATCCACATCGGGAGTTTCATAAGTACTGAAACTTGCTAGCGTTGCATACCATTTGGAGTGTGATGATTCTGGTAGGATTCCTTCGGTTTTATCACGCGATGATATTTGGATCCCGATCCTACTGTGAGTATATGCTACTCCTCGGGAAAACTCTCACTTAACGATCAATGCTATAAACCTAGTAGGTGCCTAGAAAGGTGTTAGCGGGGCTACGCCCACAGGGAAAAGAGGTTACTTAATTAACGAACTTCGCGAAAGCGTTGGAAAACCTCCCTCGAAGTACCGACACTGGCCTGGCTGAACGGTTAAGCAAGTATTGTACGGTGAGAATGATCCCGGCTAATCCTTTTCTTTACGGTTTGAGAAGGGATTCGAGAAATAGTGGGAGCCATCCAGTTTAGACAAACTAAAAACCACTCTAAACTTGCAAGAGCATCATGCTAAAGTGTTTCTTTTCTCTCTCCTAATTGCAGCGACCATTCAACATGACCGGACTTAAGTTACTGTTAGATAAAAATATATTGACAGGGCCAAACTACAAAGATTGGCTCAGGAATGTCAAGATGGCTATCACTTATGACAAGCTGGGGTATATACTTACCACCAAAGCCCCCCCCGTCCCAGGTCCCACCTCCAGCGTCGCGGATGTAGAAATCCGTAAGACATGGGAGATAGATTGCGCGAGGGCCAAATGCCTCGTACTAGCCTCGATGGACAATGACCATCAGAGGAGGCACGAGAATATGGACCTAGAGTCCATATTTCTCCATACAAAAGAACTGTATGGAGAGCAGTCTCGTATCGCAAGATACGAAGTGTCGAAGAAGCTCTTTTCGGCAAGGTTGGCCGTCGGATCATCGGTAGCGGACCACGTGCTTAAGATGATCGGCTACATAGAGGAGCTCGCGGACCTTGGGACCACGTTGGAGAATGAACTCTATACTGATCTGATTCTCCAGTCCCTTCCTTCCACTTACGCCCAGTTCATTCTTAACTTCAACATGCAAGGAAAGGAGGTTGAACTTGCCGAGCTTCTGAACATGTTGAGGACTGCTGAGGGCACCCTACAGAAGGGTAGGGAGACATCCACTTTGTTTGTAGGAGGATCTTCCTCTTCTAGGTCCAGGGCGAAAGCCAAGGGCAAGAAGAAGAAAGCCCCCGCCAAACCAAGAGGCGGTGTCGGTAAAGTGGATACGAAGGGAAAGGGTAAAGCAACAAAGGTAGCGGGGAAGCTGGTGGGGAAGGAAGAATGCTTCTATTGTCACAAAAGTGGCCACTGGAAACAAGATTGCAAGGCTTGGAAAGCCAGAACACAGGATTTGAAGCGAGTTGCAGCTTCAGCTTCAGGTGTGTATGTTATTGAAAACTGTCTATCAATAAACTCTACATCCTGGGTATTGGATACCGGATCAGGATCTCATATCTGTAATTCTTTGCAGGCGTTGAGAAAGCGTAGAGTTTTGAAGGCAGGTGACAAGACCCTCAGAGTTGCGAACGGTGCTAGCATGGATGCAGAGGCCGTGGGGGACTATCACCTGGGATTATCAGATGGACACTTTTTGGTTTTGCGTAGTTGTTATTATGTACCAAATGCAACCTGTAATATCATTTCTGTATCTTTATTATCTAAAGAAGGTTATGAATTTGCATTTGTAAGTAATGTAGTGAACATTCACCTTAATCAAGTGTTGATTGGGTCAGGTACATTGAACAACGGTATTTACGTTTTAAACCAACCACAGGTTTTCAATATCCAGAATACACATAAAAGAAAGTCTCCAGATATTAATCAGGCTTTCTTATGGCATTGTAGACTAGGTCACATCAATGAGACACGGTTGACTAAGTTACATAAAGAAGGATACTTGGATCCGTTCGAGTATCAGTCTTATGCCACTTGTGAATCTTGTCTCATGGGAAAGATGACAAAGGCTCCGTTCACTGGACACGGAGAAAGAGCGAGCGAGCTCTTGGGACTCGTACACAGTGACGTGTGCGGTCCAATGTCTACACATGCGCGAAGCGGTTACTCTTACTTCATTACTTTTACGGATGATTTTTCAAGGTACGGTTATGTCTTCTTAATGAAACATAAGTCCGAGGCCTTTGAAAAGTTCCAGGAATATAAGAGTGAAGTAGAGAAACAAACCGGCAAAAGTATCAAGATCCTAAGATCGGATCGAGGAGGAGAATACTTAAGTGCCGAATTCCTGAATTACTTAAAAGAGAATGGAATTCTCTCTCAGCTTACTCCTCCATACACTCCGCAACACAACGGTGTATCGGAAAGACGGAACCGAACCCTATTGGATATGGTACGGTCCATGATGAGTAAGGCTGAGTTACCGCGATCTTTCTGGGGTTATGCACTGGAAACAGCTGCACATCTCTTGAACCAGGTTCCTACTAAAACAGTGCCTACCACACCATATCAGATGTGGAGTGGGAAGAAACCCTGTCTTAAATCCTTTAAGACATGGGGATGTCCAGCTTTTGTAAAAAAGCAGCATGCGGACAAGCTCGAGGCACGCTCAGTACAGTGCAAGTTTGTGGGATACCCAAAGAACTCCAAGGGGTATCTCTTCTATTACGCAGAGGAGCAAAAAGTCCTTGTTTCTCGTCATGCCCGCTTCTTGGAAACTGAGTTTTTAGAAAATCAGATAAGCGGGAACGCAATAGAACTGGAAGAAATTCCAGAACCACAAACCATCACTGAAAGCTTAGAGGAACCAGAAGGTTCGAAAGAACAAGACATTCCCATGCCACTCCGCAGGAGTAGTAGGCAGTCTCATCCGCCCGAGAGGTACTACGGTTTCCTCATTGACGGGGATAGAGAGGACTGCATCCTAGATTGTGATGAGCCTACTAGCTTCCAGCAAGCCATTCAGAGCGTCGACTCGGTAAAATGGCTGGATGCAATGCGGACCGAGATGGAGTCCATGTACACCAACAAAGTATGGACGTTGGACATTGCTCCAGACGGGGTAAAACCCGTAGGATGCAAGTGGATCTTCAAAAGGAAGATTGGTGTAGATGGACAGGTTGAGACCTATAAAGCTAGACTGGTAGCAAAGGGTTTTCGTCAGCGACCTGGTTTGGACTATGACGAAACCTTTTCTCCAGTAGCTATGCTGAAATCCATTCGGATCCTTCTTGCCATCGCTGCTTTCCACGATTATGAGATTTGGCAGATGGACGTAAAGACAGCTTTTCTAAATGGTCATTTAGAGGAGTGTGTCTATATGGACCAGCCAGAGGGTTTCATTCAGGGTGGGAGCAGCGGAAAGGTGTGCAAGTTGCTCAAGTCCATTTATGGACTCAAGCAGGCATCGCGGAGTTGGAACATCTGTTTTGATGAGACGGTCAAAGAATTTGGCTTTATCAAAAATCCAGATGAACCATGCATCTATTGTAGATTTGTAGCGAGAACTGTAGTATTCCTCGTTTTATACGTGGATGACATTCTCTTAATAGGAAATGACATTCCTATGCTACAATCTGTCAAGGGGTTCTTGTCACACAGGTTCTCCATGAAAGACCTGGGTGATGCCTCATACATTCTGGGTATCCGGATCTACCGTGACAGATCCAAGAGGATATTAGGACTCTCGCAGTCCAGGTACATCGACACCATACTGAAGAGATTCAGTATGGAAGATTCCAAGCGCGGTAATCTACCGGCTTGTCACGGGATCACCCTCTCCAAAGAGATGTCTCCCAAGACTGATTTGGAGAGGGATCGCATGTCTATTATACCCTACGCTTCTGCGGTAGGCTCTATAATGTATGCGATGTTGTGTACCAGACCGGATGTGGCTTATGCACTGAGTGTGGTAAGCAGGTATCAGTCAAACCCTGGGGAGAAACATTGGATAGCAGTAAAGAACATTCTCAAGTACCTGAGAAGGACTAAGGAGATGTTCTTGGTGTATGGCGGAAAAGACCTGCAGATTGAGGCCTTTGCTGACTCCAGCTTCCAGAGTGACAAGGATGATTCCAAGTCCATGTCGGGTTTTGTCTTTACCCTCAATGGAGGGGCGGTGTGTTGGAAGAGCTCCAAACAGGAAACCGTTGCTGACTCGACTATGGAAGCGGAATACATCGCTGCATCTGATGCCGCAAAAGAAGCTGTCTGGATGAGGAAGTTCTTGAAAGAACTTCAGGTGGTTCCGTCCATTGTTGACCCAATACCTCTGTATTGCGACAACAACGGGGCTATAGCTTTAGCGAAGGAACCCAGGTCCCATCAGAAATCCAGACACATCTTAAGGCGGTATCACCTGATCAGGGAGATCGTGGATCGCCAGGAGATCGAGGTCCGGAGAGTTGCATCAGAGGATAACACAGCAGATCCATTCACCAAGGCCTTGCCCCAGACTCAGTTCGAGCGGCTGATCGAGATGATAGGTCTTCGATACGCCAGTACATGGCCTTAGTGCAAGTGGGAGATTGTTAGTGTATATGCCCTAGAGGCCATTACTGTATCATACTAGCTTGTATATTACTTAATGGAAGCTTGGGATATTCACAGTTGTATATACAATCTTGCTCGAAATGGTAGTATGCTACTTGGTTTGTCTCTGCTTTAATATGTGCATGTGTTTCTTTTAGCATATTGCTGGTATACATATTAGTAGAGCCCTTAGGATCTTTGCTTGATTACCAGCGTTGTGATGGCGCTCGCACTCGTGGGAGCTGGGTAATCTATAAGCACATCCTTATACAGGTCCCTGGTCGTTGGACTATCGAGACAGGGCATCGATACTCCGGAGTAGACTAGCGTATGCGCTTCTCATCCCAGTGTGGGAGACGGTCTGTCCCACAGCCGTTAGTACGTCGTACTTGGGATAGTATGCGGGTGCTCGTTAGGTTACGAGTACACTGGACAGGACTCGTCGGGAACTGTTGGTTGGTAATATACCTATCGTCAGTTATCAGTTCCCAGGTGACATGAGTACAGCTTAGTCCGCTGACTTGACACTGTCACTTCGCCTCGAGTGTGTTCCCACTGCACTTTGATTACTATCCTACCACGGCTCAAAGGAGCTGTGCAAACAGGTAGTTTTTGGGTGCAGTCCCGAAGCACTTGGAGGCAGTGACGGTTAGACAGGATTCGTCTCTCCCGGTATTGGGGGTTGACATCGCGCTGTGTCTAGGAGAGCCATTACACGAGTAGTCCCTGGCCAGGGCAAGCGAGATATACTGGTAGGTTTCCAGTGTTATCTCAGGGTGTTCTGGGCTACACTCCGACACGACTTGTACCGCTATTAGGGGACTGACGTTCACCGCCCCCCTAGGCCCGCCATGCGATGTATCAGACGAACAGACCGGACTGTACGGAGACTGTCACATACAGGCTCAGTAGGAGTGCAGATGGGGTTCACCTCGTCAGTCTTCTTATCGACATCTACCTGGGGACCGTTACGTACAGCTAGTGCCGCTTGCGGTCTGTGGTTAAACCCACTGCCAGCGTAGTGTCGAGTCTTTAGAGTCCCACACAGAGAGCTATTCGCCTTTAGGCAAAACGAGTAGAGGTCGCATGGTTTTGCGACAGGGTTCGTTCGCATCCGCGCACTTGTGCACGTTTGCTGTCCGGACAGTTTATACTAGCGGGCTTTGGTTTAAGCCGGATCCTAGTATATGATTTGAGATTGGTTTTTCTCATTGTGTTCGTGTTCCTCGGTTCACGAATGCGGGTGCGTATGCACGGTTGCTTGAGATTGAGGGAGAGGACCTTGTTTAGGGTTAATGACTATTGTCATTTTATTAACCCTATTGTATTTGTGTGTATTATTGTTAATTAATAATTAGCTTAATTATTGTGCATGGTTGTTGTTGTTGACACTTTGACTTTGTTGACTTGTTGACCAAGTTGACAATTTGACCATGATCATTTCATTTGGAAGATGCTCTTTGATTCTTGCAATTTGCATTAATAATGAAATGATAATGGTCACCTCTTGATTAAACCATGACAATTTTCTTGCTAATTGATTAATTAAAATAACTCACACATATTAGTGAGAATGGCTCACTATTATTCTCATTCTCTCATTTTCTTTTCTCTCTCTTGCTCATCCTCTCCCTCAAGCTCTCTCCCTCTCATGTGTTGAGAAACAAAAAGCTTGAGAAAAACCCTCTCTTGATCTTCTCTACTCACTTCTAGGGTTCAAGTCTTAGCATTTCTTGCACTCTAGTTACTCCTAGCTTGGAGTTGAAGCTAAAGGTGGTGGCTTTCGGGTGGATCCTTCTTTGACGGGAGAAGACAAGCAAGGTGATCCTTTTCTACCATACCTAGGAGCAAGGAGAGAAGGACTAAAGACCAAAGGTATAACCTTTCATCACTTAGCTACTTTGTAGTTAGGGTTAGCTAGTTTAAGTTTAGCAAAGATCCTCACAAGCATAGTCCATGTTGCCTAAGTCATTAAAAATCCGATTTTTATTATGTTTTCCGCCTCCCCGTAAGCACCGGGGTGGGCAACACGGACTTACAGTTTTAAGCTCTAGATTTTGACTCGAGTGAAAATATAAAAAGTTTCATACACCAACAACCTTAATTATACAGCAGACTCCTATAGACCAAAACCCAACACCCATACCCACCTTCTGGCCGCAATTTGCGGCCAGACAGAATAAATCTGCGGCCTAAAAGGGGAGTGGGGGCCCCGTGCTTCGTGTGTGTGTCTCTGGCTTGGTCACTATGCTACAGTATCAGCAACATTTTCCTGAAGTACCCGGGTCAAGAGCAGATCACAGAAAGCCAAGAATTTACTTTAAAACGTTAATTTTAGCACTAATTGAAACCCTATGGTATTTTAGTGAAATCAGGGGTTTAACTAAGTTTAAGTGGCCCTAATAACACTTAACTAGGCTAGGCTAACCAATAAAAATATCTCTTAACCAAAACTCCACACAATTCACTATTTCAAGCATTAAATCTCACTTTTAACACTAATTAAGCTTAACAACCTCTAGTTTAGCAAGCAAGGAAGTTGGGCTAGGAAATAATACCTCACTCTCTAGGTCTAGTGTGCAGGAAGAAGAGGAAGAAGAAGAGGTGTTGCACTGCTGCTGCTGCTGATGATAAAGATGCTGATGCTGCTGCTGCTGCTACTACCTCTGATGCTGCTGCTGCTGCTGCCTCTGTTGCTGCTGCTGCTTGTTGTTGTGGTTGATGTTGCTGCTTGCAGCTGCTGCTGAGGCTGCAGGTGCTGCTGCTGTTGTGTGAGTGTGTGCATGTGAGTGAGTGAGAGTGAGAGAAGTGAGAGTGAGAATGAGAGATGAGAGTAAACAAGTCAAACCCCCCCTCTCTCTTCATTTAATGAGCATGGCTCAAGCCATGTTGCCCATACCCTTTCTCTCTCTCTTTCTCCCTCCAAGTCAACACAAAAGAAATTCAAATCCATTTCCAATTGTTTAAAGAAAAAAAAATAATAACTCCAAAACACTTAATACAAATTTTAAAATTAGCTTAAGGAAAAATGTTTAACCCACAATGGTTGCTAATCATGGTCTAACCCCATTTTAAGTCTAGTTCTCATGCACAAGTGTGTGCAAGCCTAGGAAAAATCTAATAAAATACTCATTAAATAGGATAAAATATTTGAAAATCGATTTGGTAAACTTTTTATTCAAAATCATATATTAAAGTATAATTTGCCACTAAACACATCCTAAGGTGTTACAATCTTCCCCCCTTAAAGAAATTCGTCCCCGAATTTAAAAATATAAAGCTACGCATACCTCCAAAGGGATGAGGAAACTTTTTCCGCATCTCGCCCTCGGCCTCCCAAGTGATCTCTTTACCATTCGGGCTGCGCCAAAGCACCTTCACTGATGGCAACACCTTCGATCGAAGTTTCTTCACCTGCTGGTCCAATATCACGACTGGCTGCTCGGTGAACGAAAGATCGCGCTCGAGCTAAATGGTCTGGTACTGAATCATGTGAGAAAGGTCATGAAGGTAATTTCAAGGTATTGACACAAAAATACGGGGTGAATACTCAATAATCTGGGCGAAAGTGCCAAATTAAAGGCAATGAAACTAACTCGCTTTAAGGATCTTAAAAAGACCTACAATCCTGGGATAAGCTTCCCAAACTCAACACGTCATTTATCGGAAAAATCCGTAGGAATACATGATCTGCCACTGCGAACTCGACTCTGCGACCATCTCGGTCGCCATATGACCTCTGTTCGAATGGGCAATTCTTATCCTGACCTAAAATAATTGGATCATCTCCGAAGTCTCTAGACTAGCTAAGGTCCAAAAATCCTACAACGTGGAGTCAGAAAAACAGACTAGCGATCGACACGATCTAACCCCTAAACCTAAAGGTTGCCAATTGGAGTGTCTCCTGATAACAGCTATCGAAGGAGAACCCTGACAATGGAGAGTGACGATCCCCAACTGCCGACAACAATTAATACGTACGCACAAACTTAACAAAGAACAATTGAGCAAACTGAGTATAATCGGACGACAAGCATCCGAATGGAGTCACACCCTGAATAAACCTGGGTAGACACCATAACGAAATTCATGGAGACCTACTCCCATTCCCATTTCGGAACGGTTATAGGTTGCAACTCTCCAGCCGGTCTCAGTTGCTCAACCCAAGCACACAACAAAACAGACACCTTGAAACAAAACCCGAGACTTCTCTTTACTTCCCTGCCCATCCGTAACTATCTCACAAGTCACGTTAAATGTTGGTGGAACTTGAATGAGTACAGAGAGTTGACCGATGTGTCGGCTTTAGGATTTCACGTCTCTACGCAATAATATCAGGTACACAAGTGTGTCCCTAAACTTAGCACACCCTCGTCACAAATCAAGGACTCTGAATCATTACCCAGCCGAATAGGCTCAAGTATCTCTGACGAACGAGCGTCGGCGGGCAGTGTCTCGCGAAAGCGATTAAAGAAAAATGGTCGGGCGCGAACATGAGCAAGCTGTCCCCTCAGTAGAGACGAACTTAAGCTGTACTCAATGATCGCACAAGAACTGTAAATCTGTAAAGGACTATCATAACAATCAAAATCCACTGCATGAAGATGTACATTAAGCTCTGGTGGTCCGTGAAAATCTGACACGAATCTCGAACAAGAAGTGTCTCCAAATCTCCAACGCAACACCACCGCGGCCATCTCCAGATCATGAGTAGGATATCCTCCTCGTACTTCCTCCAAAAGTAGGGAAGCAAAAGCGATAACTCCATAGTGTCACCTTAGTACACACTCGAGCCCC
The DNA here is from genome assembly GCA_030015575.1 of Agapanthus africanus. Taxonomy (NCBI): domain Eukaryota; kingdom Viridiplantae; phylum Streptophyta; class Magnoliopsida; order Asparagales; family Amaryllidaceae; genus Agapanthus; species Agapanthus africanus. Next base: position 208,776,868 of record JASDDO010000029.1, on the reverse strand, counting down.
ACTCACGAAACATCACAGTTAAACCACAAAGTCGCCCGAACCAAAAGAAAAGAAAGAACTGATGCAGTTGTTAACCGAATCTTCAACTGACGAAACTCCGCACACATTCCTCAGTCTGAAAAGAAACCTCCATTCCGGTCAATTCAGTCAACGGGGCAGCACTACACTAGCAATCCTGCACGAAACGGCGGTAAAAACCTGCTAAGCCCAAAATTCTGCGGACCTCCGTCCTGCTCACAAGTCTGGGCCTAAGTTGTACGGCCACGATCTTCCTCGGAACAATACAAAACCGTCTCCCGTAACTACAAGACCTAGGAGTCAACACAACAAGCCTGAAGGAACACTCTAAGAATCTAGAAAACCGCTGGGGCTCTCCCAGTATCTGCAAAACAAATCCTCAAGTGCTACTCTTGTCCCTCAAGACACATTAAATAGACCAGAATGTCATAAATAACACAATAATAAGTAGTCGAGGGACGTCCTGAAGAAATCCGGTTCATCACATCTACGAATGCTGCTAGGGCATTGGTGAATCCAATGACACACCAATACACACAAAGCCCATCGCACGCACAAGGCAGTCTTCGGAATGTCCTCACTCCAAACCCGCAACAATGATGACCTGATCCCAAACAAACTTAGAAAACGTCTCGCACTCCGAAGCTGATCGAACAAATCGCCAATGCAAGCTAAAGGATACCTATCCGCACCGTAAGCCGGTTCAATTGACGATTCATCAATACAAAACCTCAATCCATCGTCTTTCTCCTTGACGAACACAAACAGGAGCTTCCTAATGCGAAACACTCAGACGCACGAAACTCCCCCCAACAAACAACTCTGCAGCAGATCCTTAAGCTCCTTAAGCTTCGCCGGCTCATCGGGAACAATGTCGGAAAACTCTTGCACGAAAGAAAACCGGTCCAACAAACCAACTGTGGCTACGGTATCACGAATGAACGCTAAGAATCCACGACATCTCCTCCAAAAGCCGACTAGCGAAAAAGGCTTAATTCAAGCTGTGAGAGGTGGCACAACTATCCACCTGCACAACAAGAACTGACTCGCCGGGGAAAACAAAACCTGACTGTTTTCTCACAGTAGTCCACAAACGCCGCGCAACAAAAGAATCGCTGACAGAAGTTAACACAACAAACGGCTGATCTACATAACACGACTCTCGTCCCAACCACGGCACAAGTGTGAAAAACAAACAATTACATCAAAAGAACATACAAATTAAGGATACCTGAAAACTCTACATTGGACGCCCTCACGTCCCGATGAGTAGAAGCAAACTCTCGTGTCTGCCCTCTACCTGCAATAGGCTAAACTCCTCCTCTGCTAGACTGACCCCTCTGAGCGAACCCTCCGCATCCATGACGTCTCAGAATATGACCCCGACATTGTGCTAAGGAACAATGTCTGACGAAGTCTTGAAGGCTTCCGCATCGAAAAATCCAAGCGCTGACTGCTGACCCTCCTGGGGAAGAGAGCCAAACGACTGTCCTCGTCCTAAGCCTCTGCTCTGCGTTGGTACACCAGTACAATTCCTCCACTGTTCTGGAACTCTCAAAATCTCTGGAAGACGTATCTCATAAACTGGGGCTGCATCTACTGGTGCTGTGTAGGTGACAGAATGCTGCATGCTGAGGCAAGGAACAACTGGATAACAGGGATGACAACCTCTTGTCGCTGTGCTCGAATGGTCTTAACCTATGTGCTCATCGTCTGGCGCAAGTCCTGCATCTCTGCCACTAGTCTAGCGATCTTGTAACACCTGAGTTTAGGTTTAGTTGTAATTATGTGTTAATATGGGGTTTTTGGTAAAAAGTTTACCAAAACGGGTTTCTAGTAATTTATCTGGTTTTATGGTTATTTTAGTAGAATTTTATCACGACCGCACACACTTGTGCATGATAACTAGGGTTAAGCTTAGGGTGACCTAGTTTGGGTGTGCATGGTGGGTTAACCATGTTTAGCCAACCATGGTGGGTTAGGCCCTTGGTTAAGATAATTGAGTGGATTATGAGCTAATTAGTTAATTAAGGGTGATTAGGGATTAGGGTTGACTTGAGAAGGGATTTGATGGGTGTCTTGTAAACATTAAATGAGAGAGAGAGAATGGTGGCTCCTAGGTTTGGTCACCATCCATCTCCTCAAACCTTTTTTCATGTCTCCTCACCTTATCTTTCACACCCTCACATCTCTCTCTCACTCACACACTCACATCAGCCCAAATATCATCATTTCAGCCACCAAAACATCTTAAAACAGCAACAAAGCTGCTGCAAACAGCCCCGACTTCTTACTTAACACTTCCCTAGAAACACACAACACTTCACCACCTCAACAGCCACAAATACAACCCCTGGTGCTGCTACTGCAACCCATACTTTACAAAATAAAAACAACAGAACTATTGCAACAGCAACAGCCTCAGCCCGATACAGCTTCAGCCAGAATCAGTAGTTGCAACAACAGCTCTTGGAGCTGCAGTAGCACCAATTCAGCCGCACACACTCCCTCCTTCTTCTCTTCTCCTTCATCTTGGGTCTCTAGAGGTATAACCCCTTAACCCGAATCTTAATTGCTAAGGTTATGGTTATCTAGCTTAAATTAGTGTTTATTATATGTTTTAATGGTAGTTTTGGGTAATTTAGGGGAGTTTTGGCAAAGTAATGGTTGTGATGGTTAGAGTAGCCTTATTAGATGCTGTTGAGATTAGATCACCCAAGTTTGGTTCCAGATTTCACAAAAATGCCCGATTTATCTGACTTGGCGTAATTTAGCAATTTTAGCAACTTTTTAGCATCTGTTGGATTTGCTGTTGACCCGAACCTCCCAGAATAAAATTGGTGAAACTGTAGTATGGTGAGACTAGCATACACACACATAAAAAGCACGGGGACCCACCTCATACTTGAGGCCGTCGGTTTATTCGTTCTGGCCGCAATTTGCGGCCAGAGTAGGGGGTGGGGGGTTAGGTTTTGGTGTGTAGGGTTGTTCTGGGTAGATTAGTGTGTTAGTATCTGTAACTTTTTGTGTTTGGCCCAGAGGCAAAATCTGGAGCTATAAGCGAGTTATTGACCATTTTAAGACTTGTGGGACGCGCGCGTGATCCGCATGGTTCTGTGGTACGCTGCGCCACACAGCGCGTCGGAATGGGTTCGGGTGAGTTTGTGCGCGTCGCGACGTATCGTGTGCACGCGCGTTTAGTTTCACGAACGTGTATCCTTTTTATCGATATATCATGTTTTGCAGGATTTTTCCTTATATGGTGACTTTTGTAAATTCTAGGTTCGCCGGCGGAGAATTCGAGCGCATCGAAGAAAGGGAAGCAGGTGGTCGGACACACCAAGCGCGGGATCACGTGTGAGTAGATTTAACATCTACGCGGGACGATCGTTTGGATGGCACAAGTCGCCCGATAGATTTAGTAAACTTGAAAATAGTAAACTTTAACATTTACTTGTGACATTAGAAATAATAATACTTGCATGATAATTGCTGCAGTTAGGATCTATATGTTGTACCCATATGCGCAAACTCATTCTGTAGGACACATGCACCATTACCAGGTTTTTATATGCAGCACGAGCACCATTCATGTGTACACACACACCCTGGTAAATGCCATGTCACGACACTAGATAACTATAAATCTGAAACATGTTAATTGCTTAGACCTGTGCTATTGCAATAAATAGTTAAAATGAAATCATAAGAATTTCTATTCTCGTGCATATATATCATTATATCATTTGCTCACGCCTAGTATAAATCATACATTGCAACTTGAACATTGATACCATATGCATTCATTATCATTGAAATATGCACCCATGATGATTTCATGAGATTTATGTTATTTCTGGATTTCGGGGAAAAGCCGCAAGATTTCAAACTTATGACCTTTTAAAATATAAAAGTTGCGATTTTCTAGTGATGTAAAGTGTCGTCCACCATGAGTTTGCTGTGGTTTTCGAGACCCGTTTCGAGGAGGTGGATGAACTGTCTCGGGTATATGGTGGGCCCGGTAAGATACCCTGGGGCAAGAAGATCGCAGGAGATGGTGTTGAGCCTCGCAGGGGACGGATTACCTTCCGGTGACTTCATTGGCACGGCGGATATCCAGAGGATACCGACCGTGGCCGCTAGATTGAGATATGGATATTTGGAATGGATCAGCCGGATGGCTGAGACCAGAGATACTTGACATGGATATATGAGATTGAGACAGCTTTGAGTTGTCGTTGCTGGACACGAATTTTGTTGATTTCATGGATATTATGCTGATATTTGGAAAGAGTTTCAAAAACAAAGAAAGAATAGTTCTTGTACTTACATGTTGAGATCTTGAGTTGACTCATATAGCATACCTACATGTTAGTATATTCATGTGGCATACATACCTGTTAGTACATCCATATGACATACATATTTGTTAGCACACTGATGATGCATACATACCCGCTAGTGCCTATAGCCATACCTGTTTAGAGATTCTAGGATACTTGTGTGCATAAATGCGATAGCCTTTGTAGATGCTATTTATTACTCACGAGCTGGCAACTCACCCCCGTTATGCCACAGCTTTTCTGCGGGTCCGTTCCGTCAGCACTGTAGCGGCGGACACTTTTGCCTCTTTTCCTCTTTTTGCCTGGACTCGAGACTTTTGCTCATAGGTGGGTTGTTATCATTTTGTACCACCTTATGTATTCATTGTATCGAGAGTACTCCATCTACTACTATTTCAGCTCTACCAATCTTATTTGGATTACTGTATATTGACCTAGAAGCGAGGTTGTGAGACTTGTGGATGATATGTTATATTTTGGGTCGAGCTCACTTGAGTCCACATATTATTTTATCTGTGCTTTCATGCTTACTTATGCACATTGTATTTTACATTGCGTGGGATTTGTGACCGCCTTGAGGCGAAGAGCTAGCTCCAGCTTGGGGATGCCGTTTTCATGTTATTCATTTATATATTCCTGTTTTGTGCCCGTTGGGGGACTATTTTACAATGGAGATTTTGCCGGAAATTTGGGAAAGGAAACTTGTTTTTAAAAAGAGACTTGATATGGTTTAATGGGACAAAGTGCTTTAAATAAAAATTGGTTTCTTTCCTTCACTCTAATTCTAAATAAGGTTTTGTTTTCTGGGCTTCGGCTTACTTATTCTACGGACGCCTTGAGACGTTTCGTAACTTAAGTGTCGGTCACGTTCCGTACCTTCCGGGTCGTGACAATGTTGGTATCAGAGCGATAGGTTTCTTCTTTCTGAGTGTAAGATGACCCTTAGTAGATGGAGTAAGTGACTTAAGCAGGGTAGCGTAGCGTACGTATGTCTGCGGCATACTTGCAATACGGTACTTCGCCTAAGTGACTTTAGTATATACTTGCTTGAAACTCCTTCTTCAATTCCGTGTATCCTACGATTCTATTGCACCGTTCATATTGTCCTGTTTCCTGTACCAGTCACAATGCCACAGAGGGCTACCAGAGCGCAGAGGGCTGCCGCCCGAGACAAGATTCGATCTGGCTCGTCCGAGACTAGGACTGAGCAAGGTGGTATACCTACACCGCAGGGACAGACTGATCCGCCTTCCTCAAGCCGTATGGATAGGCTTGAGTCTAGTATGGAGGAGCTGCGACAGATGATGGGGAGTATGCAGGAGCTACGTCAGATGGTAGGATCCTTAGTGGTGGCCAGTCGTGCACCGAGGCCGGAGGACGTACCCACTACATCCCAGACTACTATGATACCTGCTCCTACTACTACCACCGTGGCCATCCCGGTTTCGCTACAGGAGTTCATGAGGCTGAGACCTCCAGTCTTCAAACGTACCGATGCAGCAGAGGACCCGCAGACATTCCTTGACAGTTTGGCCAGGATCTGCCGCTCGCTGAGGTGTTCTGATGATCGATGGGTAGAGCTGGCGAGTTTCCGACAAGAGGGACTCGCACAGATATGGTAGGAGCCAGTTTTGAGAGGTCGAGCTGCAGGTCTACCGCCCATGACTTGGACCGAGTTTACAGCAGTCTTTCTAGCCCGTTTCCTTCCGGAGAGCATTCGTGACGCCAGAGCTCGTAGTTTTGAGGCCTTGATCAAGACTCCAGGGATGACGGTGTTTGAGTATGACATCCAGTTCACGCAGTTATGCAGATATGCTCCGTACTTGGTGGATACCGTAGCGAAGAGGGTGAAGAGGTTCATACAGGGACTGGATGCCCAGCTATTTCTTGCCATTGGCGCTCAGTATTTCGACACTTATTCAGCGGCTATGGATACAGCGTTGCGGATGGAGGCACGTATTTCAGCGACTTCGGCCGTTCCCATGCCGAAGAGGATTCATACCGGCACTCCAGATCAGAGGCAACATGCCAGATTCTTTCCGAGAGATAGGGCCGGCAAAGGGTTTGGACGAGGTCAGCTGTATGGTTCGTATCCACAGGGACAGTAGGCGTTGCCAGGATGTTTTGGGAGCGGGAGTCTGCACCATCGTATCAGAGACTGCCCGGCAAGACGACAGGGAGTGGCGACGATTCCGCATGTGACCCTACCACCATCACCGCCCCCTCCTCAGAGAGCTCTACTTCCTGCCACAGGCGATGCTCCACGCCAGTTAGGTGCACCCAGAGGCCGTGGACGCGGCGGACCTATCCAGAGAGGACGAGGAGGCAGAGGCCGAGGCCGAGGTCAGCCCGCTATTGGTGGAGGTCAGGCCCGGGTATTTGCGTTGACACCGCAGGATGCACAGCCATCCAATGACGTCGTGACAGGTACCCTATCAGTATGTTCTGTTGATGCACACGTGTTGTTTGATCCCGGATCCACGCATTCGTACGTTTCCACACACTTCGTGCCGAGTTTGGGTAGAGAGTCCGATTTACTTGACCAGCCGCTTGTTGTGACCACTCCTGTGGGAGAGTGATTTGTTGCTAGGAACGTGTTCCGATCCTGTACCGTCCGTATTGGCGAGCGAGAGCTGCCTGTCGACTTGATCCTTCTTGAAATGTTGGACTTCGACATCCTTTTGGGGATGGATTGGTTAGCCACGTGCTATGTGTCTGTAAACTGCCGCGAGAAGACAGTTACATTTTGTTTTCCCAGCGAGTCGGCTTATGTTGTGCAGGGGGACCGTGGTGCCGCCCCTCACATATTGATTTCTTCTCTTCGCGCTGACCAGTTGTTGAGAAAGGGATGTCGGGGATTTCTAGCCTACGTTTGCGATACTAGAGATACGGATATTCCGTTGGACCAGGTTCCGATTGTATGCGAGTTCCCCGATGTTTTTCCTGATGAGCTGCCAGTATTGCCGCCTGAGCGCGATGTCGGGTTCTGTATTGATTTGATTCCCGGCTCGGGGCCTATTTCTATACCGCCTTACCGGATGGCCCCGGCGGAGCTTAGAGAGTTGAAGGTTCAGCTGCAAGATTTGTTAGATAAGGGACTTATTCGACCCAGTGTTTCTCCATGGGGTGCTCCGGTCCTATTTGTCAAGAAGAATGACGGAAGTTTGTGCTTATGTATCGACTACCGCCAGCTGAACAAAGTTACCGTGCGGAACAGATATCCCTTGCCACGCATCGATGATTTTTTCGACCAGCTCCAGGGGGCAGGATATTTTTCGAGGATCGACTTGCGATCAGGATACCATCAGCTACGAGTTCGACAGGAGGATATACCGAAGACAGCTTTCCGTACGCGCTATGGCCACTATGAGTTTCTGGTGATGTCGTTCGGACTCACCAACGCCCCAGCAGTATTTATGTATTTGATGAACCGTACCTTCAGGCCGTATCTTGACTTGTTCATCATAGTGTTCATTGATGATATTTTGGTGTATTCCCGGAGCCGAGAGGAGCACGAGCAGCACTTGCAGATTACGTTGCAGACTCTGAGGGAGCACCAGCTCTTCGCAAAATTTTCCAAATGTGCTTTCTGGTTGGACAGCGTTGGTTTCTTGGGTCATGTGATTACGAGAGATGGCATATATGTGGACCCGAAGAAGGTCGAGGCTGTTTAGCAGTGGCCTAGACTGACATCGGTTACGGAGATCCGCAGTTTTCTAGGCCTGGCGGGCTACTACAGGCGATTCGTTCAGGATTTCTCCCGTATTGCTGCACCTTTGACCGGTTTGACCCGGAAGGGAGTTACTTTCGTTTGGACGGAGGAGTGCGAGCACAGTTTCCAGTAGCTACGGACTTGTTTGACTACGGCGCCAGTGCTATCATTGCCGTCAGGATCAGGCGGATTTGTAGTCTATTGTGACGCTTCACGGGTGGGGCTAGGATGCGTATTGATGCAGCATGACAGGGTGATCGCGTATGCTTCACGGCAGTTGAAGAAACATGAACAGAACTACCCCACTCACGATTTGGAGATGGCTGCAGTGATCTTTGCACTTAAGATCTGGCGACACTACCTATACGGCGAGTCGTGCCAGATATTCACTGATCACAAGAGCTTAAAGTATATATTTCAGCAGCGAGACCTGAACCTCAGACAGCGCCGTTGGATGGAACTGGTGAAAGACTATGATTGCGAGATCTTGTATCACCCGGGCAAGGCCAATGTAGTGGCGGATGCTTTGAGCAGGAGGCCCGGGGGTAGTCTATCTTGTTTGCGCGCAGTGCAGAGGCAGTCGTCAGCAGATTGGCAGATTTTATGCGACAGCCGAGTTGAGTTCGAGTTCACTTCGACAGGGGGACAACTTGCGCATGTTCGTGCACGTCCGCAGATACTTGACCGCATTCGAGAGGCACAGCCCAGTGATGACCGTCATTCAGAGATCATGGAGCAGATTAGGCAGGGCAGAGACTCCGAGTTCGTGATCGACGATCAGGGAGTACTACAATTTGGGACTCGATTGTGCATACCAGATTCGGAGGGACTGCAATGTGAGATTCTTGAGGAGGCGCATAAATCTACATACAGCATTCATCCAGGTTCCACCAAGATGTACCGCGACTTGAGAGATGTCTATTGGTAGGACGGGATGAAGAGGGATGTCACAGACTTCGTATCAAGATGCCTGACTTATCAGCAAGTCAAGGCTGAGCACCAGAGGCCAGCAGGAGAGTTGCAGCCTTTGCCCATTCCGGAGTGGAAATGGGAGCAGATTTTGATGGACTTCGTTGTGGGTCTACCCAGGACCAGTCGAGGGTACGACTCCATTTGGGTGATCGTGGATCGATTGATGAAAGCGGCTCACTTCCTGCCAGTGAAGACCACTTTCAGTTTTGCTCAGTATGCCCAGATTTACATCGACGAGATCGTGCGGTTACATGGCGTACCGACTTGTATAGTATCAGATCGAGGCACCCAGTTTACCAGCCGACTATGGCAGAGACTTCAGGAGGCTTTGGGCACTCGTTTGAGTTTCAGCACTGCATTTCATCCGCAAACAGACAGCCAGTCAGAGCGGACTATTCAGACTCTCGAGGACATGCTCAGAGCGTGCGTTTTGAACTTTGGCTGTAGCTGGGATTTTCATTTAACTTTAGTGCAGTTCACCTACAACAACAGCTTCCAGGATACTATTCAGATGGCACCTTTCGAGGCCTTGTATGGGAGGAGATGTAGATCGCCCGTCTGTTGGACTGAGCTGAGCGAGAACAGTATTTTTGGGCCGCAGATCGTGCAGGAGACGACCAAGAAAGTGTAGTTGATTTGAGACCGGATAAGAGCAGCTCAAAGCAGGAAGAACTCGTATGCAGACAGGCACCGTCGCAGATTAGAGTTCGCAGTTGGCGATCATGTTTTTCTGAGGGTCTCTCCGATGAAGGGCGTGATGCGATTTGGGCGAAAGGGAAAGCTTAGCCCTAGTCTCGTGGGTCCCTTCGAGATCCTCGAGCGTGTCGACGTTGTTGCATATCGTTTGGCTCTTCCACCCAGCATTTCAGATGTTCACCCCGTCTTCCACGTGTCGATACTACGCAGATATCTTCATGACCCTTCCCACATGATTCAGCATCAGACCGTTCAGCTTGAGCCCGACCTTTCGTTCACCGTGCAGCCAGTTGAGATATTAGATCGGTAGGTGAAGAAACTTCGATCAAAGGTCCTACCGTCTGTGAAGGTTCTTTAGCGCAGCCCAAATGGTGAGGAGATCACTTGGGAGGCCGAGGGAGAGATGCGGAAGAAATTCCCTCATCTTTTTGAAGGTACGCTGTAACGTTTTGAAAATCGTTTCGGTGAAATTTCGAAAAAATCGGTAAAATAATGGGGTTTTCTGTAAAAAAGTCGAAATACAAATATCTTATTATAAAAATTAAATATACATATTCTAGTTATGTAATTGCTATTATTTGGTGTTTATTGAGCCGCTTGTGAAATTTCAAATTTTCTGAAAAAAAATATTATTTTATTATTATTTTAAGCCGTCACTAATACATTTAATTAGGGAAAATTACAAATTGGAATGAGTTGAAACAAATTTTGTCATCATAAAATATTAAATAAAATTTTATCATGTGGTTTTTGGAACGAAATCATTTGCCAAACTGGTTTAGAAATTATTGAAGAAAAAAGGCTTTTTTTTAGCGTAAATGGATGTTTGGGGTATTGTATTTATCATTTTTCATCACCTCACACCCGTACCCACACCCACACACCCCCATTCACTTATCCCCTTGAAGAATTCAGCAGCCCCCACTTTTGTCCCTACTTGGATTTCAAAGAAAAGAAATGAAAGAAAAGAAAAGAAAATGGATAAATGAGTTGGACTTTTGACTTTGTGTTGACTTGGACTTCCTTACTTGTTATTTTCTCCACCTCACTCTCTCTCCTCTCCCCTCCATTCCAGCCGACCTTCCTACAGCAGCAGCAGCCCCCCCCCCCATTTTCCCTTCTCTTTTCTCTTCAAACTTCATCAAAATTGCCTCAAATCCATCAAAATTAAATCCCAAAACCCAAATCCAACTCCTACCCATTTTTGCTTAGCCCTTGTAGCATGGATTTTGGTGACAAGGGAGCATTTTGGAGGGCTATGTGTGCTTGTGGGATCTTCAATTTGTTTGGGTAAATTCTAACTCTTTTGCTTAAATTGTTGTTAATTGCTTGTAGTTAGCTTAATTAAGTGTTACTTTGGTTTTATGTGGGTTCAATTGTATGATTAAGGAATTCTAGTTAGGGTTTTGTTTTGAAATTGGGTGGTGATCACTTGTGCATGGTTTGTGATGTGAGCTAACATCTTGAAAACTTGTTAAAATTTATCTAGTTGCATATTACAAGTTGTTACTTGAAAAATATCCAAATTAAGCTTTTTTGTGCAAACTAGGGTTTTATGAAATGCATTTATATATGAGATTAAAAATATGGTTAGGGTTTTTATAATATTATTAACTTTATTAAGTGTAGTTTAACACTTTAGTTCATGGAAATCCAACCTAAATTGTAGTTTGCGCATTTTTTTGCTATGAAATTGTTAAATTTTAGGTATTTTGTAAACTAGAATATTAGGGTTTTTGGAATTTAATGAGATTAAATTCCGGAAATTGTTTCTATGACTTATTTAAGATATTTAATAAGTATATTGGCCGCTACATTCATTTAAATATCATGTTTTATATAAAAACGGCGAATTGTGCTTGCTAGATGTTCGGAAAAATGACTTTTTAAGTGAAATTGGGGTTTTTGTGAGTTTTAACCTAGTTTATATTAAAATTAGTGTTCGTGAATGTGCAAATGAGTGTGATTGGATTTTTCTCGATGGTTTGACGTTTGTACATCGACATCGAGGGTTGGTCTGACTATTCTTGCATGCGTAGGCGATAGGTTTGGACCTATGCGTGATACGCGTGCCGATTTGATTTTCGTATGCCGTTTCGATTTCGAATTTAGTTTTAATGCGATATGGTGCGTTATGATATGTAGGTACCCCATGTGGACTTCGAGACGACAAGCAAGCGCGTGGCGACGTCGGCACCGGCTAGCGAGGACCAGGTGAGTAGATTTATATCTACGGGGAGAAGTCGGGTGGATGGCGTATAGCACCCCCGCAGTCCGTGGTGGTGTATACGAATGCGTATACACACCAACATTTATTATATGTTATTTGGGATTAATAACGATGATAAAGATGGATATTTGGTATGTTTTGGATTGGTTTAGTGTAGTTGCGAAACCCTAGAGTAGTGGTCGCACTCACACCCGCACGCACACACATACTTGCATACATTCTTTCTTTTATATGTGCGTATATAGGAATATATATTTATGTGTTCACATAGGTATGGGACTATGTGTTCATATACTGGATTTGAGAATAGTATTTGGAAATTGAGATGAGTCGATGAGATTGGGCTTGAGGCCAGGAGATCGGTGATGTGATTTGGTTCGTATTGAGATACAACATGATGTTTTAGCGGGTCTTTTGGCGTAGTGATTCTTACACCGGCAGGCATACTTAGGCGGTATCAGTATGGTACTAGACGTAGATCAATACCCCGATCATGATAATTGATAAAGAGGATACCAGGTGAATAGTATGATGAATGTGATATTGACCCGTACCCAGATTTGGGATGCCGTACGACGGAATTTACGTACGAGCTATATTGATGATTGATCCGCACTCTTGACTTGGGATGCCTGATTATAGATATGGTATCGGCTATGATATTATTGAGGCAGGATCACCGACTATACATATACAAGTAGGTATATGTATCGACTCAGATGTTAGGCGGTTTCCTTACCTGTAGTCCAGCTTGTTAGCTTAGCCCTTTAGTTTAGTTTAGTTGTTAGATTAGATTCGATTCTTACCTATTTCAAAACTAACGAATCGTGGGTATTTTAAAAGACAGCCCAAGGGATCTTACGGATATTTGAAAAGACGTATCTTTTCATAAAAACACCGTAGCCCTATTTTCCAAACCCCATGATTCGTGTTATTTCAAAAGGCACCATTTGTAGGACTTATATTAGATTAATACTGATTAGTTATCGTTGTGTCTAGTCTTCAGCTCCCGCTCATTTTTTACTGTTCGCTCCGCATCGCATACTTATATTATAAATTCTTATTGCATTATTAATATCATGCTGTTAAGACACCAGCACCATTACCGATGATGCGTATGTACCATGTACACTTACTTGCCGGCTCACACACATCTTCATCGGTAATTGACATGTCACGAACACTTTAGAAAATGCTATTTCATTTGACATAGGTTGTTAGCTAATAGTTTAAACATGATATTAGTGTACTTGCCTTATATGCTAGTTAGACATTGTAGTTATTGCCTACTACTTCATGCATGTTATTATTCACTGTTGTGTCGCATTCATGGATTCTCATGCCTATATTCACTGTTTACATGCTATTGATGACTTGGATTCGGATTTCATGAGATTTCTTGGATTTAGAGGAAAACCGCAAAAACATAAATAAACCTTTTCTCCCTTTTAAAATAAAAAGTGCGGTTTTCCTATGATGTATGAGTCGTCCACCATGAGTTTAATGATGGATTTCGAGACCCGATTTGAGGAGTGGAGGAACCGTTTCGGGTACATGGTGGGCCCGGTACGGTACCCCGGGGCAAGAGAAATGTGGTGTTGATGTTGAGCCCGGCAGGAGAGCACTACCGACCGGTGATATTACCCGACGCGTCGGATATCCGGAGGATACCGTCGTGGTCTTGAGATGGATGGTAGGGGCCGGTCTGGACTGACGGCGCCCTAGATATTGAGATTGAGACATTGATATTTCGAGACAGTGAGATTTATGTTTTGTGTCGATGCTAGACACTGTTGATACTGATTTCATTTATGATACCACAGTTTAAAAATACGAAGGAAATATCACTAATTTATGAAAACAGTTTCTTCATTTACATGTATTCTGTTTTCATGCATTCATACCTCATTCATATGATATATTGCTACCTGAGGCACTGACACGGGCACACGAGTTTACACCCGGATTAGATATTTACCCTAGCCATTATTATAGGCTGCATGTTATATGCATTTTTGAGGCTATATTATGATCATTGACCTAGGTTGCGTTATTTATGCGATTTCTGTGCGTAGATGTTTTTCTACTCACGAGTTGGCAACTCACCCCCGTTGTGCCACAGTTCTTGCAGGTTTCGCCGTACATGTTTCATTACGGCTTGCTGGCACTCTTTCCATTTCCGGGTGACTTGCTAGTAGGTGGGTTATTTGTATCTTACCCATCATTATATCTTGTATATCATTATTCTGTTGTATCTAGAAGTTCCATCAACCAAACATGTATTTATTTTTGAGATAGAGACCCATGATGTGATTCTTTCGACCTTAGAGTTGCGCGTTTTATATTCTGTGGATTTCTGGTGGTTTTGAGTTCCTTTTGAGTTTTGATCCTCGCCGTTGGCGTTGTATATTATATTGCTTGTGTGGTTGTGGCCGTCGTTTGACGAAGAGCTAGCTCCCGCTTGGGGATGCCTTTTTCTTGATTTCGTATACTATTCATCTTGTATCCCGTTTGGGGGCCAGTATTTACAAAGGAGTCTCTGCCGAAATTTTCAGTAAAATTTTGATGTTTTTAAAAAGCCGCATAATTCGGCTTATGCTATTGAAACTACTTGCTTTAAGTTGGTTTTTCCTGCACTCTACTATTTTCTTGGTTTGGATTTCTGGGTTTTCGGTTTACTTAGATTACGTACGCCTCGAGACGTTCGTAGTTTAAGTGCCGGTCATGTTCCGTACTTTCGGGTCGTGACAAAGTTGGTATCAGAGCGTTAGGTTTTAACCTTCGGAGCGTAGGATGACCCTTGGTTGATGGAATAGGTGACTAAAGTAGAGTGACGTACCGTTGGTATGTTCCGCGGCATATTTACGACACGCCACTCCACTTATGAAGCCTTAGGATGTACATTTCCTTGTTCAGTATTATATTCCTTCCTGATCTAGCCTCATCGGTACCAGTTTTGTTTTGCTGCTACGGTTACGGCTGGGAGAGCTACGGCTAGAGTTGCGGTCAGCACAAGCTCGTCACGAACGAGGACTGACCAGGGCGAAATTCCGGTGACACACGATTGCAGAGATGTATCTTTTTACTGTGTTTCCACGCCACGAGTGTTTGGCGGATCGCCTTTATGAGGTTACTCGGAGGTGCGGATCGACACTAGAGAATTGAGCCAATGATAGAGGCCAGCCAGATTTTGATGACCGTTGGGGTGTTGCTTACTCCTGACGATTGAGGCACTATTCAGCATGCAGACGAGCGAGCCAGTTGTTGCTGCGAGCGACGAGATATCGCCCCATATGTTGGAGCTATTGCGGGGCGAGTTGTACGAATAGATGATAGAAGGGCGCTAGTCACCCGATGATGAATGACTAGGACAGGTGGTTCGTTCGCTTACCCCGATGCGAGGTCATCAGATAGATTGATTCCAGCTAGAGACGACTTCACGTAGAGACGTGAGGGTCGACAGAGACTATCGAATGTCGGAAACCTATTATTCCAAGTTTAAAGTAGTCGGAAAGACATGCAGGCAATTCTATGGTCCCTCTAGAAGAATGAAACCCTAACTCGACTTAATGACCGTGTGAAAGCCTTTGAACCTTCGGGTTTGCGGCAGTTCTACGGCGCCATTAGTGAGGCTTGGGTTTGCCCTTCTACGGCTGGACCACCGATGCTGTGGTATATACTCGATACTATTAAACTGTACCCAAGATGTTGAGCCCTTGGGGGATTATGAGGTTTTGACAATCGATTGGATGGTTCGACTTAATTCGGATGCTAGGTGGTGAGATGCATTTCTTGGGAGACTCCCGATACGAGGATAGCTGTTGGAGCTCAGTCCATGCAGCCGCGACGAGACGAGTCCAAAGCAGACGACATTAGAGAAAAGTGGAGTAAGAGGTTCGCACCAGATCTAGATGAAATGACGTTCCACTCCGCCGACATCAGAGATGCGATGCGCATGCCGGGGCATGGTACTTGGACTTACCTTCCAGAAGGAGTTGCGATGAGTATGCAGCCGTTCCAGAGCAAGATGCAGATATAGGAAAGGACAATGACTTCCGGACAGTTGGCAGAGACGAGACATGGAAGAGACCGTGAGCAGGATTCCTTCCAGGACACTGCTGCAATGATACTTGTACCCAGGATTAGAGGTGTCGCATACATTCAGAGAGCCAGAGGCCGACGCCAGTAATATGCTGTCTTACGAGTGGTCGCGATGATTGACCAAGAGATGACCAGAGAAATGCCAGAATGGAATCGTCTCCGTTAGCACACCTGACAGGGCCGATGAGCCGATGGACCGAAAGATTGGTAATTCATAGTGAAGACCTTGACCCAGGAGTGGTCATGGTTACGCACATCAGCAGGACAGAGTTCATGATCATCGACGAGACGTCCCGCTAGGGACCGTGTCAGTTGGCCGAGATTCTTAGAGGATGCGCTTGAGCGGTACTGTTCCGCCATTATTGATTTCGATGTTTTGGGTGATTTATTCGTATGATTTGATTTTGATGATTGAGGATTTACGATCTTTGCACAGTGTTGCTCTTGATATCGTTTTCGTGCTTTAGTTTCACATGTTTGTGATTTTACGGTTTTAAACAGTTGAGTTGATTTTGTGCGTATGCACGCACGCGATTTGGTTCCTGCACTCTGTATAGTTTATATATGCTGGCAGTGCAGTGACATGTATTTTGTGCACTTGGATACACTGGATTTCGATTTCGAGGGTGATGCTCGACATTTGTTTTGTGCATTTTATGCACCGGATTGGATTTTTAGCGCCTGTTGGGCGCCTTTTACGAGATGCGATTTGGTGCACACCAGATGCACTAATTCGAGATTTTTCGTGCATGTCAGATGCACCTGATTTTGCTGTCAGGCACACACGTTGCCTACGACAGATGTTTCGTGCACACCCGATGCACTTAGATGTTGTTACTGTGCGCATGTACGGCACATTCTTGGATTTTGATTTCCGTGCGCACCAGACGCACGTAGCATTCATGTGCATATTTTGGGATTGATTTCGTATAGAGCAGTACGTTTTTATGATATTGCTATGTGTTGTCGTACTGAGCAGGACTAGTCGGAGGACAGTACCTGAATATATTTTGCATGCATTGATAGTTATTGAAGGGATTTCCAAAAAGCGAGCTATAGCCTCAGTATTTACCTACGTGTCTGATATGACACGAAATGTTTAAAACAAGGAGACCCTTCTAAATTGTTTCAACAACGGCGGAACGTACATTTCAAACAAAGGTGTATATGTATATAGTTATTTCCTTACGATAGACGTCCGCCACTGTGCAGTGTTATATGCGTGCACAGCGACTTAAAGAGATTTGGCATGCATTTCCTTCAGATACTTACATATATAGATTCGATATTTACATGTATAGTTTCGAGTTATATCATATTGGTTTTGCTTTGGATTTGGCATTGATGTTTTCCCCATGACTCCGATGATTGCGGGATACTTGACGAAGTTGTGATTTGAGTTATATGCTCATTTTTCATGCGCATGCACTGCGCTACGATTTGTTTTATGTATTTACAATTTCGGAGCCCCGACGACTTGATGGTTTTTCTTAGATGTTTTAGTATTTGGGGGAGTTGAATTTAAATTCGGGGACCGAATTTCTTTAAGGGGGGAAGATTGTAGCGTTTTGAAAATCGTTTCGGTGAAATTTCGAAAAAATCGGTAAAATAAGGGGGTTTTCTGTAAAAAAGTCAAAATACAAATATCTTATTATAAAAATTAAATATACATATTCTAGCTATGTAATTGCGATTATTTGGTGTTTATTGAGCCGCTGGTGAAATTTCAAATTTTCTGAAAAAAATATTATTTTATTATTATTTTAAGCCGTCACTAATACATTTAATTAGGGAAAATTACAAATTGGAATGAGTTGAAACAAATTTTGTGCATCATAAAACATTAAATAAAATTTTATCATGTGGTTTTTGGAACAAAATCATTTGCCAAACCGGTTGAGAAATTATTGAAGAAAAAAGGCTTTTTTTTAGCGTAAATGGATGTTTGGGGTATTGTATTTATCATTTTTCATCACCTCACACCCGTACCCACACCCACACACCCCCATTCACTTATCCCCTTGAAGAATTCAGCAGCCCCCACTTTTGTCCCCACTTGGATTTCAAAGAAAAGAAATGAAAGAAAAGAAAAGAAAATGGATAAATGAGTTGGACTTTTGACTTTGTGTTGACTTGGACTTTCTTACTTGTTATTTTCTCCACCTCACTCTCTCTCCTCTCCCCTCCATTCCAGCCGACCTTCCTACAGCAGCAGCCCCCCCCCCCCATTTTCCCTTCTCTTTTCTCTTCAAACTTCATCAAAATTGCCTCAAATCCATCAAAATTAAATCCCAAAACCCAAATCCAACTCCTACCCATTTTTGCTTAGCCCCTGTAGCATGGATTTTGGTGACAAGAGAGCATTTTGGAGGGCTATGTGTGCTTGTGGGATCTTCAATTTGTTTGGGTAAATTCTAACCCTTTTGCTTAAATTGTTGTTAATTGCTTGTAGTTAGCTTAATTAAGTGTTACTTTGGTTTTATGTGGGTTCAATTGTATGATTAAGGAATTCTAGTTAGGGTTTTGTTTTGAAATTGGGTGGTGATCACTTGTGCATGGTTTGTGATGTGAGCTAACATCTTGAAAACTTGTTAAAATTTATCTAGTTGCATATTACAAGTTGTTACTTGAAAAATGTCCAAATTAAGCTTTTTTGTGCAAACTAGGGTTTTATGAAATGCATTTATATGTGAGATTAAAAATATGGTTAGGGTTTTTATAATATTATTAACTTTATTAAGTGTAGTTTAACACTTTAGTTCATGGAAATCCAACCTAAATTGTAGTTTGCGCATTTTTTTGCTATGAAATTGTTAAATTTTAGGTATTTTGTAAACTAGAATATTAGGGTTTTTGGAATTTAATGAGATTAAATTCCGGAAATTGTTTCTATGACTTATTTAAGATATTTAATAAGTATATTGGCCGCTACATTCACTTAAATATCATGTTTTATACAAAAACGGCGAATTGTGCTTGCTAGATTTTCGGAAAAATGACTTTTTAAGTGAAATTGGGGTTTTTGTGAGTTTTAACCTAGTTTATATTAAAATTAGTGTTCGTGAATGTGCAAATGAGTGTGATTGGATTTTTCTCGATGGTTTGACGTTTGTACATCGACATCGAGGGTTGGTCTGACTATTCTTGCATGCGTAGGCGATAGGTTTGGACCTATGCGTGATACGCGTGCCGATTTGATTTTCGTATGCCGTTTCGATTTCGAATTTAGTTTTAATGCGATATGGTGCGTTATGATATGTATGTACCCCATGTGGACTTCGAGACGACAAGCAAGCGCGTGGCGACGTCGGCACCGGCTAGCGAGGACCAGGTGAGTAGATTTATATCTACGGGGAGAAGTCGGGTGGATGGCGTATAGCACCCCCGCAGTCCGTGGTGGTGTATACGAATGCGTATACACACCAACATTTATTATATGTTATTTGGGATTAATAACGATGATAAAGATGGAAATTTGGTATGTTTTGGATTGGTTTAGTGTAGTTGCGAAACCCTAGAGTAGTGGTCGCACTCACACCCGCACGCACACACATACTTGCATACATTCTTTCTTTTATATGTGCGTATATGGGAATATTTATTTATGTGTTCACATAGGTATGGGACTATGTGTTCATATACTGGATTTGAGAATAGTATTTGGAAATTGAGATGAGTCGATGAGATTGGGCTTGAGGCCAGGAGATCGGTGATGTGATTTGGTTCGTATTGAGATACAACATGATGTTTTAGCGGGTCTTTTGGCGTAGTGATTCTTACACCGGCAGGCATACTTAGGCGGTATCAGTATGGTACTAGACGTAGATCAGTACCCCGATCATGATAATTGATAAAGAGGATACCAGGTGAATAGTATGATGAATGTGATATTGACCCGTACCCAGATTTGGGATGCCGTACGACGGAATTACGTACGAGCTATATTGATGATTGATCCGCACTCTTGACTTGGGATGCCTGATTATAGATATGGTATCGTCTATGATATTATTGAGGCGGGATCACCGACTATACATATATAAGTAGGTATATGTATCGACTCAGATGTTAGGCGGTTTCCTTACCTGTAGTCCAGCTTGTTAGCTTAGCCCTTTAGTTTAGTTTAGTTGTTAGATTAGATTCGATTCTTACCTATTTCAAAACTAACGAATCGTGGGTATTTTAAAAGACAGCCCAAGGGATCTTACGGATATTTGAAAAGACGTATCTTTTCATAAAAACACCGTAGCCCTATTTTCCAAACCCCATGATTCGTGTTATTTCAAAAGGTACCATTTGTAGGACTTATATTAGATTAATACTGATTAGTTATCGTTGTGTCTAGTCTTCAGCTCCCGCTCATTTTTTACTGTTCGCTCCGCATCGCATACTTATATTATAAATTCTTATTGCATTATTAATATCATGCTGTTAGGACACCAGCACCATTACCGATAACGCGTATGTACCACGTACACTTACTTGCCGGCTCACACACATCTTCATCGGTAATTGACATGTCACGAACACTTTAGAAAATACTATTTCATTTGACATAGGTTGTTAGCTAATAGTTTAGACATGATATTAGTGTACTTGCGTTATATGCTAGTTAGACATTGTAGTTATTGCCTACTACTTCATGCATGTTATTATTCACTGTTGTGTCGCATTCATGGATTCTCATGCCTATATTCACTGTTTACATGCTATTGATGACTTGGATTCGGATTTCATGAGATTTCTTGGATTTGGAGGAAAACCGCGAAAACATAAATAAACCTTTTCTCCCTTTTAAAATAAAAAGTACGGTTTTCCTATGATGTATGAGTCGTCCACCATGAGTTTGCTGATGGATTTCGAGACCCGATTCGAGGAGTGGAGGAACCGTTTCGGGTACATGGTGGGCCCGGTGCGGTACCCCGGGGTAAGAGGAATGTGGTGTTGACGTTGAGCCCGGCAGGGGAGCACTACCGACCGGTGATATTACCCGACGCGTCGGATATCCGGAGGATACCGTCGTGGTCTTGAGATGGATGGTAGGGGCCGGTCTGGACTGACGGCGTCCTAGATATTGAGATTGAGACATTGATATTTCGAGACAGTGAGATTTATGTTTTGTGTCGATGCTAGACACTGTTGATACTGATTTCATTTATGATACCTCAATTTAAAAATACGAAGGAAATATCACTAATTTATGAAAACAGTTTCTTCATTTACATATATTCTGTTTTCATGCATTCATACCTCATTCATATGATATATTGCTACCTGAAGCACTGACACGGGCACACGAGTTTACACTCGGATTAGATATTTACCCTAGCCATTGTTATAGGCTGCATGTTATATGCATTTTTGAGGCTATATTATGATCATTGACCTAGGTTGCGTTATTTATGCGATTTCTGTGCGTAGATGTTTTTCTACTCACGATTTGGCAACTCACCCCCGTTGTGCCACAGTTCTTGCAGGTTTCGCCGTACAGGTTTCATTACGGCTTGCTGGCACTCTTTCCATTTCCGGGTGACTTGCTAGGAGGTGGGTTATTTGTATCTTACCCATCATTATATCTTGTATATCATTATTCTGTTGTATCTAGAAGTTCCATCAACCAAACATGTATTTATTTTTGAGATAGAGACCCGTGATGTGATTCTTTCGACCATAGAGTCGCGCGTTTTATATTCTGTGGATTTCTGGTGGTTTTGAGTTCCTTTTGAGTTTTGATCCTCACCGTTGGCGTTGTATATTATATTGCTTGTGTGGTTGTGGCCGTCGTTTGACGAAGAGCTAGCTCCCGCTTGGGGATGCCTTTTTCTTGATTTCGTATACTATTCATGTTGTATCCCGTTTGGGGGCCAGTATTTACAAAGGAGACTCTGCCGAAATTTTCAGTAAAATTTTGATGTTTTTAAAAAACCGCATAATTCGGCTTATGCTATTGAAACTACTTGCTTTAAGTTGGTTTTTCCTGCACTCTACTATTTTCTTTGTTTGGATTTCTGGGTTTTCGGTTTACTTAGATTACGTACGCCTCGAGACGTTCGTAATTTAAGTGCCGGTCATGTTCCGTACTTTCGGGTCGTGACATACGCGTAGTTACATATTTTAAAATTCAGGGACGAATTTTCTTAAGGGGGGAAGACTGTAACACCTGAGTTTAGGTTTAGTGGTAATTATGTGTTAATGTGGGTTTTTTGGTAAAAAGTTTACCAAAACGGGTTTCTAGTAATTTATCTAGTTTTATGGCTATTTTAGTAGAATTTTATCACGACCGCAAACACTTGTGCATGATAACTAGGGTTAAGCTTAGGGTGACCTAGTTTGGGTGTGCATGGTGGGTTAACCATGTTTAGCCAACCATGGTGGGTTAGGCCCTTCGTTAAGATAATTGAATGGATTATGAGCTAATTAGTTTAATTAAGGGTGATTAGGGATTAGGGTTGACTTGAGAAGGGATTTGATGGGTGTCTTGTAAACATTAAATGAGAGAGAGAGAATGGTGGCTCCTAGGTTTGGCCACCATCCATCTCCTCAAACCTTTTTGTATGTCTCCTCACCTTATTTTTCACTCCCTCACATCTCTCTCTCACTCACACACTCACATCAGCCTAAATATCATCATTTCAGCCACCAAAACATCTTAAAACAGCAACAAAGCTGCTGCAAATAGCCCCAACTTCTTACTTAACACTTCCCCACAAACACACAACACTTCACCACCCCAACAGCCATAAATACAACCCCTTCTGCTGCTACTGCAACCTATACTTCACAAAATAAAAACAACAGAACTATTGCAACAGCAACGCCTCAGCCTGATACAGCTTCAGCCAGAATCTGCAGTTGCAGCAACAACTCTTGGAGCTGCAGTAGCACCAATTTAGCAGCACACACTCCCTCCTTCTTCTCTTCTCCTTCATCTTGGGTCTCTAGAGGTATAACCCCTTAACCCGACTCCTAATTGCTAAGGTTATGGTTATCTAGCTTAAATTAGTGTTTATTATATGTTTTAATGGTAGTTTTGGGTAATTTAAGGGAGTTTTGGCGAAGTAATGGTTGTGATGGTTAGAGTAGCCATATTAGATGTTGTTGAGACTAGATCAGCCAAGTTTGGTTCCAGATTTCACACAAATGCCCGATTTATCCGACTTAGCGTAATTTAGCAATTTTAGTAACTTTTTAGCCTCTGTTGGATCTGCTGTTGACCCGAACTTCCCAGAATAAAATTGGTGAAACTGTAGTATGGTGAGACTAGCATACACACACACACACAAAGCACGGGGACCCACCTCATACTTGAGGCCGCCGGTTTATTCGTTCTGGCCGCAATTTGCAGCCAGAGTAGGGGGTGGGGGGTTAGGTTTTGGTGTGTAGGGTTGTTCTGGGTAGATTAGTGTGTTGGTATCTGTAACTTTTTATGTTTGGCCCAGAGGAAAAATCTGGAGCTATAAGCGAGTTATCGACGTTTTTAAGACTTGTGCGACGCGCGTGTGATCCGCGTGGTTCTGTGGCGTGCTGCGTGACACAGCGCGTCG
This sequence comes from Agapanthus africanus, assembly GCA_030015575.1. NCBI lineage: Eukaryota > Viridiplantae > Streptophyta > Magnoliopsida > Asparagales > Amaryllidaceae > Agapanthus > Agapanthus africanus. Next base: position 208,753,252 of record JASDDO010000029.1, on the reverse strand, counting down.
GAATGGGTTCTGGTGAGTTTGTGCGCGTCGCGACGTATCGTGTGCACGCGCGTTTAGTTTCACGAACGCGTATCCTTTTTATCGATATATTATGTTTTGCAGGATTTTTCCTTATATGGTGACTTCTGTAAATTCTAGGTTCGCTGGTGGCGACTTTGAGCGCAGCGGAGAAAGGGAAGCAGGTTGTCGGACACACCTAGCGCGGGATCACGTGTGAGTAGATTTAACATCTATGGGGGACGATCGTTTGGATGGCGCAAGTCGCCCGATAGATTTAGTAAACTCGAAAATAGTAAACTTTAACATTTACTTGTGACATTAGAAATAATAATACTTGCATGATAATTGCTTCAGTTAGGATCTATATGTTGTACTCATATGCGCAAACACAATCTGTAGGACACATGCACCATTACCAGGTTTTTATATGCAGCACGAGCACCATTCATGTGTACACACACACCCTGGTAATTGCCATTTCACGACACTACATAACTATAAATCTGAAACATGTTAATTGCTTAGACGTGTGCTATTGCAAAAAATAGTTAAAATGAAATCATAAGAATTGCTATTCTCGTGCATATATATCATTATATCATTTGCTCATGCCTAGTATAAATCATACATTGTAACTTGAACATTGATACCATATGCATTCATTATCATTGACATATGCACCCATGATGATTTCATGAGATTTATGTTATTTCTGGATTTGGGGGAAAAGCCGCAAGATTTCAAACTTATGACCTTTTAAAATATAAAAGTTGCGGTTTTCTAGTGATGTAAAGTGCCGTCCACCATGAGTTTGCTGTGGTTTTCGAGACCCGTTTCGAGAAGGTGGATGAACCGTCTCGGGTACATGGTGGGCCCGGTAAGGTACCCCGGGGCAAGAAGATCGCAGGAGATGGCGTTGTGCCTGGCAGGGGACGGATTAACTACCGGTGACTTCATTGGCACGGCGGATATCCAGAGGATACCGACCGTGGCCGCTAGTTGAGATATGGATATTTGGGATGGATCAGCCGGATGGCTGAGACCAGAGATACTTGACATGGATATATGAGATTGAGACAGTTTTGAGGTGTCATTGCTGGACACGGATTTTATTGATTTCATAGATATTATGCTGATATTTGAAAAGAGTTTCAAAAACAAAGAAAGAATAGTTCTTGTACTTACATGTTGAGATCTTGTGTTGACTCATATAGCATACCTACATGTTAGTATATTCATGTGGCATACATACCTGTTAGTACATCCATGTGACATACATACTTGTTAGCACACTGATGATGCATACATACCTGCTAGTGCCTATAGCCATACCTGTTTAGAGATGCTAGGATACTTGTGTGCATACATGCGATAGCCTTTGGAGATGCTATTTATTACTGACGAGCTGGCAACTCACCCCCGTTGTGCCACAGCTTTTCTGCAGGTCCGTTCCGTCAGCACTGTAGCGGCGGACACTTTTTCCTCTTTTGCTCTTTTTGCCTGGACTCGAGGCTTTTGCTCATAGGTGGGTTGTTATCATTTTGTACCACCTTATGTATTCATTGTATCTAGAGTACTTCATCTACTACTATTTCAGCTGTACCAATCTTATTTGGATTACTGTATATTGACCTAGAGGCGAGGTTGTGAGACTTGTGGATGATATGTTATATTTGGGGTCGAGCTCACTTGAGTCGACATATTATTTTATCTGTTCTTTCATGCTTACTTATGCACATTGTATTTTACATTGCGTGGGATTTTTGACCGCCTTGAGGTGAAGAGCTAGCTCCCACTTTGGGATGTCGTTTTCATGTTATTCATTTATATATTCCTGTTTTGTGCCCGTTGGGGGACTATTTTACAATGGAGATTTTGCCGGAAATTTGGGAAAGGAAACTTGTTTTTAAAAAGAGACTTGATATGGTTTAATGGGACAAAGTGCTTTAAATAAAAAATGGTTTCTTTCCTTCACTCTAATTCTAAATCAGGTTTTGTTTTCTGGGCTTCGGCTTACTTATTTTACGGACGCCTTGAGACTTTTCGTAACTTAAATGCCGGTCACTTTCCGTACCTTACGGGTCATGACAGATCTGGTCTGTCGGAGGTGGAACAGACTGCACTGGTACAACGGGTGTACTACCCGGCTCAGTCCTCGTCTCGGACGAGTCAACTCTAATCTCGGCTCTCGCGGCCGCTCTCTGCACCCTCGTATTCCTTGGTGGCATAATGGCTGAAAAGAAAGTAGGATACGACGAGGATACGAAAATCGAATCACAAGGATGTATGCAATCATGAAAGAATTTCGATCAATAAGTCTTAAGGTCGCTTAGGCGGAGTACCATGTCGTGAGTATGCCGCGGAACATACGCACGCTACGCCACTCTGCTTCAGCTACCTACTCCATCATACCAGGGTCATCCTTCACTCCGAAGGTAAAACCTACGCTCTGATACCAAATTTGCTACGACCCAAAGTTTGGCCCGTGACCGGCACTTAACCACGTAACGTCTACAGGCGTAACGCGACTAAGTAAGCCGAAACCCAGAAATCAAAACCAATAAAAGTATTGAGTGTTTTAAACATTTAAGTAATTTAGAAAAATTCTTTAAAGTTCAAGTTATTATCTTAAAAATTTTAGCAGCATTTCCTTTGTAAAAAGTAGCACCGAAATCGGGTACATGACAATATATGAATAAAATGATATACAATAAAAATAAAGCATCCCAAACGGGAGCAATCACGCCCAACGGCGGAACAATCACCACAATAAAAATATACGAAGCCGTAGCGAAGAAATGAGCAATACAAGTGAAAACGACATGAAATATAAAACTGCATAAATAAAGTCGGCTCACAACGAGCTCGACACCAGAGTACAAAATAATATACATCGTCCTCACAACTGGTCTCCAAATCAATACATAAAAGTAGATGGAGAGTACTAGATACAACAAGGTAGACAACTGGAAAATAAACAGACACCGCACAAAAACCCACCTATCAGCAAAAGGGCTAACAAGCCAACTGCAGTGGTATCTGTATCAAAAGATATAAGAAAGCAGCCTGCCGCGACTACTCTGAGGGGAAACCTGCAAACACTGTGGCACAACGGGGGTGAGTTGCCAACTCGTGAGTAGTAGATAACATATAAAGGTAATCGTGAGTATGCACGTGCTGCAATACTCTAACCTATGCCAACAGATAACATCTATATGATGAGCTATATGAGCAATAATCATGCAACAAGTGCGATCTAATAACATCTCTATATTATAAGCAGGGTATGCAATAATCATGCATAACAAATGCAATCTAATAACATCTATATGATGAGCAGGGTATGCAATAATCGTGCATAACAGGTGAAATATAATAACATCTATATATGATGAGCATGGTATGCAATAAAAATGCAAAAGTACTCTATCAGGTACTATAGCTACAGGATGAGATGCAATATAATGAATGGTAGCATAGGAATAAATATCATCTACACGAAATATCAACGTGGAAGAATAACCGATGTCTATCAATACACCCAAAACCCAATAAAACTCAGGCGCTGTCACTCTGATCGGCCCTCAAATCCTGTACAGCTCATGGAATCGTGAATGCCTAGCATCGGCACTCGAAAATATCACAAAATCATCGTGTCAAGCATCGACACGCAAATCCTGAAGTATCGGGCTCCGTCTGCGGAATCGGCCCTCGGCCCAGGCAGTACGTGTCATCCCGTATGCATCTATCAGCTCTGGTCAGTATCCTCTAGATAACCACCAGATCTAACCAATCACCGGTAGGTAGTAGTCCCTCTGCCAGGCTCACCGTCTATTAAACAGCGATCCGTTCTCGCCCCGAGGTACCATACCGGGTCCACCATGTACCCGCAATCGGCCTTGTCCAGCTCCTTAATTCGGGTTCACCTGTCACACGTCTCAGAACCGAGAAAACACATGGTGGACGCACTGAAATATCATATCAAGGGAAACCGGGGTTTTAAAACAGTGCATATTTCATAAAATAATACCTCGGTTCCCAAATCCAGAAATCACATAAATCCAAAGTAAATGCGTAAATCCATGCAATGTGTCGTATGACATTAAGAGTAAAAAGGGAAAACCGCTTTTTTTAAAAAGATCCAGTTTTGAAAATATCATGTGCGGTCCGATAGTTTTTAAATCATGACAATATCATCCATGTATGTAACATATGTTTATATATATAGGTATGAATGTGCAAATGAATATATACGCAATATGAGTGTAGCACTGTACATGTGCACTAATATGGATGTATCAATGAAGGTATGCACTAATGTGAATATGCAGTGTACATGTGCCCAAGTAGTGATGTATCAATGAAGGTATGTACTAATGTGAATATACAGTGTACATGTGCGTAAGTAGTGATGTATCAATGAAGGTATGTACTAATGTGAATATACAGTGTACATGTGCGCAACTAGTGATGTATCAATGAAGGTATGTACTAATGTGAATATACAGTGTACATGTGCGTAAGTAGTGATGTATCAATGAAGGTATGTACTAATGTGAATATACTGTATACATGTGCGCAAGTAGTGATGTATCAATGAAGGTATGTACTAATGTGAATATACAGTGTACATGTGTGCAATCAAACGATATGTAGTTCGTAGCAATCCTATAGTGCAAGTGTCTTGGCAATCACTAACGGTGTGAGTGTATCATACAAATAGTGCTCGTGCAGCTTTAACCGTTAGTGACAGTGCAGTGTTATATACTATCAATTCTATATGCAATAAGAAGGTATGCTACAATAATCCATATGAACATCTATGACTAAATATCCTATTATGCCCTGACGATTAACGCCATACGGGCCATTTCCCCGTAGATGTTAAATCTACTCACCCGTGATCTCGCGCTAGGTGTATCCGACCACCTGCTTCCCATTCTCCGCGGCACTCGAAGTCCCCGCCTGCGAACTTAGAATTTACACAAAGTAATATACGTAAGGCAAAAACCTTGCAAAATGCGATATCATGATCAAAGGAAAAACTTGCGTTGGAAACTAAACGTGCGTGCACGCGACACGTCAAAGCGTGTGCAACCTCACCAGAAACCACCCCGACTCGCTGTGTTGCGCAGTGCACCACAGACCCAACACACAAAACACACGTGTCGCATGAGTTAAAAAGTATCGAAAAAGGGTTTTAAGCTCCATATTTTGACTTGAGTGAAAATATAAAAAGTTGCATACACCAACAACCCTAATTATACAGCAGACTCCTACAGACCAACACCCAACACCCACACCCACCTTCTGGCCGCAATTTGCGGCCATACAGAATAAATCTGCGGCCTAAAGGGGGGAGGGGGCCCCGTGCTTTGTGTGTGTGTCTCTGGCTTGGTCACTATGCTACAGTATCCGCAACATTTTCCTGAAGTACCCGGGTCAAGAACAGATCACAGAAAGCCAAGAATTTACTTTAAAACGTTAATTTTAGCACTAATTGAAACCCTATGGTATTTTAGTGAAATCTGGGGTTTAACTAGGTTTAAGTGGCCCTAATCACACTTAACTAGGCTAGGCTAACCAATAAAATCATCTCTTAACCAAAACTCCACAAAATTCACCATTTCAAGCATTAAATCTCACTTTTAACACTAATTAAGCTTAACAACCACTAGTTTAGCAAGCAAGGAAGTTGGGCTAGGCAATAATACCTCACTCTCTAGGTCTAGTGTGCAGGAAGAAGAGGAAGAAGAAGAGGTGTTGCACTGCTGCTGCTGATGATGATAAAGATGCTGTTGCTGCTGATGCTGCTGCTGCTGCCGCTGCTGCTGCTTCTTGTTGTTGTGGTTGTTGTTACTGCTTGCAGATACTGTTGAGGCTGCAGGTGCTTCTTGTAGGGTGTTTTTTCGTCACCCCATTGAGATGGGAATACGCGCACGCTTGTCAGGCGTACTACAGATTCCCCCTGCCTAGGGTAGGCCGGGGTTTAATGATTGTGGGGATCCGAATCTCCGGCAGCCGCGGACTAAGCTGCCGTTAATTACCCCTCGCCTTTGGGGCGAGGGAACCTCCGATTAACGGGTTAAACTGGTCATGCGAATTCAATGTGCAGTGTACGTGTGTTCTGTTCTGAAAGGGGGGTTTTGGATATATCGGGAGCCACGCAGAGTTTTTACGGGGAGAATGTTGCGGAGTATGTGTATGTGTACATTTGTATACAAATGTATATATATGTGTATATACATAAAAAGAGGGGGAAAAGGCATCCAAGGGATGCGTGGGGCAGCACCTAGGGTGCAGGTGCGCAAGCGCGCGCGCCACGTGTCGGCACGCGGGCGCCTTGCGCACTTGCGCAAGCGCGCAGGTGCGCAAGCGCGCGCGCCACGTGTCGGCACGCGGGCGCCTTGCGCACTTGCGCAAGTGCGCAAGCGCGCGCGCCACGTGTCGGCACGCGGGCGCCTTGCGCCCTTGCGCAAGCGCGCAGGTGCGTAAGCGCGCACGCCACGTGTCGGCACGCTGGCGCCTTGCGCACTTGCGCTGCGCGCCGGAGAGGCACAAGAGGCTTTTAGCCTAAGAACAGAAGCTGTGCTTCAGAAATGAAATATTTATTATGTATATATGTATGGAGTTAAACTCCTATGATATTTTGAAGCTGATAAAGGGGGCTCTTCTTCTTCCTCCTGTTGTTTGGCCGGATCTTGAAGATCAAGAAGTAGGAGATTTTAAAAATCACTCATTTTTGAGATCTGATGGGAGATCTGAGTTCCCCTTTGTGGGTTTTGTGGTGGAAAACCACTTAGTTTTGGAAAAGAAAGAGTAAAACTCTTGATTTAATTCAAAAGAAATGAGAAGGTTTTAGAACCTTGGAGAAGAAGCAGGAAAGAGCTCAGCTCTGAAACTTTTTTGGAGAGAAAAAAAAGTTGTTGAGATATTTTCATTATCTTTGCCTTTATAGGCCATACATTTTACACATAGCCCCTTGGGCTTCATAAAATGGCATTTTGCCTATCCCATGGCTCATGTGCCATTTGTTTTTGCACATAAGCCATGGGCTTTACAAAATTTTGGCTTTATGCCTATTTTTCTTACATTTATCCATAAAATAAAATAAAAGAAATACAACAAAATTATTTATTACAAAATTTTTATCTTGGCATGGGGGGAGGCCGGCCGCTCCATGTTCAGGCTCGACCCGGGCATGGGCCCACTGGGTCTGGGCTTGGGCCCACTTGGCTTGGGGTTGACTTGGATTTTGACTTGGTCAACCGGGGTGTAAATTTTTACCCCAACAAATTGCCCCCCATCAATAAATGCACACCATATATGTGGGTCGTGTGCATGAAATTGATGGATCTTCTTTCACGTGGAGGCGACTTGATTTGGTTCCGGCTTTTTAGGAAGCTGGCACTGCCCTTTTTACGACATGGACGGTCGTTGCTTGACATGTCTCCGAGACGGAGTGTCCGTGATAGACGTTTTCCCTGGCCCGGAGTTATCTGGTTCCCGTTTTGTAGGAATCCTGCGCTGCCCTTTTTATGACTTGGACGGTCGGTGATGCCCTTTTAGCGACTTGGACGGTCGTTGCTTCCCTTTTAGCGACATGGGCTGTCGATGCTGCCCTTTTAGCGACTTGGACGGTCGTTGCTGCCCTTTTAGCGACTTGGACGGTCGGTTCTGCCATTCTAGCGACGTGGACGGTCGATGCTACCCTTTTTACGACTTGGACGGTCGTTGCTGCCCTTTTAGCGACGTGGACGGTCGATGCTGCCCTTTTAGCGACGTGGACGGTCGATACTGCCCTTTTTGCGACTTGGACGGTCGATGCTGCCCTTTTAGCGACTTGGACGGTCGTTGCTGCCCTTTTAGCGACTTGGACGGTCGGTGCTGCCCTTTTAGCGACGTGGACGGTCGATTCTGCCCTTTTAGCGACGTGGATGGTCGATTCTGCCATTTTAGCGACGTGGACGGTCGGTTCTGCCCTTTTTGCGACATGGACGGTCGGTTCTGCCATTTTAGAGACGTGGACGGTCGATGCTACCCTTTTTGCGACTTGGACGGTCGATGCTGCCATTTTAGCGACGTGGACGGTCGATGCTGCCCTTTTAGCGACGTGGACGGTCGGTGATGATTTGACTTGCTCTGCTTCTTGCAATGTCAGGGGTAGACTTGACTTGCTCCGCTTCTTGCGGTGTCGAGATTGGATTCTGACTCGCTCCGCCTTCTGCGGTGTCGGAGTGGAAGTTGACTTGTTGATTTTGATTTGGGTTGACATCAGCATCGCTACACTGGAATAATGCCAGGAGCGACTCATCATCTGTCATTGAGAGGATTCTGGGATTTTGGTTTTTGTTTGGCATCTGCATTGCTGCACTGGAATAATGCCAGGAGCAACTCATCATTTGCCCCGAGAGAATTTGAGAATTGATGGGTTAGGAGGCAGGTTTAGATCCCTATCACCTAAGACTTTTCAATTTTATGGGCCGTGAGGGTCCCATAAAAGCATTTTCTCCCTACGAGTCGAAAGGATCTCGTAGGTGTATTTCCTCCATAGGAGTCGTGGGGACTCCTAAGTGTGTTGCTCCTTTGTGAGTCGTAAGGATCTCACGCGGGAATTTTCTCCTCTCAAAGTCGAGAGGACTTTGAGAGTGCATTTCATCTTCTTTTCACGAGTTTGCGCCCTTTCAGGTTTTCACAAACTCGTCGGCAGTCCTGCTGTTTTTACTCACGGAGCCCTTTCGGGTTTTCCTCCGTGCCCATTTTGCTTGTGGACATACCCTTTTTTTTCTTTTTTTTTTCTTTTTTTTAGTGGGGCTTTGAATGTGGTCTCACCGGTAGGACTTAGGAGAGATTGGGATTGTTTTACGCCCGTGGATTGTATACGGTTTTGCAGGATGTATGATCAAGACCGTAGGGCCGGAAAAATTTCGGGACTTTGTCGGCGTCTGCATCGCTTCACTGGAATATGGTACCAGGAACGACTCATCATTCGCCGTTGGGGTATGGGATTTGGAATTTGGTTGGCGTCTGCATCGCTGCACTGGAATTTGGTACCAGGAGCGACTCATCATTCGCCATTTGGGGACTTGGAATTTGGATCTTGTTTGGCATCAGCATTGCTGCACTGGAATAATGCCAGGAGCAACTCATCATTTGCCTTGGGAGGACTCGGGATTTGGGTTTTTGGTCGGCATCAGCACCGCTAACACTGAAGCGAAATGCCAGGAGCGACTCATCATTTGCCGTTGCCCGTTGGGGAACGATGGCTTAGGAGATAGGTTTGGGTCCCTACCACCCAAGGCTTTTCAATTTTATGGGCCGTGAGGGTCCCATAAAAGCATTTTCTCCCTACGAGTCGTAAGGATCCCGCAGGTGTATTTTCTCCTTAGGAATCGTGAGGATTCCTAAGTGTGTTGCTCCTTTGTGAGTCGTAAGGATCTCACGCAGGGGTTTTCTCCTCGCAAGGTAGAGAGGGCTTTGCGAGTGTATTTCATCTCTTTTCACGAGTTTGCGCCCTTTCGGGTTTTCACAGACTCGCCAGTTGTCCTGCTGTTTTTACTCACGGAGCCCTTTCGGGTTTTCATCCGTGCTCGTTTTGCTTGTGGACATACCGTTTTTTTTTTGTTTGTTTTTTTTTTGCCGCTGGTGGGACTTTAAAAGTAGTCTCACCGGCAGGATTTGGGAGAAATAGGGGTCATTTACGCCCGTGGATTGTATACGGTTTTGCAGGATGTCTGATCCAGACCGTAGGGCCGATGTGCTCAATTCGCCTGCGACTTGGAGCATTCATGTGTAGTATTTCTTGAGATATCGGCCATTGATGGGTGGCATGGGCCTTTCTCCCTCGGCACTTATTAGTTGGTAGGATCCTCCGTCGAACACTTTCTCGATGACGTATGGTCCCTCCCAGTTCGGCTCGAATTTTCCCTTGGCATGTCGATTGGGGATGATCGGTCTTTTGAGGACCAACACCAATTCACCTTTCTTGAAAGCGCGGAGACGAGTTATCTTGTCGTAGGCCCGTGACATTTGGGCTCGGTATAGCTCCAGACTTTGCTGCACCGCGAGCCTCTTTTCTTCGAGGGCATCGAGTTCTTCAAGTCGAAGGAGCACGTTTTCCTCCTCCGTCAACTCATGCTGAACGGCCATTCTTAAGCTTGGAACTTCGACTTCGAGGGGGAGGACCGCCTCCACTCCGAAGAGCAATGAGTATGGAGTGGACTGGGTTGGAGTACGGTGCGTGGTACGATATGCCCACAACGCCTCGTGAAGTTTGAGATTCCAGTCTCTCTTGTTGGCTGAAGCATTTTTCCTCAGGAGCTTGCATAGAGTCTTATTGAAGGCTTCGGCTAGCCCATTGGCTCTTGGATTATAGATGGAGGAATACCTCCAGTCTATCTTGTGCTGAGTAGCGAATCTTGAGACATTGAAGCTCTTGAAAGAAGGCCCGTTGTCAGAAATGATTCTTCTTGGTGTACCGAAGCGGTATAGAATATTATGCTGGAAGAATGTCAGAATATCCTTTGTCTTGACTTCTTTTAGCGGGAAAGCTTCAGCCCACCTGGAGAAGTAGTCTGTCGCGGCCAGTATGAACCGGTGGCCTTTAGATGACGGAGGATCAATTGGGCCAACAATGTCGGTGCCCCAAACTTCGAAGGGCCACGACGCCACTGTAGGATGCAATGGGTTGGGATGCTTGTGAATAAAATCACCGTGAATTTGGCAGATATAACATTTCTTTGCATGCTCTCCGCAATCCCGTATCATGGTGGGCCAGTAATACCCAAGCCGTTTGATTTGAAGTCGCATCTTGGGGCCAGATTGGTGAGCACCGCACACGCCCGAGTGGACATCTTTCATGACCTTTTGGGCTTCGGCCAATGACAGACACCTGAGCCAGAGTTGGTCATATGACCTGCGGTATAACGTGTCATTTACAAACACGTATCGGAGAGCTCTTTTCTTCAGCTGAATCCTCGCAGATTTTTCTTCGGGCAGCTTGTCGTATCGGAGGTACTCTATGAAGGGTTCTCTCCAATCGGGCTCGTCTTGGATGATCGAAGCTTCTTCCGCAGGACTGCTCTTCTGTTCCGCGCTTTCCTCTTCTCGTAGAGAGACTGGGGGTAGAATTTGCCGGCTCCTGACTGTGATCAGAATTTCGTCCATTTCAGGATCAGCCAGTTCCTTGGCCAAGCGAGCGAGTACATCAGCCTTTCCGTTCAACGCTCTAAGGACTCTCGTTAGTTTGATATGAGTGAACCGTTTCATGAGTTCCACCACCCTACCTCTGTACCGAGCTAACTCGGGTTTGTATATCTTATAGTCGCCGCTTACTTGGTTGACGACAAGCTGGGAGTCACCGTAAACTCGTAGCCGAAGGATTTCCATTTCTATGGCGAGTTCCAAACCAGCTATCAGAGCTTCATACTCAGCTTCATTGTTCGTTCGAGGCTCGGTGAGAGAAAAAGAACGTCGTAGGGTTCCCATTGATGGTGTGATGAACACCAATCCTATCCCTGCTTTTATCTCCGGGTCGCTTGATTTACTGGAGGTCCTTATTGACGAGGCTCCATCGAAATAGAGCTCCCAACATGGCTCATCTTCCTCGAGGTGCAGCACTTGTTCATCGGGTAACTCACAATTTAGCGGCGACCCTTCTGGTATGGGATGAGCGGCGAGAAAGTCTGCAATAGCTTGCCCTTTTACTGCTTTTTGAGGAGTATATACTATGTCAAACTCAAGTAGCATGACGGCCCATCTTGCCATTCTGCCGGCTAGGCTTGCTCTGGTCATCAAGTGTTTGAGCGGGTCGACCTTGGAGATTAGCATAACCCGGTGAGCCAGCAGATAGTGCCTCAGCTTCTTCACAGCAAATATCAGAGCCAAGCATTGCTTTTCGATTGGGGAATAGTTGTGTTCCGTCCCGACTAGAGTTCGACTGAGGTAGTAGAGGGCATTCTCTTTTCCCTCCTCATTGTTCTGAGCAAGGAGCGCACCGAGTGACTCATCTAGCGCGGCAGTGTAGAGAATCAACGGTTTATTTGGAATAGGAGCAGCCAGCACTGGAGGGTGCAACAAGTATTGTTTGATGCTTTCGAACGCTGCTTGACATTCGGCATCCCAGATAAAAGGAGCTCCTTTCTTCATGAGCTTTGAGAAGGGCCTACATCTCCCCGATAAATTTGAGATAAACCTCCGTATATAAGCAAGCTTGCCTTGAAAAGATCTTAGCTGCGTCAGACTCTTCGGAGGGGGCATCTCCATGATGGCCTTTATCTTTGATGGGTCAACTTCGATCCCTCGATGTCGGACTATGAAGCCCAGGAATTTTCCCGATGACACGCCAAAAGCGCACTTCAGAGGGTTCATCTTCAGATCGTATTCCCTCAGTCTGGTGAGAACGGTCCTGAGATCTTGGATATGATCGGCCTTGGCTTTAGTCTTGACGACCAGATCATCAACATAACATTCGACGACTTTATGGATTAGGTCATCAAAGATATTAGTCATCGCCCTTTGATATGTAGCACCTGCGTTCTTCAGTCCGAATGGCATTACCTTGTAGCAATATATTCCGATCGGGGTTCGAAATGCTGTGTGCTTCTCATCCTCAGGCGACATCTTGATCTGATTATATCCAGACGAGCCGTCCATAAAGGTGAACAGTTCGTAATTTGAGGTGTCATCGACCATCATTTCCATGACCGGCAGCGGAAAGTCGTCTTTAGGACATGCCTTGTTGAGATCCCTGAAATCGACACAAACTCGGATCTGCCCATTTTTCTTCTTCACTGGGACTATGCATGCGATCCAGTCCGCGTATTTCTCTTCCCTGATGAAGCCGGCATCGATGAGCTTCTTAGTTTCCTCGATGACCTTTTCTTCCAACTCCCTTCTCATTCTTCGAGGAGCTTGTTTGACTGGCTTAGCATCAGGAGATATAGCCAGCTTATGCACGGCTACCTCAGGGGAAAGGCCAGGCATTTCTTTGTATGTCCACGCGAAGCAGTCGACGAACTCATGCAGCAGGGCGATTATCTGCGCTTTCATTTCCTCTGACAAGAGCGAGCTGATGTAGGTCGGCCTTGGATTATCGGGCGTTCCTAAGTCAATCTCGGTTAGCTCGTCAAAGGTTGCTTGTCCGCCATCTTCGAGCTCTTGAGGAGCTTCTTCTGGCTCGGCTATCTCGTCGTCATCTTTTGATCTTTCGCTGGCCTCACCAACATGGATCATGTAGCACGCTTTGGAATCAGGTTGAATGTAGCCTGTGCCCCGTCTATCTGGAATTCGTCCATCGATGAGTGCTCGGACCTGGGGCGGATGCCATAGCCCTTCGTAAAACTTTGCTTCGGACTCCGTTTGATATAACCGGCATCCGCACTTTTTAAAGTATTCCCGCATCTCGGGCGCATAGTATCCGGGATTGAGAACGGCTCTTATGCTTCTCTCATATGGAAGGCATGCGACAGACAGATCGCCCGGGTGCACAACGGGGTTTGACCCATAAAACAGGATGCCCTTCTGTCCACTTTTCCTCCCGGGAACGTAGAAAGTTTTCAGCTGGTCCACGGTGGAGATTGATAATGCATCGAGCTCTTTGCACATTTGCTCTGGTACCCTTGTAACGGCTAGGGATCCTTCTGCAACTTCGAAGGTCTCTCGCAGTTTCGCTTGTTGCGTGGGGGTCCAATCTGCACCGCTGTTGCACGACAGGTCCTCCTCCTCTGACTCTTCAGTGTCGCTGCCAAGATGAGGGCGGACTTTGCTGCTAGATGGGCCTTCGGTAACAGATTCGTCCGTATCGCTGCCGAAACGAGGGCGAGTTTTACGGGAGGACGGGCTTCCAGCATCGGACTCATCAGTGTCGCTGCCGAAATGCGGGCGCACTTGGGTATTTTTGCTTTTGAAAGTGACAGCCGGCGCAGATTTGCTTTTGAGTTTTGGGGCCGGTCTATCCTCGGTCAGTTGTAGCTTAGCATTTTGGTGGTTCATAAAGTACCGAGAATCTTCGTAGCGGACTTCATGCACACCGAACGGCTGGATGTCTCCGTCAATACGTCTTTCTTCGCCATTTTTAGTATACTTCATGCATTGATGGAGAGTCGACGGAATGATGCCGTAATCATGGATCCACGGCCGCCCCAAGAGAATCTTATAAGATGTGTCGGCGTCGATCACGTATATCTTAGCTTCAGTTTGCAGATCCCCAAATTTGATTCGCAAAGCTATAGACCCTAGAACTTGCTGGCAATTTTGGTTGAACCCTTGAATGACAATCCTTTCCCTCGACAGGTGTCGGACGTCCATTGACAAACTCTTCAGAGTTCGCAAGTTCATGATGTTCACTGAGGACCCCGGATCAATCAATATACGATTAATTCGATCTCCGTCGCTGTACCCGGTCACGTAAAGCGGCCGATTATGCTCAGCCGTTCACAGTAGCAAGTCTTCATCCTTAAATGTGACTGCGGCGGCATGCAAAGCGTGCTGGGCTTCTTTCATATTAATTTCCGCAAAGTGAGCCTGATACCGCTCGGGGTTTTGTAGAGCATGGATGAGAACGTCTCTAAGCTCCTTAAATAGGACCAAGGCGTCGTAGATGCTCAGGAGAGATGGAAGCTTCCGGAGATGTGCCAAGACATTATAGTCCACCGAGGAAGGACTTATGTTTTCATCGGCCGGTTCTCTGCCATCTTCTTCATTAGCGACATGTTTTTCCTTCCCTTTTGGGGCGTTGCCCTGATTTTGCGGTAGAGCCCTGCCGCTTCTGAGCTGGATTTGATTGGCCTTTGTGGTGAGCTCCTCGTCCTCTTCGGGAAAACAGAGATCATCCTCGGAGTCGCTGCCAAGATGGATGGCATAGCTGGTCACTACTGGGATCTCTTCATTGGAGTCTTCTTCTAACTCCTCCAGAATTTCAGCCGCTTGTACAGGGAAGAACTCCTTCAATTGAATCAATGTTCTTTCCTTTTGTTCATATTCTTCGAGGGAATCGATATATTTTTGAATGGTCGATCTCCCTGCAGACTCTTTTTCGTGCCGAGCTGCACTTTTCTTCTTCTTGAGCTTCTTGGATTTTGAGCCTGATGGAGCCGCATAGGCAGCTGGACTGGTAGGCTTCTTCTGTTCTTCCCATTCCATCCTGGGCTCTTTCTGAAGTAGCTTTAGCATCTTCTTCGTCTTATTAGATATGTGCGTACTCCACGGAGGCCGCGATGAGTCAGTTTCATTTCTTAGGGCCGCGGGTTCGGCTGTCTGCTCCCAGAAGGCTTCGGCTTCTGTCTGTATAAAGTTGGCGGTTGCAACTTGATTGTTCACCAACACGCTTTTGGATAGCTCGATCTCTCCAGCCTTGTACTGCTTCTCGACCCAGTCTTTGAAGATATAGCAATCCTCGATCGCATGGCTCACTACTCGGTGGTACGGGCAATACAGAGGATTGTCGGTCATTTTTGCTTCTTGGGGTCTTTTCGACTCCGGCAATTGTAAGCCGTTGTTCAAGGCATCTTTAAATATCTTACGGACCTTGTCCCTTCTGAAAGAGTAAACCTTGTTCTTCTTCTCTTCTAGGGAAGGCCCATCTCCTCCCAGCAATGGCTTTCGAGACCGGTTGGTTTTGGATTCGCCCGCCCTTCGCTTTTCTTCATTGTCGGAGGCATTGAAGACATTGGTACTGCTGGAACTCCCGCTTCTACGGTTGTCGTCCCGCTTGCTTTTCCAGCTTTTGTCTCTCTGAGTGTCCGGCGGGGACTCTTGCTTTGAGCGTTCCAGCATTTGGACTTTCTTGGTTAGCTCCTGAAATGTCTTGAGGCCCGCTGTACACAAGAATGGGACCATCCAATTGCTGAGGTTCCCAATGAGAAGGCTGACGGACTGGTCCTGCTCCAGCGGCGGTTCGCATTTGACTGTGAGATTACGCCATCGGGCGATAAAGTCGGTGTTGCTTTCATTCTTCCCCGGCTTAGTCCTCACAAGGTCGGCAATGGAGATTTTATCACTGACACTCATGAACCTTTGCCGAAACAGGGACTCCATTTGGGCAAAGGTAATGACGGACCCGTCCGGTATACTCGCATACCAGTCGAAGGCGACGCCGGTCAGGCTGTTGACAAAATGACGAAGAAGGAGCGCGTCATTGCCCCCTGTATTTCCGCACGATGCTTTGAAGTGGGCGACGTGCTGATTTGCATTCCCCGTTCCATCAAATCTTCCGAACTTAGGAATGACGTAGCCGCTTGGGAACTCAATCAGATCGTACTGCGCGGGATATGGCCGCCCACTACTGCCGATTTCTTTTTGAGCTTCGGCTTCGGCCACCAATGTTTTAACCTTGCTGGTGACCAAATCCATTATCCGATCCTGTGTTAGCGGGATAGTGCTATCTGGGGCCAAGGCGTCCCCAGAAGCGGAGTGTGGCCGGCTTTCATGCGGCTCGACCAGTCTTGGACCCAAAGGAACAGGCATTGGCTGCCTCAGATTGTCATCACCCGGCTGATTAGTAGCGGCTTGTGCTTGATTGGGAGGCGCTCGAGCAATTTGAGCCGTAAGCTGCATCACCACGTTCGTTAAGTCGTCTATCTTCGAATAGAGCTTGGCCATCTCTTTATCTTTGCTCCTGAGCTGTTTTCGAAGCTCTTGAAGCAGCTCTTGCTCCGCAGTCCTGGGGCGGAAAGTCGGCTCCTCCTCGCTGTCCGAGCTTGACTCTGCATGGATCGAGGGGTCTTTCTGCCTATCATCCTCATCGAGAGGGTTTTCTTCATCCAGCGGGGGCGGCTGTTCTTGGGCAGCGGCAACCACATTCGGGCTAGATTGAGCTTGGGATGTGGTGGCCCCATCCTTGCTTTTGCTGCGAAGGTTGTCGCTGGGGCGTCCTTCCGCCATATAGACCGTATGGATGATGTATCCGGCCGTCTTTCTATCATTGGCAGTTGATTTCGTGGATCGCTGTCTTGACCCCCTTGTTTCGGTAGCTGGTAGTCGATTGAAGGCGTCTGGCTTAACCAGTTTCTTGAATGGTGCTGACGCTTCTTTTCTGGGTTTTCCCCGCTGCTTTCGTGCGGCACAGAGTGCATCATAGACTCTTGATGAGACAATGTCATACTTTTTCTGTTGGGGCCGGGACACGTCTCTTTGCGGCACTGTTCGGACCGCTGTCTTCTTGATTCTGACGGTCATGGCATTGTTCTGAACCCACTTTAGAGGCTCGAAGGAATTGCTGATTCTTACGTCCGACTCAGCCGTCGTCGCGGGGAAACCCTGCACTTGGAACTTCACACGATTCCATTTGGCCGAAGCCTTGGCCCTTTTGTTGGCTCGATACCTGAGCCGCTTCTGCCTTAACTTTTCTGTTCTAAGCACCTTGCAGACTTCGGCTTTTTGGGAAGACGCCGCATACCGGTTGATGGAGGGCCTTGGAGATACGCCCGATTGTGCATTTGTTGGAGTCATCGCCTGAGCTCGTCCGCAACTTTTAATGTTGCCCTTCACATCGGAAGTCTTGCCCCCAGCTAGAGCGCCAGGGACTCGTTCAGACACCATCTTAAGTTTCGGTTGTGGTGCCTTGGCGATCACGACATTCGACCTCTTACCCCTTGAGACCGGCTTGGCCACCTGTTCCGCTGGGATCTCTGCCAGATGAGCGCTTCCGGCAGGGTAGATGATGACAGAGCCAAACTGGCGGGGCGGTTCCTCCCATTGTCGACTGAGGCTTGCGGGGAGAACCACACGAGCGTTGATCTTGACCACGTACGGAATCGGGGCCGCTTTGGAAGTTGAATTCGTCTGGGAAGACATTGTCGTTGAAGGTTGATTGCTGCACGGAAAAAAAAACATCATTTCAGTATAGGCAATCGATATGTATATTGATTGAGTTCGTATGAACGTTTAACCCGAAATATGGAAGGAGAGATTGGTCCCACCGGGCGTGCCAGAATCTGTAGGGTGTTTTTTCGTCACCCCATTGAGATGGGAATACGCGCACGCTTGTCAGGCGTACTACAGATTCCCCCTGCCTAGGGTAGGCCGGGGTTTAATGATTGTGGGGATCCGAATCTCCGGCAGCCGCGGACTAAGCTGCCGTTAATTACCCCTCGCCTTTGGGGCGAGGGAACCTCCGATTAACGGGTTAAACTGGTCATGCGAATTCAATGTGCAGTGTACGTGTGTTCTGTTCTGAAAGGGGGGTTTTGGATATATCGGGAGCCACGCAGAGTTTTTACGGGGGTCCCGCTATCCGGGTAGCGGGCTGGGGGTCAAGGGGGCTAGCAGCCCCCTTGCGGGGTTCGGGGCAGCGCCCCGGCCCGAAAATTTTTTGGAGGGGGAGAATGTTGCGGAGTATGTGTATGTGTACATTTGTATACAAATGTATATATATGTGTATATACATAAAAAGAGGGGGAAAAGGCATCCAAGGGATGCGTGGGGCAGCACCTTGGGTGCAGGTGCGCAAGCGCGCGCGCCACGTGTCGGCACGCGGGCGCCTTGCGCACTTGCGCAGGTGTGCAAGCGCGCGCGCCACGTGTCGGCACGCGGGCGCCTTGCGCCCTTGCGCAAGCGCGCAGGTGCGCAAGCGCGCGCCACGTGTCGGCACGCTGGCGCCCCTGCGCACTTGCGCTGCGCGCCGGAGAGGCACAAGAGGCTTTTAGCCTAAGAACAGAAGCTGTGCTTCAGAAATGAAATATTTATTATGTATATATGTATGGAGTTAAACTCCTATGATATTTTGAAGCTGATAAAGGGGGCTCTTCTTCTTCCTCCTGTTGTTTGGCCGGATCTTGAAGATCAAGAAGTAGGAGATTTTAAAAATCACTCATTTTTGAGATCTGATGGGAGATCTGAGTTCCCCTTTGTGGGTTTTGTGGTGGAAAACCACTTAGTTTTGGAAAAGAAAGAGTAAAACTCTTGATTTAATTCAAAAGAAATGAGAAGGTTTTAGAACCTTGGAGAAGAAGCAGGAAAGAGCTCAGCTCTGAAACTTTTTTGGAGAGAAAAAAAAGTTGTTGAGATATTTTCATTATCTTTGCCTTTATAGGCCATACATTTTACACATAGCCCCTTGGGCTTCATAAAATGGCATTTTGCCTATCCCATGGCTCATGTGCCATTTGTTTTTGCACATAAGCCATGGGCTTTACAAAATTTTGGCTTTATGCCTATTTTTCTTACATTTATCCATAAAATAAAATAAAAGAAATACAACAAAATTATTTATTACAAAATTTTTATCTTGGCATGGGGGGAGGCCGGCCGCTCCATGTTCAGGCTCGACCCGGGCATGGGCCCACTGGGTCTGGGCTTGGGCCCACTTGGCTTGGGGTTGACTTGGATTTTGACTTGGTCAACCGGGGTGTAAATTTTTACCCCAACACTTCTGTTGTTGTGTGAGTGTGTGTGTGCGTGAGTGAGTGAGAGTGAGAGAAGTGAGAGTGAGAATCAGAGATGAGAGTAAACAAGTCAAACCCCCCCTCTCTCTTCATTTAATGAGCATGGCTCAAGCCATGTTGCCCACACCCTTTCTCTCTCTCTTTCTCCCTCCAAGTCAACATAAAAGAAATTCAAATCCATTTCCAATTGTTTAAAGAAAAAAAAATAAGTCCAAAACACTTAATACAAATTTTAAAATTAGCTTAAGGAAAAAGGTTTAACCCACCATGGTTGCTAATCATGGTCTAATCCCATTTTAACCCTAGTTGTCATGCACAAGTGTGTGGAAGCCTAGGAAAAATCTAATAAAATACTCATTAAATAGGATAAAATATTTGAAAATCGATTTGGTAAACTTTTTATTCAAAACCATATATTAAAGTATAATTAGCCACTCAAGACATACTAAGGTGTTACATTTTTGAATCCTTCCTCAAACCATAAAGGAAGAATTAGTCAGGATTAATCTCACCCTACAATACTTGCTTAACCTTTCAGCTAGGATGGTGTTGGTATTTCGAGGGAGGTTTTCCAACGCTTTCGCGAAATTCCTTAATTATATAACATCTTTTCCCTGGAGGTGTTGCCCTACTAACACCGTTCTAGACACCTACTTGGTTTATAGCATTGATTGTGTTGGTGAAATAAGTCATGAGGAGTAGCAGATACTCATAGTAGGATCGGGATCCAAATATCATTGTGCGATAACCCTGAAGGAATTCTACCAACATTATCACACTCCAAATGGTATGCAGCACTAGTAAGTTTCAGTTTCCTTAGAAACCCTGATGTGGATTTTTGCCCCATGCTCTTATGACCTTGACCAAGGCCAACAAATCATAAATAACATGTCAAGTTCTACCCATCATTGTCCTGGTTGATTTGAACCCACCCGTATATACTTTTGGCGAAGGCCAACAAAATAATACGACTTTCCCAAACCAACGCATTTATCTATGCTACATATGAATACCCAGTAGCCACCAATCACTATGCCTTGACGAAGGCCAACAAACATAGCTTGAATACTACTGAATATTCATATGAAATGATGGAGGTCTACGGCTGGTTTTGGAGAAACCGTTAACGTAATGAACTTGATTTAATCGAAGGAAACAGATAGCTTTTAAAAGAAGTGGTTAAAGCTCCGCATTTAATAGTATGATGTTATGAAAAACCAGAGTGCTTTTAAAATTTGTTCCAACGATTCAACTTTGGTTTGTTTGCTTTGCATTAATAATGCAGTCCCATCAGTTACTTGAATCATTACAGAGAGAAACAAAAATAACACGTCCGCTTATGCCATCCGCATTCGCCACTGGGCCCCGTCATCACCCATTAGGTTACTTAACTAACGACAGAGCGGGGCAGGACTAGCGCGGATGCAAAACATAAGCAACGTCTAATATATAGCAAATAAATATATATAATCATTCGTCTCACGCAATAATAGGCATTCCAGATCACAGATGAACATATCAGATATACTAAGAATTCTGCGTTTCGTTTAATCCTATAACGAAAGACGGATTCCACGGTCGTGATGAATAGCCAAATCCCACCCAAGACCCCTACGGGTACGGCAAACTACCCGCCAAATTCCCGAAGTGAAGCAACCTCCCTCAGCAATTGAGTAGGCCACTCGGCACTTCAAAGAACCCGGTAGTGTTGTGTACCCTACCTTGGGTCTATCCTACAAGCAGAAAACAATAAAAACAAATAATACAACGGTGGCTACAAGCTCAACCCGGATGTGCCCCGCATAATAATATTACATCAATTGCAATTTTACATCGAATAAAAGAATGAAAATCATCATCTCACATCCCCGGCTATTCGTCCACGACGATCCAACAAGTTCATATACACAAACCAATATAACATCATCACAGATATGTGCAACCCCGACTAATCAACGTATAGCAATTAGTTGACGTTTCCAAACACATATACACATCACAAAGCTAGTAAAGTAACCGCAACATTAGAATTCCGCACGCAGTTAGCAAACTATACCAATTTTTCCAAAACTTGAAAAATCCAGTGAACTAAAGTTCCAAAAACGATTGTTTTAAGCCAATCCGGGAGTCGAAACGAACTCGAAACCCGCCCGAATCATCATGGAGGCGAAGATACCAAAATTAACTGTCGAACGGAGGGCCTCATGGGGTACCCACCCCCGGGGGCCACCCTGAGGTGGCCGACAAGGGGAGACAGACCCGTGAGCACCAATCTGTGGTGCTCTCGGGTCACCAGTCCCAAAGGCCACCTTGTGGTGGTCTTTGGGGGTGGTCCCGGCCTTTCGTTCCCTCCGGGGTGTCCCAAGAGTTTGCACGCTCTACCCCACGGCTTCTCAGTACAATCTGTGAGCCGCAGGGTGTGCAAACAACTCAAAACATCTTTTTGGAAACTATTTTTGTCGGCAATTTTTAAGCGACAAAATCGGTGGATTTCTAACGTCGCAATAAGCTATCTAAGGTTTATGTGAGGCTCTGATACTATTGTAAGTCGATGTCGCGCACCCCACATGTTCGTGGGGAGGCAGAAATAGCAAAAAAATGATTTTTATTGGCTTCTCAACACCGACTTGAACCAAGGATCGATCATAAACCCTAACAAGCCAAACTTATGTGAGGTTAACTACAAGTCCAGAAGTTTATACTATAGGGTTACTTAGCGCGGCAACAAGGTTTCGGGAGGCATCATCTATTCCGTTTTCAAATTTTTGCCGTTCTAAACAACCCTAACCCTATAATCATATCTAGAGTTTTAAACGAACTAACATGTTAACATCTTAACATCTAAGTGAATACGGAATACAACCTTTGTAGACCAGTCCTTCACTTCAAATGCTCCGTGTAGACGCCCCTTCGCTGCGAATAATGATCTCCCGAACTCTTGAGAGGATCCACAAGGTGAAAGATGCAAACTTGCTCGAAGTCATCGAAGCCGAAGATGATCTATGTCGAGGAGACTCAAGCTCATGCTACCTCTTCACTAAATTAGGGTTTAGTGAATCAAACACCCTAAACTAAATAGCTAATAGTAGACAATGATGAAGTAGGAAATGGGCTCACATTAGATTTAATTTTCTCACAATATTTTCTCACCATTTCAAAAGCTAGAATGCTTTTCTCAATGAAAAAGAAGATGATAAAGTGAGAATGAACTCATGAGGTGAGAATATGAACCATGGGTGAGTTAGTGTCATAAACTAACCCTTGTAGAGACTTGACTATAGTTAGTATAATGGTTTAGTTAATAAATATCTATAGCAAAACAAAAAGAGTGGACTTGGTCAATGGTTCTACAAGCTTCTACAAGCTTGTAGCCATGCCAAATTGTTGGGTTTACCTAGCACCTCTTGAAGGGTTTGGAAGTATCACATGTCTCAAAATTAGATTTTTTAAGGTGCTAAGTGAACATACAAAGAATCATTGCTAGAAAATTAGGGTTTCATAACACATACAACATCACAAGTAACAAAGGCTAGGGTTTTGAGAGTACAACCTTTGTAGCTCTCTACGCTAGACTCCTTGGCCACTTGAGGGTTAGAAAAGGGTTCTCTTGAGGTCTTTTAATGTCCACGACGATCCACCCGAAGCTCATTTGTCCAAGCTTGCAACGTCACTTGATCAAGAGAATAAAATGAAGCTAACACTCTTCACAAGTGGGCAAGACTAGCGTAGAATGGTGTTGTGGTTGCTTTTCTCACTTCAAAATCCTAACTTGGTGAGTGTTTTGCTCACTAGAGAAGTCTAGAGAGCCAAAGAGCAAGGAGGAAGAAGATGATGGCTTTTTAAGAACAAAAGAAAAGATAATCTCATATGAAAAATAGAAAATATATGTATATATATTTTCCACTCTTCATCTCAAACCATGGTTAAATAATAAAGATATTATTGTATTTGAATTAAAACACAAAAGAAAAGTTAACCCATGGTTAAAAGGTGGGTGAGCAAGGTTAGGTCAAAGAAGAGTGTAGAAACTAAACCATGAATTGCCCTTTTCTTTTCTTTTTGTTTTAACATAAATACAAATAATAATCCATATATTAACCCAAGGTATGAGTCTTATATTGCCACCATTTTCTATATATATACAACCATGAAGGATGATGTATGTATGTATGTGTGCATGCACATCCATATGTGCATGAACAAGAATGAATGCATACATGCATCCATACATCCAAAAATACAAGAAAGGATTTCTAGTGAGAAACTAATGGTCAAATGATAAATTAACACTTGATTTAGCAATCCGGTCATATCACATATGACCTAAACAAAAGCAAGCCGCCCGATTAATATACGGTAACTCATACGCGCATTTTAACCGGGTCCATGCACATATTGCATATGCGCACCACAACGTTTCGCCTGGACTAAGTAACTCCTTTGTGGGACTCTAAGACTCGTCAATACGCCGGTAGTGGGTGATGATCATATCAAGCACCCCCAAGCTGTAAGCGGTCAGCTAAACGTAACGGCCACCCAGGTATTGAGCGATCAGAAGAAAACAAGCGAACCTGTTACAACCCCCGTCGAGCCAACCGGCAACACTACCGTACAGTCCGGTCTCTTCCTCAGATATGCTGCATATCGAGTCTAGGGATGGTAACGTCGACCCCAATAACTCAATAAGTCATGCCGATGAAAGGTCTGTAACAGATCGAGAAACTACTGATAACACTTATCAGTAAATCTCTGCAGCCCTGACCAGGGACTTACTGATATAACCAGTCGAGCACAGCACAGCATCAACTCCTAATACCGGGAGAGACGAAACCCCTCCTATCGCTCATCGCCTTCGTGTGTCTCGGGACTGTACCCAACGGACACCTGTTTGCACGACTCAGTAGAGCCGTGGTAGGGTGGTAACCAAAGTACAGTGGGAGAACACACAAGACTGTATGACGATCTCGGGTCTACAGACTAACCTGCACCAGTGTCACCTGAGAAATGCTATCCGACGATAGATATAATTCCATATAGGAGTTCTCGGTGAGTCCGTCCAGTGTACCCAGTCACCTCTGAGCACCCGTATACGATCTCGATGTCAAACATCGATGAATGTGGGAACCTTCATCGCCCATCAGATGGGTCTAGTATCATATACGCTAGTCTACTCTGGTATATCGATGCCCCGTCTCGATACACCTACAACTGTGGACATTCCAGGATATGCTTATAAACTACAGATGTCCCACTAGTATGATCTCCATCATAATCACAGTAGTCAAGTCAATATCCTCAGGACTTTATCAACATGTATGAATGAATAAAGCATGGTCAAAACAACATATCAGATAAAGAATAACCAGATAGCATACTATCATGTCGAGCTAGAATGTACACTGAATATATATATATATATATACATGTATAAATACATCCACTATCACATAATGGCTTCTAGGGCATACATATATCCAACACAAATATCCATCCATTTTTGAATTACTTAGATAAATATAAACCCTACATTATATCAAGCATGGTGTAAGTCTTATACACCCATGTATCATGTGGCACCAAGCATGACATAAAGAAAATGTACATTAATATATATCACATATATACTATATGCACAAAGTGAGAAAAAGTATACTTAGTGAGCAAATATTAGTTAATGTAAGTTAATATATCAAATATATATAATTATATATTAAATTATCAAATCAACACTTGATTTAATAATCCGGCTATATCATATACAACCGACTAATATCGAATGTAACAATTTATCGAATCAACACTTGATCCGATAACCCGGCTATATCACATATAACCGACCGATATCACATATAATGAGAATAGAATGCGGTACCACATATGCGCATTAATCTCGGTCCCGCACATATCACATATGTGTTCCTACTTCGTTTCGCATGAACCAAGAAACCTCTGTATAGGACTCTAAAGACTCGTTAATACGCTGGCAATAGGTGATGATCATATCAAACACCCACAAGCCGCAAGCGGTCTGCTAAATGTAACGGCCATCCGGATATTGAGCGATCAGAAGATCAACAAGCAAGCCTGCTCATACTCCTGTTAATCCAATCATTAACACTACCGTAAAGTCCGGTCTCTTCATCAGATATGTCGCATATCACAGCCTGTGGTGGTATAACATGAGACCCCAATAGCCTGATATGCCAGGCCGATGCAAGGTCCATAACGGTTCGAGAAACTACTGATAACACTTGCATGTAGATCTCAGCAACCCTGGCCAAGGATTTCATGTTATGGCCAATCGAGCATAGCGCAATATTAACTCCCTATACCGGGAGAGACGAATCCCCTCCTATCGCTTATTGCCTCTATGTGACTCGGGACTGTACCGAAAAACCACCTTTTTGCACGATCTCTTGACCGTGGTATGGTAGAAATCAAAGCACAGTGGGAATCACACAAGACTCAATGACGATCTCGGGTCGACAGACTAACCTGTACCAGTGTCACAAGAGAACTGCTATCTGACGATAGGTATAATACCATCTAGGAGTTCTTGGCGAGTCCGTTCAGTGTACCCAGTCTCCACTGAGCACCCGTATACCTTCTCTGATGTCAAACACCAATAGATATGGGATCATCCATCGCCTATCATATGGGTCAAGAAGCGCATATGCTAGTCTACTTTGGAGTATCGATACCCTGTCTCGATACTCCTACGACTAGGAACAATTATTGGGTGTACTTGTGGACTACCATTGTCCCTACTAGTATGATCTCCATCATAGTCCTGGTAGTCAAGTACACAACCTAAGGGCTTTATCATTATGTAAGAGCAAGACAGCATCAGTTATACAAGTCAACATGTTAAGACAAAGTGCAACCAGATAGCATACTATCATGTCGAGCAAGAAAGTCCTCCCTATATATGTCTAAGCATCCACTGCAATATACATCACATGTACAGTAATGGCCTCTAGGGCATACATATAACTAACAATCTCCTACTTGCACTAAGGCCATTTGTTGCAGTATCTCATACTCAACAATTTAGCAGTAGTTGTAGTATCCCATACTCAACCATCCCAAAATCTCTCAAATAGTATATGGGGAAGCAGGCCTTGGTGAGTGGATCCACCGTGTTAACCTCAAAATCTACTCTCCTTACCTCGATCCCTTGGAGATCAACTATCTCCTTGATCAGGTGATACTGACCTCAGAATATGTCTGGATCGCTGATGGGACCGGTGTTCCTAGGCTAAAGCCACAACTCCATTGTAGTCACAATAACATTTATTGGACGCTCAATGGTAGGAACCATGTTCATCTTATGAACAAGAAATGTCCAGATAGCCAATTTGGTAGTATCGTTGCTAGCAATGCACTCAGCCTTTATCATCTAGTATGTCATAGTATCTTGCTTGGAACTCTTCCAACATACCGTCCCTCAACTGCGGGTAAAGACAATGCCTGTGACTGACTTTCAGTCGTCCTTATCACTCTGGAAGCTCGAACCAAGAACTTTCTTTTAATGCTTCTCAAGTACTTAAGAATGCCCTCTACAGCTGTCCAGTGATTCTCCCAAGATCAGATTGATTCCTGATCATTACACCTAGTGAGCCATCTACATCTGGTTTGGATTTTGGACACTCCCAACATCCACTTAGATCTATCACCATAGATCATAAACAACAAGATGTAGATGGTATCATCCAGATCTTCTATGGAGAATCCCCGTGATAAGAGGAGCTTGACCGAGTGTAGCATAGGAAACCATTTCCTATCAAGAGTATGTAATCTACGTACAATACGTTGAAGACAACCATGCTCTCTACAACCTTCTTGTATATACAAGGTTCATCCACCATTTGATGAAGTCAAACTCTTTGACTGCCACATCAAAACAGTTGTTCCATCTCCGCGATGCGTGCATTGATCCTAATGGACTTAAGCATAGCTTTGAAAGTTTCAACTTTTCCATGTACACCATGAATCTTCTCCATTTGCTCCCAATGGGTTTTACCCCTTCAGGTGCAACATGCAAAGTCATACTTTGTTGGTGTACATGGATTCCATCTTTGATCGCATAGCATCCAGCCATTTCACAGATTCCCTACTTGTGATGGCCTGTATGAACCTAGTCGGGCTATCATCTACCATGATGCAATCCTTGCTCTCACTGTCACCGAGAAGACCGTAGTATTGAATCTTTTGGTTTTACCAAATCATCAGCTGTTAGTTTGTCTAGCTGGTACTCCTTCCAGTTCTACCTCATGATCATAAATTTCTTCACATGAAATTCCTTTTCTAAAAAGGTGCCATGCTGAGAAACAAAACACATTTTGCTTCTCAGTGTGGTAGAAAATATACCCTCGCAAATGTTTGGGATATCCTAAAAAATTTACAGAACTAACCTTGCCTCGAGCTTTTCTGTATTTTGCTTTTCAACATAGCCTGGAAAACCCCATATCTTAACTCGTTTAAGACATGGTCTCTTCCTATTCTATATCTCATATGGAGTGGTAGGCACTGATTTGGATGGAACCCCATTCAATAGGTATGCAGCTTCTCAAGTGCATAACATCCAAAAGAAAACAGGTAATTCAGCAGTACTCATCATAGAGCGCACCATATCTCATAAGGTGCGATACCTCCGTCCCGATACACCGTTGTGCTGTGGTATATACGAAGGAGTAAGATGAGATAGAATCACATTCTACGTTTAGAAAATCCAGGAACTCCATGCCCAAGTATTCGCCTCCTCGATCACATCGAAGGGCTTTAATATTTCTACCCGTCTAGTTCTTCAATTTCAAGCTTCTATTCCTTGAATTTCTCAAAAGTTTCAGACTAGTGTTTCAACAGGAACACATTTCCGAATCTTGAGAGATAGTCGATGAATGTAATGAAGTACGAAGAACCAACATTGGCATTTGTAGACATAGGACCGTATACATCATCATGTATCTGTCCCAAGAGTTCGGTAACTCTTTCCCTGTTTCAAGTAAACGGAGTATTGGTCACTTTACTTTGTGACAAGACTGGCAAGTATCATAAGATGAAAATTCCAACAGATTCTTATATTCATCTTTATGTAACTTAGCTGGTCGTGTCGCATTGATATGACCTAGTCTACAAGGCCATAAGAAGGATTCGTTCATTTCTGAACTATTCTTCTTGTGTGTGTTATATATACTTTGAACTGTGCTTTGATTTAGAACATATATGTTATTTCATAACATGCCTGATGCAATCAACTCTTGATCAAGAAAAATGTTAACAACATTATCCTGCAATACAAAATTATATCCTTGTTTAACTTAATAAAGAAACCGATGTAATGTTGTATATCAGGTTCAGTATGTAATAACATTCGCTCAGAATCAATATATTTACCATTTGGTAATACAAGGTGATATTTGCCAGCTGACTTGGCGGCAACAATTGCTCCCTTCACTAACACCTAGAGACATATCACCCATTCCCAGTTCTCTATCTTTTTTTAGACCATGTAACATATGACATATGCGGGATCCTGATCCGGTATCACATACCCAGGACGTAGAGGATACTAAGAAACAGTTCTCGCTATTAAACAAACCCGAAGAAGATGCATCAACATGCACTTTCTTCGATTGGGTGGCATGGGAATCCGGATATTCACTTATTTCCTGCTCGGACTTATAACAATTATAAGATAGAGCGGAACCAACGTTCCCTAGCTCAGTATAATAAGCAGGTTCGGTCAATACATCCATATTTTTATTTTGGTTAAGGCGTGACATGGTCACTACCAGGAAAGAGAGAGAAGAAAACAATCTGCGTGCATGCTTGGAAGATTAGATTGGTTATTAATTTATCTAATCAGGATGGCTCCCACTTTTTATATCAAATCTTCCTTCAAACCCTAAAAGGTAAGACTAGTCGTGATTAATTATACCCTACAAGTTCGCCAATATTTCGGCCAGGCCAGTGTCGGTACTTTGAGGGAGGTTCCCCGTGCTTTTGTACCGACCTAATTAAAATAAAGCTCGTTTTCCCAGGGGCGTAACCCCGTTAACACCTTTCTAGACACCTACTTGATCGACTAATTGTAATGTGTAAAACTCTCCCAGGAGTAACTCTTACTCGCAGTGGGTATCGGGATCCAACTATCTCATAGAAGGTATGCAATCTCATTGCAAATTTCACACTTGAAATTCCCGATAAAATTTTGCCCCTAGCGTCCTATGACCTTGACGGAGGCCAACAAACCATAGGCCGCTAGTCAAGTTCAACACGTACATTTCATGATTGAATTAAGCCCACCCCCACGACCCTTGACGGAAGCCAACAAAGTCGCACGACTACCCTAACTCAATCGCATCATATGCTGGCAGATAAGCACTAGTTAGCTACCGCACACTACGCCTTGACGGAGGCCAACAAACGTAGAACTAATATTAAGTAGTACTTATCTGAAATGACGTAGGGCTACGATAGGTTTTTAAGAAAACCCTTTGCGTAATGAACTTGATATCGTTGTAGAATCGAGTGGTTTTGAAAAGGAGTGTTTTTTAGGCTTTTACTGGTTTCGCTAAAAAGGTCAATCCTAGTGAAGGGATCTCGGCTCTTTCCTTATAGAATAAGGTGCAGGATATTTCATAAATACCACTATGCAAAGAAAAAAACTATAGAAGCAATCAAAAGACAAACTGAGTGGGTTATAACATCTGCTTGTTTCACTAAAGTGGTCACTCCCGGTGAAGGTATCTCGGCTCTTTCCTTATCGAATAAGGTGCTGGATATTCTACAAAGAATACCGCTATGCAAAGCATGAACTAGAGCTACCAGTTTTTAAACAAGTTTCAACAACAACTTTAGGTTTCTGTTATTTCATTAATCTTATTAATGAAGTCCCATCAATTATGCTTCCTAAGCATCACAGAAGAAACGAAAGCATCAATATTTATTATATCTCATATATATAATATAAGAAATCGTCTCAGTACATATAAAGTCATCACATCATAGAATATCAGCAGCAGAAGAACACATATGAAATATTGGCTATACTAGGAATTCCGTATTTTAAATTAAGACGGTGTAAAACACGAATTCCACGGTCGCGATGAATAGCCAAACCCACATCTCTAGACCCCTACGAGAGTGGCAAGCAACCCTACCAATTCTAGAGTTAGGAGACCCGGTCTCGACTGCTCGAGATGGTCTCCCACTGGACTCTAGAACCCGGTTACTTGTGCTCTCCTCCTTGGGTCTATCCTAATGCGGAAAAGTAAATAATATACATCAATGGTGACATCATCCTCAACCCGGAAGTGCCCCAATAAAAGAATATTACATACAAGATTTTATATGAATGAAAATGAAAAACTCCCATGTCACATAAAAAAAACCGGCTATTCAGAATGCGACGATCCAATATAACATATCACAGCAACACATAACATCACATGTCATCAACGTAAGTAAATATGCGTATCCCAATTGTCGTTGACATATAGCAACGAAACCGGCGATACACCACATATTACACTTACGGTCGCAGAAAAGAAAGTGAAAAACTACAACAATTGGAATCCGCAACCACCTTAGACATCATAAACCCAATGTATCTCATACTTTGGATTTCATGCCCAACCAATTGAATTCCTTAGACATCACATGCCTAACAATTATAAACCCCGCATTTTGGTCTCGATATTCAAAACACTTTCCAATAACCTGTCGGATAATTCAAAAAGATTCCTGATAATCTGATCGAATGCTCGTCGGAAACTTTAGCAGACGGCCGCACCCCCAGATATCGTTGGCGAAGTGCACTAAGGAGGAACACCGCAGCCGCGAGCACCCAAACGGATGCTTTTGGCGACAGGGTTCTCCTACAGTCACTTGGTCGGGGCTATAGGGCATGGCTATCTAGTAAGGTTACCCGGCGAGTATCCCGTACACTACGTAATTGCGACGGACTTTTGATCAACATCAAAATCCCGTGGCAACCGATCAAATGAGACTAAACTGCTAGATTTATAAAATTCAAACTAGTTATCTCATAACTAATTATGTGGATTCCAAATATTGTATCACAATCACAGATAGCTAGACGAAGTCAAAATTTTTGATTGATTAAGCAAGCACCCAAAATTTCTTAACAAGCTCAACACTTGAGAGGAGTTCAAAAAATACCCAGAACATGCCACAGCTCCTATGAGCCATCCGTAGAAGGGCCGACCCGTCCCTCACTCATGTAGCCATGGAACTTCGGCAAACCGTAGGGTATGACCGCGGTTCCGTGATCCAAAAAGTTGAGTTTGGGTATCGTTCTTCTAGAAGGTCCACATAATCGCTTGCATGATTTTCTAAAGATTTTAAACTCAGGAAAAATCTAACACTTGGAAAATTTCCAGCAGGGAAAAATTGGGTTATTGATATCCATCCAAAAATTTTAACATCGTCTAAATAACCCGAATACATCTTAGAATTACGACTACGAAACACTCCGAATTGCCTTTACAGAAAGATAACATCACATGCAAATTTAGCAAAAATTAGCAACACCCATAACACCAAAACCCAGATCCTCGAACACATTACAAAATTCAACCCTGGACTCCCTCACAAAACTGAGCACACCAAATTTCATGGCTATCTGGCCGGCCAAAATCCGAGGAAAGGGGTTCAATTTTGTACTGTGTTCGTATTTCATCACATAGAACATTCTACAGTTGTTTAAAAAAAATTTTGAAGACCTTATAAATTCGACAGGAACTGGATTATTTTGTTTTAAGTTTCGGAGTCATTTCGGTTTCGTAATCTAACAAATATCGTTTAAATCTCTAGCATGGCTCTAATACCACTGTAGGGTTACTCAGCACGGCAACAAGGTTTCGGAAGGCATCGTCCATGCCGTTTTCAATTTTTTTCCGTTCTAAAGAACCCTAACCCTAGAATCTTAACTAGAGTTTTAAACGAATTAACATGTTAGCATCTTAACATCAAAGTGAATGTGGAATACAATCTTTGTAGACCGGTCCTTCACTTCAAATGCTCCGTGTAGACGTCCTTTCGCTGCGAGTAATGATCTCCCGAACTCTTGAGAGGATCCACAAGTTGAAAGATGCAAACTTGCTCGAAGTCTTCGAAGCCGAAGATGATCTACATCGAGGAGACTCAAGCTCATGCTACCTCTTCACTAAATTAGGGTTTAGTGAATCAAACACCATAAACTAAATTGCTAATAGTAGAGGATGATGAAGTAGGAAATGGGCTCACATTAGATATAATTTTCTCATAATATTTTCTCACCATTTCAAAAGCTAGAAAGCTTTTCTCAATGAAGAAGAAGATGATCAAGTGAGAATGAACTCATGAGGTGAGAATATGAACCATACATGGGTGAGTTAGTGTCATATACCAACCCTTGAAGTGACTTGACTACGGTTAGTATAATGGTTAGGTTAATAAATATCTATAGCAAATCAAAAAGAGTGGACTTGGTTAATGGTTCTATAAGCTTCTATATGCTTGTAGCCATGCCAAATATCCATCCATTTTTTAATTACTTAGAAAGATATAAACCCTATATTATATCAAGCATGGTGTAAGTCTCATATACCCATGTATCATATGGCATCAAGCATGACACAAAGAAAATGTACATTATTATATATCATATATATACTATATGCACAAAGTGAGAAAAAGAATACTTAGTGAGCAAATATTAGTTAATGTAAGTTAATATATCAAATATATATAATTATACATTAAATTATCAAATCAACACTTGATTTAATAATCCGGCTATATCACATACAACCGACTAATATCGAATGTAACAATCTATCGAATCAACACTTGATCCGATAACCCGGCTATATCACATATAACCGACCGATATCACATATCGTGAGAATAGAATGAGGTATCACATATGTGCATTAATCTCGTTCCCGCACAAATCACATATGTGCTCCTACTTCGTTTCGCATGAACCGGGAAACCTCTGTGTAGGACTCTAAAGTCTCGTCAATACGCCGGCAGTTGGTGATGATCATATCAAACACCCACAAGCCGCAAGCGGTCTGCTAAACGTAACGGCCACCCGGGTATTGAGCGATCAGAAGAACAACAAGCAAGACTGCTCATACTCCTACGAATCCAATCAGTAAGACTACCGTATAGTCCGGTCTCTTCGTCAGATATGTCGCATATCACAGCCTGGGTGTGGTATAACGCAAGACCCCAATAGCCTTATAAGTCATGCCGATGCAAGGTCCATAACGGTTAGAGAAACTACTGATAACACTTACCAGTAGATCTCAGCAACCATGGCCAGGGATTTCATGTTATGGCCAATCAAGCATAGCGCAACATCAACTCCCAATACCGGGAGAGACGAATCCCCTCCTATTGCTCATTGCCTCCATGTGACTCGGGACTGTACCCAAAAACCACCTTTCTGCATGAACTCTTGACCGTGGTATGGTGGAAATCAAAGCACAGTGTGAATCATACAAGACTCTATGACGATCTCGGGTCGACAGACTGCACCAGTGTCATCAGGGAACTGCTATCTGACGATAGGTATAATACCATCTAGGAGTTCTGTAACGTCTTAGATTTCGATTAGTGTTAATTAGACGATAATGCGGGTTTTTGGTAAAAAGTTTACCAATTTGGGTTCCTCACATTTTATAACATTTAATTAATAATTTATTATTATTTATTATGGCTTGCACGCACGTGTGCACGTTTATGTGAGGGTGTGTCTCTGTTAATCTAGTTTTAGTGACCATGACAATTTAACCCTAATCCTAATCCTTTGCTTTAACCTAATCCTTTGCCTTGATTTTAACCCTAGAAATTTGTTTTGAGATAATTCATTTGGGTTTTATCTTGGAGAGAAGTGGCATGGTGACTCACTTGAGAGCATGGTTTGCATTAATGAGAGGAGTTATTGCAATGGTGAACTCACCTTAACCTCACCTCTCTCTCTCTCTCTCTTTTCTTCACACCTCACTCATTTCTCTCTCACTTTATCCCTTATCATTTTCTTTGATCTTTCCTTCATCTCAACCGAACAATTATCTATCCTTCATCAAAACCTTCACAAACTTCACAAAAATCTCACACAAATTACATCTTTATCATTGTTTTGCCTCTTGGATGCCTTGGAGCTTGGAAAGGTAGGATCATTGAGCTTTTGTGGATTGGTAATGTTCTCTATATGTTAAGTAAGTCTTTTTAGTGTTGCGTAGCTTATTCGTTTCAGTTTAGAACGCTTAATGTTTCGTTTCGTGCAAATATCGTATTTTTAGTGTAGTTTTGGGTCTCGGATGATCTGCTATCAAACCAGGTATTTGTCGGAAAAGTTCCCATCACAGTGACCTAGTGTGGTGACCTAGAAGATGCCCTCAAAATACAAGCCCATTCCCTCAAGAACAGGCCGCAAATTTAATGGTTCTGACCGCAATTTGCGGCCAGAGTAGGGTGGTTGGTGGTCTATTTTGGAGTAAGGGTCTCTGGGGTTGTGTGTGGTTTTTTGGTATGTGCAACTTTTACAAATTGTTTGTGTAGCAAAATATGGGATCACTTGCTTGTTTTCTAGTGTTTCGTTTACGCGCGTTACGTTATCCAATACGGTTCGTGTTCTGTGTAGCTGTTGCTCTGAGTTGGTTTTATTGTGTCGCTATGTACGTTAGCCACTAGACAAACACTTGAGAGTTTGTTTGGAGTTGTCGCGTCGGTCAAACTTAGTTTGTACGTGTTATTGGTCGTTTGCTAATATGCATACTTGTTATATTGTTTTATGTTTTAGGTTCGCAGGCGGGGACTTGGGACGCTGCGAAGAAGGGGAAACATGTAGTTGGCTTTACTTAGCCAGGAACGTTGGTGAGTAGATTTAATATCTACAGTGGAATCACCCGCATGGCGTTATGCGTCTGGGCAAGATTAAATGACACGACTATTAGTTAGAAGTATACAGATATTGATTGTGCATGTGTACCTTTGTTGCATATCTCATTTACCTATTGTGTAGGGACTTAGTACTAATGAGACACAACACCATTATTGACGGTTCATGTTTTACGAGCACAAATTGTATGTTACACACACACTATCGATACTTGCCATGACACGCACATCACCTATACATATGTGATGTTGTATTGTTTAGGGATATTGAGACATGGTCCTTATCTTCCTTCGTGCATATGACATATAGCATACCTGTATACCTACATGCTTACACATATGTCTTGAGATGCTTAAATGCTAGTTACCCATATACCTATATGCTATTGTACCATTAGTGATAGGTATATACACATATGAGACATAGCTACATGTACATCTTGCATACATACTTACACTTATACCTGGAGGGTATTACATCATTACTGATAGATAGATACATATACCTTGCTATACCTACATGTTTACACATATATCTGGCTATAGCTACATGTTCACCTTTATTTGATGTTATATGGACTTGGAGAAATTAGGAACCGCATGATATATATATTAACTTGTTGCAGTTAAATAGCGGCTTTTCCTTTATATGCTCACATTACAGTTTTATGTTGCATATATTATATTCATGGATTTTCGCATTGAGATATGGATTTTTCATGATGTTTTTTGGATTTGAGGACCATGATAGTTTCAAGAAATTATGCATTATTTGAAAAACCCGGTTTCTCTTTGTAACGCCTTAGTTTTCGATTAATGTTAATTAGACGATAATGCGGGTTTTTGGTAAAAAGGTTTACCAATTTGGGTTCCTCACATTTTATAACATTTAATTAATATTTAATTATTATTTGTTATGGCTTTCACGCATGTGTGCACGTTAATGTGAGGGCTTGTTTGTGCTAATCTATTTTAGTGACCATGACAACATTAAACTAATCCAATCCTTGTTTAACCTTAACCTAAACCTTTTGATATTTGTGGAGAGATATTTCTTTGGTTTTGGATAAGAGAGAGTGTTAGTTATATGTATGCCCTATAGGCCATTACTGTACATACGAAGTATATTGTAGTGGATGCTTGGACATATATAGTGAGGACATTTTGCTCGACATGATAGTATGCTATCTGGTTGCTCTTTATCTTAACATATACTCTCATTGTCTCTATGTTACATGTCGATAAAGCCCTTAGGATGAGTACTTGACTACCAGGACTATGATGCAGATCATACTAGTGTGGACAGAGTAGTCACTAAGTACATCCTTCAAATGTTCCTAGTCGTACGTGTATCGAGACAGGGCATCGATATACCAGAGTAGACTAGCGTATTGCTTCTCAACCCATGTAGATGGGCGATGGATGATCCCATATCCATTGGTGTTTGACATCAGAGATAGTATACGAGTGCTCGGTGGAGACTGGGTACACCGAACGGACTCGCCGAGAACTCCCAGATGGTATTATACCTAACGTCAGATGGCAGTTCTCTGGTGACGCCGGTACAGGTTATTCTGTAGACCCGATAACGTCATAAAGTCTTGTGTGATTCCCACCGTGCTTTGATTTCCACCTTACCATGTTCAAGAGATTGTGCAAAACGGTGGCTTCTGGGTACAGTCCGAGTCACATGGAGGCAATGAGCGATAGGAGTTGTTTTCATCTCTCCCGGTATAGGGAGT